>JABYQJ010000035.1:0-388859 GCA_022606055.1 Trametes gibbosa | reverse complement strand
TGCGAATTCTGCCAAGGGTAATTTCTCGTACCAATCGAGTTGATTGGGCGATACAATAGCACGGAGAATCTGAGTAATTGAACGAATAGTTCGCTCACTCAGTCCATCCGTTTGCGGGTGGAAAGAAGTGGACATGAGCAGCTTTGCGCCCATGAGCCTATGAAGCTCACGCCAGAACTTCGACGTGAACTTGCTGTCTCTATCAGATACGATAGATTCAGGCAACCCGTGGAGTCGTACTACCTCTCGCAGATATACGAGAGATAGTTCCGCGGCCGTGTCGGTCGTTCGTACAGGTATTAGGTGTACCATAGACGTCATGCGGCATACGACTACCCATACGTAGTCGTATCCGTGTGACAATGGAAATGGACCGACAAAGTCCATGGATATCGAGACCCATGGGGCCAGGGCCAGGGGTAAACTATGTAGTAGCCCCATAGGTAGTTGAGTGGACGACTTTGCTGTATGACATGTACCGCAAGTTATACAAAATTTATCTACGTCTTTGCGTAGAGTCGGCCACCAAAACCAACGTCTGAGATACTCAGACGTGCGTTGCGGACCGAGATGTCCCAACGTACTGTGCGCGCGATCAATCACGATCTCGTGTAGTGATCGTTTGTTCAATAGAACCCGGGGTAGACATAACACAGCCTCGCCTTCGCGGTTCTTGGAGAAAATCAACCCATCGCGAGTGGCGAATGCGCTAAACTGAGATGGTTTAGCCATAATTTTGCCAAACGTCTTGTCCGTAACATATCCGTTACGGACGGCTTTCATGAACCCATCTTCGTTTTCGAAGTGGGTGCGCAGTGAGGGGCCGGACGCTAGCGACATCGCTAGCGTAGGGTCGTCAGGCGACGTTGGTTCAGATGTAACCTCAGCCGCTGGAGCGTGTGTTGCATACCGTGCGCTCTCTATGACTCGCTCCTCCACTGGCTCCGGCAGCGTGGTAGCTGTCGGCTTCGCTTTTGCCGGGAGAACGACCTTGTTCTTCGGGCGTGCTACTGGCGCCTCGTCATCGGAGTCACGATAACGAGCAGGTTTCCGAATGACTCGTCCAGCTCGTATCTCGAGCAGACGACTCTGAGGTAGATCGTCTCCCTCAGGATCTAATCGCGCGTCAGCGTTCACGACGTCGTATTCCGGCGTCGTGTCATGCAAGGAGTCCATCTCGTAGTATCGAGATAGACAGTCCGCGACTTTGTTGAGTCGTCCAGGTACGTAGGTAATATCGTAGTCAAATCTGGCTAGGTATTCGTACCAGCGAATCTGGCGACGATTCGGATTCTTGACCCCTTTCATAAATTCTAAGGCCTTATGGTCAGTTACGATACGTAACTTGCGGCCGAGAAGTTTATCCTCCCATTTCAGGAGTCCTTCCATTATTGCAAGCGTCTCTTGCTCATACGTGTGGTATGCACGCTGAGCACTGGTGAACTTCTTCGATAGAAATCCAGCGGGACGGCATGATTGCCAGTCCTCGCCTTGGCCGTATAAGGCTCCGATTCCAAACAGTGAGGCGTCGCATATGAGCCATATCGGCTCACTGCGGCGCGGGTCTATTGGTCTCAGTATGGGGACCTTGCATGCTAGAGTCTTAATGGACTCGAAGCATTTCTCGTGCAAGGCTCGCCATACGAAAGGTCTATCGTTGTGTACCATCTCCGAAAGCGGAGATGTGTATGCCGATATATCTGGCATGAAATGGGCTAGGTAATTCACTAGTCCCAGAAACCGCTGGACTTCATGGTAAGACTGCGGGGTTCTCCAGTTACGGATACGGCTCATCTTGTCTGTATCGGCGTGCAAGCCGCGGTCATCTATGCGATGACCTAAACAGTCCAGATCCTTAGAATACAAGTCGCATTTCGACTTGCTAAGGAATAGTTGTGCCTTTCGAAGCTCGTTAAATACCAATTTCAGGTGTTTCTCGTGATCTTCGATAGTATCCGAGAAGACGAATATGTCATCGAGGTATACGTGAACGAATCGGCCTATGAATTCACGAAATATCGTGGTCATTAGCCTTTGGAATGTAGAGGGTGCATTTGTGTCGCCCTGCTGCATTACTTCGCTCACGAAGGTTCCGAAAGGAGTGGAAAATGCGGTTTTCCAGATATCCTCCGCTACGATGCGTATTTGCTCGTACGCGTCGGATAAGTCGATCTTCGAACGGTATTTCGCTCGTGCCACGTCCATCCGGATCTGATCTTGATCCGGAAATGGCGTAAGATCATGTACAGTATTGTCATTGCGCTGTCTTGCGTCAATGACGGTTCGGAGTTTGCCATTTTTCTTCGCTACGCATAGTAGCGGAGCGGCTTGTGTGACCGTAGCAGGTCTCCACCAGCCGGCCTTTACATACCGGTTGATCTTCGTAAGAAGCTCATCCTTGATCGCCTCCGCGCATCGCGGCAGATGATACTTGTATAGTTTTTTCTCATCAATCAGCGGAATACGATGATTGATCTCCCTATACGGGGGTAGGGTCTCAGGCGCAGGACGCATTATGTCCTCCGTCTCTTTATACCACCGTTCTCGGAGCCTATTCAGCTCTTCTTCTGATTCATCTATGACAAATCCGACGTGTGTCCGTCGGATTATTTCATCCTCCAGTTGCTCTTTCGCTATCTGGTCGAGCATCTCGTGGATGCCGAATGGGTCTTTGCCATAGTTGTTGACCAATTTCGGTCTCGATTGTGAGTGTACGGTAGGTACACTACGTTCTCGTATGTCGGGAACAGCAGCATTCGCTGCCCGACCTTGATGTCGTACCGGAGTTACGACGGTTTCGCCGTCGTTCCCTCCCCCTTCCGGTGACATACTAGTCATCGCGTAGCGGGTTTGGGGAGGCTCCACCTTGGTGGATTCCACTACGCTGTGCTAATACGCCGCACGCTGGCTGGCGTATTTGCCTCCTTCAATGAATAACGGGATCTCCTTCCCATTCATCACTACTCGGTTCTTCGCGAAGTCGAGAACAACGCCATATTGACGACAGAATACGGTGCCTAATATGGCATCGTATTTGTCAATATCCACGACGTCGAAATAATGCGTTTCGCATATATTTCCGAGCGTTATTGACGCTTGAGCCCCGAAGTTTATCTTCGTGCGGCTGCCTTTGGTGCCCAACTGTAGGCCCATTGGCTCCTTCAAGTCGATACGACTTGCCTTGCACAAATATGCGAACTCCGGAGTGATAGAGTCCGTGGTGCATCCGGAGTCAAAGAGCACTAAGCCCTTGACTCCGTTGATCGGGAGCTCGGCACATAACGTGCGTTGCGTATCCAGCGTACGTGCTGGTTGTGCCTGCGGATCCTCGATGCGCCGTACTTTGGCGTCATACATCCACGCATGTCTCGCAGCACGGTCTTGCCCTACTGCCATGCTGTGGATGTGTATCGTATCCGATACTTCATCGGTCAAAGGTTC
Source organism: Trametes gibbosa (assembly GCA_022606055.1). Taxonomy (NCBI): domain Eukaryota; kingdom Fungi; phylum Basidiomycota; class Agaricomycetes; order Polyporales; family Polyporaceae; genus Trametes; species Trametes gibbosa. Next base: position 385,418 of record JABYQJ010000035.1, on the reverse strand, counting down.
TATGCGCATTCCTGCGAACTCCAATTGATCGTAGTGATCATTGGTGTCGAACACTTCTTCGTGCTCTGATTCATACTGAGATCCTCCCCAGCCATATTCTGACTGAGGATAATCCCCTACGACTTGCAGGTCGGTTTCGTCCTCTACCAGAGCTTCATCCTCCTCCGGTTCGGGTACATGGTCATCAGCTACGCCGACTTGCTCGTCGTGCGCGGCCTGTTCATGGTCGGACGTATCGTCCAATACTCGTTGAGCAAACATGCGAGGACCGGAGTGGTCGCGTTTGCCCGCATTCGGACAGACTGGATCGGACGCGAAATGTCCGATCTGTCCACACGAATAGCAAGTTTGCGCTGCTTTGGTGGCGGCCAGCTTTCCGTTGGGACGATTGTTCGGGTGAGGCACGTTACGTGTCTTGTCCCCAGACGGACCTCCGGTGCGAGGCCGTCCTTGTTCGGCAGGCTTAGCCGCGTAGTGCGCAGGCCGTGAGACCGACGTAGGTTGCGTCGGTTTACTCGGAGGAGCAGTTTGCTTCCTCCGAGTGGAGAAGTCCTTCGTAGGGCGCGTCACCGTAGTTGAAGCGACCGTATTATGGCCTTCACGGGCACGCCTGCGCATCTGCATAGCGCGAGTATTCTGCTCGATATCCAGAGCAGCATGGTACAGGTCGATCAAGGTATTGTATTTAACGGATAAGCCGTTAACTACCGCTATCACATGCTCGAAACTCTCGGGCAATGCGTCAAGGAACTTGGTCCTCATCTGGTATCGTGAAGGGCGCTCCCACATCCTGTCGGATATGTATAGTAGCCGTTCATACAGAGCGGCTACTCCTCCCTTGCTAGCGTCGTATTTCAGACGTTCAAATTGCTGGGCCGCGTAGAGATAATTATCCCGATGGATAAACCGGCGGAACAGCCCGATTACGGCCTCGGAGAAGAGCCAATTTCTCTTCTCGCGAGAAGTGGACTGCACCGTGTTGTAAAACCACAGCGCCGCCTCGTCCGTGAGACTCGAGCTGAGCAGACGTAACCTGTCTGCATCCATGCTGTCTCCGGTGATGCGGAGAGTATGGAAATACTCCAGTAGCCCGCGGAGCCACAGCTCGAACTCGTCCAGATTGTCTTTGCCGTCGTACGATTTCGGCGGCGGCAACTTGGACATCTTGAGATAGGCTGGGGGAGGAGAGGTAGCCTCCTCGCTTACCATCTCCTCAATCATGTCCAGTAATCGCTGGACGCCAAAACTGTCTCGCGCGATAGGACTGGGACCCGTATACGCCAACTCGGGTACATCATGTGCCGTGTTGGCATCGCGCTCATTATCGGGGCGGGCGTAGAGCATCCCGCCCATGGCTGATGGGGCCATCGACCGACGAGGTCGTAGTCCTGGCATTGCAGGAGGAAGTGTAGGGCCCGTAACTCCCGCGGCATTCAGGCCTCTGGTAAGAGGCGCGGCCGCGTCTGGCCAGGCGTTCGCCCTGGATATGGAACCGTAACGCGGTTCCTCCGGGTCGAACACTACGTTCCTGCGAGGCATCGCATTCGATGCTCCGCCTTGACCGATAGGTCTCGGTGTCGACTCAAACGCCGGCTGCGAACGTCTACGTTCTATGTCGGATTCACTGAGTCCAGCCCTCTTCAGTCGTTCGCGCCGGCCGGCTTCCCACCGACGCTGTTCGTCCATTTCCGCCTCGAGATCGGGGGCTGACTCGTATCCGAGTAGCTCGTCTTCGACCTCGTGTTCGTCGCCAGCAGCTTCACCTGCTGGCAGCTCGACATCGCTGTCCATTTCGGACCTATTCGGTCCATGCCCGTCGGATCCATGTAATATGGTCAGGCCTGTAATGTGGCCAGCCAGCTCGTCTTCTGCGTCCAATATCTGGTTCCGTAATTCGCGGAACCGGGTTGCAGACCGCTGCAGTGCGCTGAGCAGCTCGAGCGAGGTTGATGGGGCAATGGAGTCGCGACGATGTCGGTCGCGAACGCCTTGCCAACGTTTGCTGACCTTCGCTAGACCTTTCGAGTCTATCGACAGCTGGGAACTCCTACTTGCTGACCTCGGCAATTGACTCGCCGCTGGCCGCGGCGATTCCGGTTCTCGTACTGAGCCAACCACGATACTACGTGGTTGGCTGACGTATTCCAACGACGGGGAATCCGCGCGCATAGACTGCGGGCCTGTCCGAGTCACTGGAGGGGGCATAACACTCGTATGCGAGTGAGCTCTTGACGGCGCACGAGAAACGTTCGCTGCGGGGCGTACGGTCGTCCCGACCGGCACGTTTACATTCTCGGAACGCGAAGTTACGTTCCGAGTCCGTCGCGCGCCCGCATGCGGGTGTGAGTACACTGGCACGGGGGGGGTGTTGCGACGTGGCACGCCAGCACCGATATCAGTGCGTGGCGGGAGGGAAGAAGCCCGCGGGGGGGAATTAGGCCTACTCGGCCGCTTGCTTCCGGAACCTGGCGCGGATTCTTCCATTTGGAAGGATGTCGAGTTGTTTATGGCAGATGTTGTTGATGATTGATGACGTGGTAACGTCGAGCCCCAAATATGGGCGTGTAAGTATCACGGAGAGTAAAAAAGTGTAAAAATGACGGGGTAGGTGCCTTACTGGGCTCCTATCCCTTGGGTACTCTGGTCCAGGCTCGTATTTGGGCTCGGCGTACTCGTAGGGATGGTGGAGGGTAGTAAGGACTTACCCTCCACCAGGCGCCCGAGTTCCGAACACTCGGGACACCGTACGCGGTGGCATTACATACATGCGGCTATCCGCGCGCTAATATGCGCGCGTGTACGTATTGTCCGATTCCGTATATTTTAGTTGTGCGTTTCGCACAACTAAAGGATCCTGTAGGAGCGCAGGATACGCGCTCCTTACACCAGATGCGCATTGCAACGCACCAATTTAGGACAGCATCGTAATGGGTCCTGTAGTTGCGGTCAGCCGTCTCGTGCACCATGTACTCAAGGTCCGCAGGCTCGACATTGCCCTCTTGTAGTGCGTGGGCACGCCGCCTTCCATTCACTAGGGCAGTGATCCTGCGCTCCTCGGCTGCGGCCTTCTCTCCCGATTTTGGTCTGGGTGCATTTACATCTGGAATCATGCCACCGACTTGCCAACTATAGTATAGTGCAACTGGCAGGTATGTTGTCATGATCCGCCATGAGTCTGCCTTTCCTGCGGCACCAGTAAGAAGCTGTACATCACTAGGTCAGCCATCTGATGACGGTGGGGCAGATACAATGATACTGTACATTGGTCGAGACCTTGTTGAAGGTCCCGGGCAGCCATACGTTCTCGAGGAACGTCTGGAACCTTTCAAGAGGCTTGTTCGCCTTACGCTTTGTGAACATCCCTCCGCCAACAAGGATACCCTGCACGACATGTTTTGCCTCACCTACAAATGTAAAACATGTGAGAGACAGAAATAGAAAACAATGGTAACATACCAAGGTATGCCGCGTGCATAAAATCTGGAGGGCTATCCCGCGCAGGCATCCAGTCAGGCAGGACATTGAGAATCGACCACCGTATACCACGTCTTTCCGCGATCTCGGTCCGAGTAGCTGCATCCGCATGACGTGCTTTGAAAGCGTACTTGAGGTATCGCTCATCGCTGCGGTATTCGAAGGCTGTATCATACGTCAGCACCGGGCACGCCCGTCGCTCAGGCTCCAATATACTACACACATTCCTGGTCAAAGCATGCATGATCCACCAGACTGTTGAATGTCTGTTTACAGACAGCGCACATGAAGCGCTCCGATGTGTGCCCACGCAGACCTGTGGCCTTGCGGCTGCCAGGGAGATCGGCCGCAACAATGTTGAGGTACGCGTGACATGGCTCACGAGTCGCCTTGCCTGGGATGCGCATGAGGACACCTGCAATAGACCATATGTAGTAAGCGTACATGCGGCAATGGACTGGCACTTACCGGAGTATAGTCGTTGTGCCTCTGCAACGAAGACCTCGAGGATCGAGTTGAGCTGCTCTAGCGAGGGCTCCTCTGGGCCTGGTATAATCGCCAGCAAAATTGTCTCCTCTTGTAGAAAGCGCTTGGCACGGGGGTTGTTGGCAATTGTGCAGTAGACGGCTCCGACAGAATACTTCCCTCGCTTCATGCCCCGGAACCTGATCACAGGTGTTGAGTAATGTGGTTAGGAGTGCAGTAAGAAACGTACCAATCAATATTGATGATTAGTACAAGCCCAAGCGGCAGAGAGACAAAGCGCTGTTCAAGCTCGATGACCTCAACATCTTCGACACCAAACTCGCCTCCTTGCCGCCGTTTGAGACCGGCACGTATATTTCGCCAGCGCCAGCCATCAAACATATCATGTAGACGGAAGCTGTGGTCATTCCATCCGGGCCAGTCATCCTCTGTAAGAGGTGGTTCAGGGCCTGGCGCATCCGAGTCCGCAGCTTCGCGCCACTGGTTGAACTCAGCAATCTTGTTTGGGCGAAGGAGGATCCTTTGTACGCCGGCGATGAGAGAGGCAGTCGGCAAAGGCTTCAGAGGAATGCGTTGTTTCTTGCCATCGGAGAGAGTCTTGAGTTTGTAAAACAGCCCGTCGCAACCAGGCTCTGTGCAAGCACCAGAAGGCAGTTCCTTCAACTCCGATGCCGTAAGGCGAGCCCAGCAGTGAGTACAGAGGTAGTAGTAGATAATGTGCTCATCGGGGTCGACACCAAGGCGGCGCTCGATGTTAGTGTACGCTGTGCGGCACGGCTCCGGGGTCCCTCACGTGGACTAAGCGCCCGTATATATACTACCCAACTTAGCTTAGATCGTACCTCAGTTGGTTCCGCAATACCGCTGAGGTATGCCCCCCCCGTTCCTTCATCTCTCACACTAGAAACATCCTAACATGTACTCTTAGTCTAGGCTGACAGAGTACAGGTGAAATACAGTTGGTTCCGCAATACCGCTGAGTCTAGGCTGACAGAGTACAGCACTTAACAGGTTATGAGCCGTTGCGCCGTTTGATCCCCCTTGATCAATGCCTCCGCCGCCCTAGACTTCGGAACCCCGCCCCAGTACCCCCTGGTGCCTTTTCCCCGCGTTCTTTACATTTTTCCCCGCTTCGCGACACTGCGTTTTCGCTCGTCGTCGTCGCCTCGTCGTCTCTCCTTTTTCCCCGTCACATAACCAACCTCGCCTTCACATTCTCAACATCTGATAGCACCCAAGATCGAGCGCGTTCGTACCGCTTCCGGTCGTTTCGACGATATCACCCCGGGCTTCCCCCCGGTGTCCCCAGCGATCACCCTGGAGCCTTTCTCCTCGATCGCTGTCTCGGCTTCTTCAACTACGGTGACGTCGTCCTGCGCACCGATCGACTGCGACCCAATCACTCAGATCTCAATCCCTTCATCCTCCCGTGCTAAGTTCTCTGCCGAGGACTTACTGGATCTCAACCTGGGCAACTTTCGCCAGTGGGAGTTCTTGATCCGGGATGTTCTCGCTCTCTGCGGTGGTCTCGAAGAGTACCTCGACCCCTCGTACACCTGCCCGGTCGGTTCTCCTCGTACGTCTGATGTACGCCACTGGAACCTCAACGATCGCCACGTTCGCGCTTTCCTCCGTCTCCAGTGTTCACGCCATGAGCTTGCCCACATCAATTCTCATCCCAACCCCCCGCAGACGGCCGCGTCCATGTGGGAGTTCTTAGTCGCTCGTCACCTCCGCCGCGGCGCCCACACTCAGGTCTTCCTCTTGCATGACCTTCTCCAACTCCGGATGGACTGCGGTCCCCTTCTTGTCGTTCAAGCTCAGAAAGCCATCGCGCTCTGCCAGGAGATCATCGAGATGGGAACTCTCGACACCGAGGCCCTCGCCAAGGTTACCCTGCTCAACATGCTGCGCGAGCATTTCCCCCAGATCCAGAGTAACCTCGCCGACGCCATTTCTCGCTCTACCGAAGCCGCTCCGTTCACTGTCGCCGATATCGTCAAACGCCTCGAGGTCGAACGTGTCCTTATCATCTCCCGTTCGCACTCTGGCTTGCCGGCCGATTCTGCCCTTTCCGCTCAGGCTTCCGTGTCTCGTCGTGACATCATCTGCAGCAACTGCAAGCGTAAAGGCCACCCGGTTGCCGACTGTTTCCAGCGCGGCGGGGCCATGGAGCACCGTAAGCAGGAAATGCAGGACAAAATCGCCGCGCGTCGCAAGCCAAACCCTCAGGGCACGAAGCCTCGCGCATACGTGGCCGACACCGCCCCTGTTACCGCGCCTGTCTCGGGCGTTGTGGAGGTCGCCAATGCCGCTTACTACGACCCCTCCCCCTCGCTCTTGACCGATGCCGTCGACGCCGAATGGCTCGCGTCCGCGAACACTCACGGCGACTGCTCATACGAAGCTTTCTTGGCCCTTGCCGGTCCTCTCTCCGCGCGCGTCGACTGGGACTCGGCTCTTGTCTCCGCTACAGCCGACCCCGAGCCTTTCTTGTTCGACTCTGGCGCTACTACGCACATCTCGCCTCTTCGCTCTGATTTCGACACTCTCGGTCCCATCCCTCCTCGCGGTATTCGCGGTGTCAACGGTAGCGTCGTCTACGCCGTCGGCCTCGGCCGTATCAAACTCTCGGTCGGTCGCGGCAAAGTCATCACTCTGGACAACGCTCTGTTCGTGCCCGAAGCTACTGTTCGCCTGATCTCCGTGCGGGCTCTCTGTGACGGCCCCCATTCCTATCGGGTCACCTTCTCCGCTCGCGACGTCTCCATCTTCGATCGCAGCGGTGCTAAGTTCTTCACTGGTGACCGCATTGGTCGCGGGCTCTACGCGCTCTCTGGTACGCCTCCTGCGATCGCTTCTGCTCTTGTGGCTTCCTCGGCCCCCACTCTCGAGACCTGGCATCGTCGTCTTGGTCATGCCAACTACCGTTCTACCCTGGCAGTGGTCGCCCGCGTTCGCGCCTCCGGTACGCACGTCAATTCCTCCTCCCCTCCTCCAAAATGTGACTCCTGCATTCTGGGCAAGCAGACTCGTACTCCGGTACCAAAAGTCAGGGAGGGAGTGAGAAGTGATGAGCGCGGCACGACATTCTTTGTCGACGCTGCCGGTGATCAGTGTACCGTCTCCGCTAGTGGCAACGTAGCTCCCCTCGATATCATAGATGACTGCACTTCGTATGGATGGTCTTTCCCCGTACCCTCGCGTGCGCACTGCGCGCCCAAACTTCGCGATTTTCTCATCGCCCGTCGCGCCGAAGGCTGTCCTGTCCGCCGCATCGTTATGGACCGCGGCGAGTGCCTCACCACAGACATCAAGGCCGTCTGCGCGCAACTCGGCGTCGCCTGCGAGACCACCGCGTCCTACACCTCCGCGCAAAACGGCAAGGTCGAGCGTGTTCACCGCACCTATATGGGCAAAGCGCGCGCTATGCGCATTTCCGCTAAGGTACCCGAGTCTCGGTGGGATGAGTTCTACGTTACCGCTTGCTATCTTACGAATCGCACCCCTTCCTCCTCCCTCCCTTCCGGTGTTACCCCTTACGAAGCTTGGTTTGGTAAACCCCCCTCCCTATCCCATCTCCGCGAAATTGGCTGTCGCGCTTTTGTTCTCATTAATACTCACAACCCTAAACTCCGCGCTCGTTCTTTCGAATGTGTTCTTGTCGGTTACGGTCTCTCTTCTAAAACTTATCGTTGTTACCATCCTCCCTCTCATCGTGTTCTCGAATCCTACCACATTTCTTTCATCGAATCTCACGAGTCTCCTCATGCTCCTTCCTCTCCTGCTCCCGCGATCTCCCCTCCTCGTTCTCCCGTTTCCCCTTCCTCTTGGTCTACGGACCCTCCCTTTGTTCCCACCGTTCCCCATTCGTGTCCGCCTCCTCCCCCTTCTCTTCTTCCTCCATCCGTGTTACCCCCTTCCGTCGCTCCTCTCGATCCCGCGTCTGTTCCCGCCGATCTCCCCGCATCCATTGCCCCCGTCACTGCGTCTCTCGGTGCTCACGCGACTGTTCCTCCGCGTACGTCTGGCCGTGCTGTTCGTCCCACTGAACGCGCTGCTGCCCTCGCAGGTCTTCCGTTCGTCACCTCCCTGCAACGCGCTGTTGCCTCGAATCGCGCCTCCCGCTCCGCTCCCACCCGCTGCGGTCTTTTGCCGTACCAATTGGAAATGGAGACCGCACTCTATTCCGACGTCGACATTGTTCTCGCCGCGACCATCCAAATCGACGGCGACTACGCAGGTGATCCAACCTCGCTCCGCGAAGCTATGGCCAGCCCGTACGCTGCCCAATGGTCCGCTGCGCTCCAGGAGGAGTTTTCGTCTATCCGTGAAATGGGTGTTTATTCCCTTGTTCCTCGCTCCGACGTCCCCTCTGGCCGTCGCATCATGCATGGCAAACCCGTCTGGCGCCTCAAACGCGACGAGAACGGTGACCCGGTTCGTTTTAAAGCACGCTGGGTCATTCGCGGCTTTGAAGCCGTTTACGGCCAGGACTACACTCGTACCACTTCACCAACTATGCGCATGGAATCCTTTCGCTTACTTCTGCATCTCACCGCTTCGCTTGACTGGGAACTCCTTCAGGTGGATGTCAAAACTGCTTTCCTCTACGGTCTTCTGCCGGACGACGAAGTATGCTACATGGAGCAGCCTAAGGGCTTCGAGGACTCCACTCACCCTGATCACGTCTGGAAACTGCGCAAGGGGCTTTACGGAATGCCTCAAGGCGGTCGCACCTGGAATAGAACGATGCACGAGCACCTCACCTCCGTCGGCTTCACTCGTCTGGACGAAGAGTACTGCTTATACATGCGTACATCCTCCGAAGGTACCGTCGTAACCGGTGTTCACGTCGATGACTTCTTGGCCATCGCTAGCTCTACGGCCGCCGGCGACAGCTTCAAAGCTGATCTCCGTCGCGCGTGGTCCATCTCTGACCTCGGTGAGGCCCGTTTTTGTATCGGGATCTCCATTGCTCGCGATCGCTCTACCCGCACCATTCGCATCTCTCAGACTGCCCTAATCGACCGTATCATCGAGCAGTTTGGCATGTCCGACGCTTTCCCCGTCGCGACGCCGATGGAGTTCGGTAAAAAGCTCTCGCGCTCGCAAGCCCCATCCACCGACGACGAAAAGCGCGAGGCCTTGGCTTGGCCCTACCGCGCTCTTGTCGGCAGCCTCAACTACGTCGCGGTCGGCTCGCGCCCGGACCTCTCGTTCGCCGTCCAACAGCTCTCGCAGTTTCTGGACTGCTACGGTCAAGCTCACTGGGACGCTGCCAAGCGCGTTGTTCGCTATCTCAAAGGGACTCGCGCTCTTTCTCTCTCTCTCGGTGGCGACCGCGCCGCATACCTCCTTGGCTACTCCGACTCTGACTGGGCCGGCTGCGTCGACACTCGCCGTTCTACCGCCGGGTATTGCTTTTCGCTTGGTTCTGGCATGATCTCCTGGTGCTCGCGCAAACAACCCTCCCCCGCCGACTCATCTACGGAAGCCGAATATATCGCCGCCGCTGATGCTGCAAAAGAATGTGTCTGGCTTCGTCGCGTCCTCACCGCTATCGGCTACGCTCCCTCTACCGCATCTCCCTTGCTTGTCGACAACCGCAGCGCGATCACGCTTTCCGGCGACCCGTCGTTTCACGCCCGCACCAAACATATCGAGATCAAGTACCACATCCTGCGCCACTACACCAATACCGACCAGATCTGTGTCCTCTGGGTTCCCACATCGGACAACATTTCTGACATCTTCACCAAGGCCCTTGCTGGTCCTCAATTCTCCATCCTCCGTCGTTACCTTGGTCTTTCGTGATTCCATGCGAGGAGGAGTTTCTTTGTTTCGTTCTTTGTTTTCGTTCTTCGTCTGTCGTGTACTTCGGTTTTCACTTCCGGTTACATTATCATTCACGTTCCTCTCATTCTCTCATCCACTTCCATATCCCTCTACACAGTTCCGCCGTGCTCGCGTCGAGGAGGAGTGTTAGTGTACGCTGTGCGGCACGGCTCCGGGGTCCCTCACGTGGACTAAGCGCCCGTATATATACTACCCAACTTAGCTTAGATCGTACCTCAGTTGGTTCCGCAATACCGCTGAGGTATGCCCCCCCCGTTCCTTCATCTCTCACACTAGAAACATCCTAACATGTACTCTTAGTCTAGGCTGACAGAGTACAGGTGAAATACAGTTGGTTCCGCAATACCGCTGAGTCTAGGCTGACAGAGTACAGCACTTAACACTCGACGGTGCGTAAAGTTCGCGCCATGTTCTCGATACCTGGTATGTCGTAACCAGCACGTTGAGAGAGAGAGACGAGGTTTTGTTTCTGGCCGTCAAGCACGTAGTGGACAAGAGAATGAGTGGCTCCATGAAAGGCGGACGCGATGAACGCCTGTATGTATGCGCGGCGTAGTAGTGGGTCTTCACTGAAGGCGGGGGGGAGGTCTCCAGAAGCATAAGAGGGTTCAGGAACATCGTCGCCAACCAGCAGATCTTCAAGGCGAGCATATAGGAGGTCGTCTTCAGCGACTTCAAAGGCCTCGCCCTCATTTGATGAGTCCTCATCCTCCTCGTCCGGCGCATCTTCAACCTGCGGTGAATCTTCAACCTGCGGTGAGACATAGTGTGGGTGGCGACGGGCGTGTCCTTCTCCAGTGTCGGCATCCGAGTCGCTCGAATCTGATCTTGCACTTGGTGCAACCCATGGCTGGTGCGGTACGTGCCCATCCGATTCAGCATCAGAGATGTTACCGTCAAAGAGCAGATCCGCAAGGTCCAAAGCACCAGTGGGAGAGCCGTCACGATCAAGCAAGTTGTCGCCGTTGAGAGAGCCACCAGAAACATCAGAAATGTAGCCCGAGTCATCCAGTGGACCAAGAGCCTCAAGATTAGAAGAGAGACACTGCCAAGCCGGAGTGTGGTGACCAGTTCCATCGCCCGCCCGGGGAGTCGACTCTCGAGTCTGTACCGCCAGAAACTGGGCCTCTGCAGCTTCGATAACCTCGAGCTTGGCTGCACGTGTCCCTTGCACGCGAGCGTCGTCTGCAGCGTCCTGGAGCTTGTGTCGGCGAATGGTCTGGCGTGTTTGCGTGCCGTCTACCGGGTCTTCACATGCACGACACCTGCGGCAAGGGCATGGATGGCGGCGCTGGTGCGTACTGCGTGTCTCGACGTCGGACATGGGTAGGAGGTGGGGGAAAATGAATATGGATTGGGAAGGGTGCGCGTGCAACGCTCGACGCGGCTGTATACGTGTGCGGTAGATGGGGACAGGTGAAGCCGGGCGGTGGTCTAAGCGCCCAAGTGTCCAGGCAAGACGCGTAGGCTCATTGACTCACGTGAGCGTAAACCAGATTTTGCACAAGGAAATGCGGATTATATCCAAACTGGGGTATGCTCAGGGCATATTTGGATCATATTCAGACTAATTTCCGTATTTACTCAGGCATATTCAATCGTGATGTCCAGTGGAGCGACGGGTGCGAGCCGGCGCGCACGCAGCCGTCGGATTACCGTAGATTACAAAGCCTCTTGTATCTACATCAAGGGGCAACCGTACAGGCTTTCAGCGACTCCAACCCCAAAAAGTGAAATCCAGGACCTCGGACACCAGTTGACCACCATGAGCACTTTGCCGAGATAAGATAGTAGCTGCGGTAGATACATCCCCGCGGCACTCATCCTGTCCTTGCCGTCTTTCTACGACTCTGCTCTACTTTCGCTGTAGACTGTGTGCTCTGGGAGGAAACGGGGGTAGAAAAAATGGGATCGGGTCGCCAACTCCATGGTGAAGATAGATCTTGAGTTCCAAGGGACGACGGACCAGCGGTCGGAGTAAAATCTACCGTTGAAGTGGTTCCCTGAGAGCCTTCCATCCAAGTCTTGCTTGGGCTATCCCCCGTGCTTAGACTCTCCCGGATTGCCTTGATCTTCTGGTTTTCTTCATCTCCCTTTTTCTTCTGCACAGTTTCGTCGCACTTGGTAGACTGCTGATGGGTGATGAAGGATCTCGGATGGCCACTCTGATTGAGAAGGACAACCTGGCCGTAGAGATCACAAGTAACTTTATGTCTGCCTTTCCTGACATCATACTCGGCCAGAGAGTAGGGTAGTCGCCGACGCGAATAGCCACAGTTGTAAATGGTGTAGTATTGCTTTCCGTAGGGAATGACATGGATGCAACAAGAGTAGGAGGCAGTCCGGGACGGAGGGAGTAACTTGATTTGCTATCTTGCGGAGATAAGATCAGCGAGCTTTAGATAATCTCCCGAGAGGTGTCTGGCGTCTACGGGCAGGCCGTAACTACTGTACTGATTTATGTTCTACCATGGGTATAGTTTCCCTCTAAATGCAGCGGAGTATATAGCCTGAAGCTCTGACAATACTCCTATGAGTTTTCAGAAGTACAGGTGTCACAAGCGGAGAGTTATGAGACTTTGAGTGAGAAACACGGAAAAAGTGTTTTGAGGGACCCCGGGGACCGGTTTGCCCTCAGGAGGAGAGGGGTTGGAGTGGGCGCTCCCCGTAGTGGACGCCCCCTGATCTACATATACACGCGCGCACGCTATCGAAGCATTCCGCACGTTCACGACGCGGGCTCCCTATTACTCTCGAAACATGTTGGTCTACGACGAAAACCCTCCCGCTTCAACAGCTTCACCGCATGGTCGAATGTACGGTGATTAGTGGAACCTATCGCCAGTGCCTTAGATCGTCATGCACGAGGACTGCCATGATCAGTACAGTTTCTAAGACGTGACAGGCGCAGCGCAGATGACGAACCTGCCAGGGTAATATGGGTACTAGCATCGTATAGCAGTGTAAGTATTACTGGTAGTAGTAATAATCAGTGGCCCAGCTGGTATGGCAAGATGGCCGAGCGGTCCAAGGCGTGTGACTCAAGCGAAAGCTTGCCTGCTTCAGCGGGTTTCTCATCTGGGTATCCAGGCGTGGGTTCAAATCCCACTCTTGTCATCTTTTGCCATCTGCAACGGAAGGGCGGCACGCTCCGGGAGGACGGCCCGGCAAACGATGAGGTCATGACCAGCACCGAGTCCGAGTCCGAGTCCGACGAGCCTTTGCCCCAATTCCAGAGACTTATCCCGCCATCTGCACGATGGAATCGATCTCTTCTTCTCCTTCTACCTCACTTCCGTTGCTCTCCCATTCCTACCGCAATGGCCGCGCAGTTGCCTATCCCCCTCTTCACCTCCCTCCACGACGCCTTACCGGACCTCACGACGGCGGCGGCTCAAGCGTGATTGCTACTTTACTTCTCTCTTCTTCCGACCACCCCTGACGCACCCGTAGGGTTCGCTACAACACTGTAGTGGTCGAATACGAGAAGCGTTTTGGTCACAAACCTACATACATAGCACGCGCACCCGGACGAGTGAAGTACGTTCCTTGCGCCCATGTTGACCCAGGAAACCATCGTGTTCACGATTGAATGTCCAGTCTCATCGGAGAACACATCGACTATGTCTTATTTGGATGTTTCCCGGCAGCGATAGAACGCGACATTCTCATCGCCTGCGGACCCTCCCACTCCCCGTCGGGCACCAGCACGCCAAGTGCGCACCCACCTGGAGGTGTAAAGGCCGAGAATTTCGATCCAAAGTACAAACCACAGCACTTCTCCCCCATGTTAAAGCTCGAGCAGGGACCATCAGCGGCTCAACAAGCGGACGCAGCGAGCAACGTTCACGCCCAGACGCTATGGCATCTGGACATCGACAAGCGCGAGCTGCGTTGGGAGAGTTATGTCAAAGCTGGCTACTATGTGAGTGTGCATCATCCGCAGCGGCCAGACCATAATCCTCTCGATTTCCAAATCCCCCATTGCAAACCATTCGTAGTCCACTGACATTTGCGTGCTCAGGGTGTTCTTAACAGATTTTTTCCAACCCCAACGGTTCATCCGGTGCCTGTCGACCTGCTGGTGAATGGATCGGTACCTTCGGGATCCGGCCTGTCTTCTAGGTAATTATTCGCCCTCGTGCCTTTACCTAGACTGACACATTTCCTTTTCGGCAGTGCCGCGATGGTAGTTGCTTCGACTCTTGCCTTTCTGGCCGTCAACAACAAACTTGACGGCATCACCAAGGGTCAACTGGTTGAGATGTCCATGGAGAATGAGAAACGAGTCGGTGTTAACAGCGGTGGGTGCGTGAACAACTGAGGTGTAGTCTATACACATCCTGAGAGCTTACTCTTTCACAGACTAGATCAGGCGGCGTCCGTAATCTGCACTCCCCACTCGGCCATCTTCGTGGACTTCTTCCCCCGTCTCGCAGCAGAGCCAATTCCTTTGCCGACCCCTCGTACAATTCCGCCCGCCGTGTTCGTATGTGCAAATTCGCTCGTGGTTAGTGACAAGGTCGTCAGTACGTACCGCCGTCGCTCTTTCCCTTCGATGGACCTGTACCTGACGACCTACGCAGGCGCAAAGATCCACTACAACCTCCGGGTGGTGGAAACACTGGTAGCGGCGCGCGTCCTCGCGCTCCGCCTCGGCCTGCCCCTCGAGCCCTCAGACCGACCCCGCATCCGCGAGGTCTTCTCGCGCTGGCTCGGCTCGCCCGATCTGGAGTCAAGCCCAGACAAGGTGAAGGCGGGCCTCGAGCGCTTTCTTCCGGAAATCGAGAGGCTCAAGCCCCCGCCGGAGGGCCGGGATGCGGGCCAACTGGGCGTCACGATGCAGGAGATGATCGAATGGAGCGGGCTGACGGAGGCGCAGTTCCAAGACGTGTACCTCTCCTGGGTCGATGGTGCGTCCCCTCCCCCCCCAAAAAAAACCGTTGTGCTACCGACTGACGCATGCGCACAGTCGAGGCGGACCACTTCCAGCTGTACAAACGCGCGCGCCACGTCGTCACCGAGGCGATCCGCGTGCTCGAGTTCCGCGCGGTCTGCCTCCGCGCCGAAGCCGCAGAGGGATCGCTGCCCGACGATACGTTGCACGCGCTCGGCGCGCTCATGGACGCGTCGCATGAGAGCTGCGCGCGGCTGTGCGAGAGCTCGTGTCCCGAGGTCGACCACCTCGCGGCGCTCGCGCGCGCGGCGGGCGCGTACGGCTGCCGCATAACGGGCGCAGGCTGGGGCGGGTGCACGGTGTCGCTCGTTGCGGAGGACAGGGTGGCGGAGTTCATCGCGAAGGTGAAGGAGGGGTATGCGCCGTACAGGAACCTCGAGGGCGACGCGCTCCATGAGGTGATCTTTGCGACGAAGCCCAGCTCTGGCGCGTTTGGTGAGTCTGCCGTTTGCGATCGCGGCGGCGCATGTTTGACATTTATTTGCAGTTTTGAAGCTGGAAGAGTAGATGTGGATTGACTCGTGAAGGTGTATGATCGTACGTGTAATGCTACATATCCTTGATCGAACTCTACACGAGTGCGTGATACGCACTGGGGAGGTATCTTCTCTCCACACAGGTGTGTCTCTGATTGTTGACGGGCGCTTCATGAGCAGTCGAGAGCGTCGGCCCTTCGCGTCCGATACCTTCTACGTTTATGAACGCTACCTCTTCCTATCGTCTTCAACCCACTCAAGCCTTGGCGTCGAGTGCATTCTGGATTGATAGAGGCCTCGGACATCCCGTGAACGGACTACACTTCAAGAGCAAGGCGAAGATGCAACGCTGGCCAGTTCGGCGCGCGCATCCGTCCGGGAAGTTGAAGAACGGTCGATGGGAATTGGTCGGGCCATTCCCCAACCTCGTAAGTGGCTACTTGCATTCCGCACCTTACGACCCCTTCAAACGGTGGGTTGACATCTGTCGTAACACCAGCTTCGGCGAGTAGGGCAAGGGTGTCCAGATGCTCCGCTACACTAACGGTTCACATCCTGTTACTGATCTGCACACACGGTGTGCACGATAGGTGCAGGGTACTCGCGTTCGCGGTAGGGAGGGCGACATTCGCGGTCACAAGCACAGGACGCCCGCCTCGTGGTGGACGAGCTGTCAAGTTCAAGGGGGGGCCGTCCCCCGTCTGCAAGGGATGTTCAAGGCGAAGGACGCGGGCGCATGTTCTGGGTCAATGGATTTCTTGTGGACGAATTTCGGCGCCCTGCCATCATCCTAGACTAGTATTCTGTGCACGGGGCGGGGGAACATCGTGGCCCTCAGCGGTACACCACGTTCAATGTGGTTTGGGGTACAAGACCTTCAGCACGACGACGTATGGTGAGTGCTATATCACGCGTACCTGCGTTTACCGGGACGGTTTCTCACGAAGCTGCAAAGTCAAAGCACACAGTATAGCAATGCATTATGCATCAAGTACCCGGACATGGCGCGTAGCGTTCGGTAGGTGTTATCGCCGGGGGCCCCGAGAAACGAAAGCTGAGAGTGTATAAGTGCTCAGAGGTTCTTCCCCTCTGATCACAGTTGCCGCCGCCTAGGATTGCGTTGGTACACCCTTGCCACTTTCTTTCGTCTATCTCCTGCACCATGGCACCTGCCGCATCATCTTTGGCTCAGCTCTCGGCTCGGGATTACGATAGCTCGACCTCCCAGGCAGTCGCCTTTGCATTCGACCAGTTGGGGTGGACGCTGTTGTCAGTCGGGATCACAAGCTTTTTCGGCGGCAACAGCGCTGTGCAGGGCATGACGACCGTTCACCTCTTCGAGGGCCGCCGTTGGCTTGGGTGGTACAACACCCCGGGGTCACACAAGATCGCGAAGAAATACGGCCGCCTCGCTGATTCTCCCTTTTGGGGTGGACTCTTCCCCGGATGCAACCGCGACCCGACACACCTCTTTGGACTCAATGCAGAGATCGGACCCTACTTCGTTGCAGCGCACGCACTCGCTGGCCCTCGGAGGAGTGGCTTCCCCGCGTACCTCATCGTGCGGGAAGCGGCAAGGGTTGCGGACCCCGCAGCTCTCAACCCGTCTGAAGCCTATGCCGTGACCACATTCCAGATTAACCCAACGGCTGGCAAGCTTCTCGAGAAGCCCCTCCCCCGCCTCACGTACGGCTTTGCCCTTCCGGCGCTCTCCTCTCTCACCATTTTATCGAGCTTCGCCACATGCGCCATGTGTGCATTTATTCGGGACTATTGGTGCTTCGCCGGTATCCTGTGGGGCATCTTCGCGAGTGGAACGGCGTGTTTTTGGATCGGCTCCGCCCAGCTGGTCCTTTCCCACCCTGAGCTCGACCCGGGTTCCCCGCCTCTGGGCAACGCGCTCCTCTACGACGACAAAGACATCGCCGTCCTTCGCGGCCCGTGCGACGCCGTCGATGCGCTCGCCCGCGGCCATTTTCATGTCCAGTTCAACGGCAAGCCGACTCGCGGCACCATCGGCGCGTGCTCTCTTCTGCTCAGGATCCAGTCCATCGCTCAGGTCCTGCTCGTCCCCCAAGGCACGTTCTTCGGGCAGCTGATGTTCGTCGCGTCGCTCGGCGTCACCTGGTGCTTCAACGCCTATCTCTCCGCGCTCAGCAAGAAACGCATCCAGACGCAGGTCCTCCTAGGAGCCCTCCAGATCAAGGAGGCCCAGCGGCGGTCGTTCGGAACACGCACGGCGCAGGTCGTCTACGCGGTGCTCGCGCTCAAGGCCACCAATCCCAGGAAGGTCCTGGACGACCTTCTCCCGAACGACACGCCTGCGTGGCGCCGCTGGAAAACGCTTCTCGTGCGGGGTCTGTCGCAGCCCGAGAGCTTCGAGTTTGTCGATGCGGACTGGAACAGCCCGGGCCTCTCTCCAGCGGACCACAAGGTCCTATGTGGACTCGTTCAGGATGCCGAGGACGCGTGGCGTAAGTGGAAGTCTGTGGCTGCCAGTGGTCCTTCGGGCAGTGAGGCGAGCCTATCAGGAGGTTCGGACGGCGGAGTCGGAGTCGCGGGGCCAAGCCATGAGGGATGATCGGTGTGTTGTGGGTGATAGGTGATTTACACGGGCGATGTTTGCAACGCTTTCCAGCCTTTGAAGCCGTACAGCATACTCATCGCGTGGAGCCTTTTGAGTCATGTTCACACATTTCACTTCCAGATCGGCAGTTTTCCATAACGAAGGTGCATACTTATCTATCGGAACTCTTGGACACTGTACAAACACCATGATCGGGTCCTCGTCTTGTCTTTCGTGCTCTGAAAAAGATTTGGTCTACGTTCAAATTCATCGGGTTCAAGGTCTCAAAGTTGGTATACAGTATCGTACTTGTCGATAACCAAATCTTGTGTAGCTTAAGAAGGTGCATGTAGACTTGTGGACTTGGGAATGAAAGTTTCATAAAACCCGTGATGTCCACCCGAATCACCATCAAGACACCGGCTTGCCCGCCGCTGGGATACACAATTCAAGCGCCTCAAAGCTTGTAATCGGAATCGTTGTGTGTACTACGTATAACATGCATCTCTGAGCAGTCGGCCCATGCGCAGCAGAACAAGTATCTAGGTGTTACATCGTGGTATGTCGTGGGTAGGTATCTCTGAGGTCGTGAGTGGTTGGGGTATAACCAGTGGATGAATGATTCAAGCGTCGTAGTAGATCATCTAGGTCGTAGGTAGAATTTTCACTTCTCGTCGATGGATTCCTCGTCGCGTTGGCGGAACGCAGTCTGCCACCCATCCCAGGCTTCGCGAGCATCCACAAATAGGCCGTTCAAGAGCTCTCTATCCTCGAAAGAGAACGCCGAGTGCGTTGGCCAGTCCGATTCGCCGAACCTGAACTCCTCTTTGGCAAGGAGCTTTCTCTCGAGCACCTTCTTCCAATGTTGCCACACGGGCGTGTCGTTCGGAAGGAGCTCGTCGAGTAGTTTCATCGGCCGGGGCGACTGAAGCGAGAGTGCGGTGAAGACGACCTGTGCCGTGCGCGTCCCGCACCCGAACTTTCTGATGTGCTCGGCCTCGTCGAGGTGGAGCACGTCCTTGAGGATGTCCGTCTGGATGTCCTCCTTGTCGAGCACAGACAGGTACGCGTTGTACGCCCACGACACGCCGAGCGTGACGACGAACATGACCTGGCCAAAGAGCGTGCCTTGCGGGATGAAGAGAAGCTGAAGGAGGAACTGCAGCGTGAGCCCGACCGAGCACACGCCGATGCTGCTGTACCGCGGCTCCCCTTCGAACTTCAGACAGAAGCGCCCGCGCGTGACCGAGTTCACCGCCCCCTCGCACCCGCGGAGCACGATGATGCCCTCGTCGTCGATGAGGACGCCGTCTCCGGGCGGCGCGCCCACCGCGGGCGACGGGTGGGTAAACGTGAGCTGCCCAGAGCCGATGGCGAAGCACGCGACGCCGCTCGCAAGGATCCCCAGCGCGATGCTCACGAAGCATCCCCAGTCCGCGACGAGCGCGCAGACCACGCACGCCGCGACGCTGGTCGCGATCGGCACGAGCGCGAGCAGCGGCAGGTGGCTCTCGAGACGGTTGGGGTGAATCTGCAGCGGGGGTTCGTGCACGAGGTCGATCGTCGTCACGGTATAGTCGCAGGTGGCGCGGCGGCTGTTGCGTATGGGGGTGGGGCGCGCGATGCTCTGCGCCTTGCGCGCGACGAGGTACGCCGGGTGGGCGCTGCGTTGGATGACGGATCCCGAGTGCGCGGCGAGGAAGCGGGGCCCTGGTTTCCCGTCGAGCCCGAAGAGTTGCGCGGGGTCGCGGTTGGGTCCCGGAAAGAGGCCGTCCCAGAGACGAGCGTTGGCGAGTTGCCCGTACTGCTTGGCAATCTCGTATGACCCCGGGGTGTTGTACCACCCGAACCAACGGCGACCCTTGAAGAGGTGGACGGTCGCCATACCCTGCACCGCGCCATCCCCACCGAAGAAACCCGCAACGCCCGAGGAATCGAGCGTGAAGTTCGTATTTTGTAGTGGCAACGGGATCGTTGGCTCGCCTTCAAGCTGTCGTGCCGCCAGCTGAAGCAGGTGAGAAATCGGTGCCATAGTCCTAGCAAGAACAAGTGGGTGGCATACGAGTGAGGGCAGGCGGAAGGGGAGAGGGATTATGATACGTCTCACGGCCAGGTTCCCTTCGTTGCCACCGCAGGCTGCAGATATAGCTTCTTTGCGACGAGTACAACGCCGCCTGTCCTTGGGTGGCCAAAGTCGGTTGACTGAAGACGTTATTCTTCTGATCAAGTCAACAAGTGATGTACTAGCCCGAGTCGCGGTGACATGACCCGCAGCACGGGCGGCACCCTGCGGCACAAACCCGCTTGTAGCGTACACATGGGCGGTGCTTCCGGTGAATTGCAGCACGTCTTTAGTTGATCAAAGTTGAGACCTTATGTCCGTATACTCAAGCTGCGCTGGCGGCTGCATGTTAAAATCCATTCACTCTTGTATGTCCGGAATGAGATGCGCCGTACAGAACAGCGTACAAACGATTCCCCAAAAGGCTGAAACACCTACGTTGACAGCGATCATCTGCCCTATGCATACGCGACCCACATGCTGGGCGGTATGAATGCCTGGACGGGTTCCATGACGGACAATAGAATATGTGGCAGTGATATTCGGTTCACAGGCATGTAGAACACCTGTCGGACAAGGCTGTACTGGATACTTGGGAAATGGCATTGCGAGGAAGCGTACCGCAGTATTATTGACGTAATTATGTGCTCATGCAACACACATACTTTGCGCTCCATGCCCATCTGCCTCCGATATCATCCCAAGGCCGCGCACGCAACCTATGCATCGGTATGCCCCCAGCGGCGAGACCCTGTTCTCGAGTACCATCGAGTTGATGGTCAAGACCATCGGCGGAGAGAAGAGTTTGGGGCGAACGACATAGGGCTGAAAGAGAAGCCGCCCTGTTAGGTCTGAAATGTTCCCACTGAGGAGCAGGACGCTTCCGTCACTAAGATGGACTGTGCTAAAGGTTGCAAAGTTGGAGGCGCGCCAGATAAAGCTCATCGCGCTGGCAATATCCTTTAACGAGAAAGGCTCTCTGAGGAAGGACCGTGCCACAGCATCCAGGTCGCTGGAGATGGGGTCGGGTTGCACGTCATAGTCGACAGATAATAAGTAAGCGAAAACAACCCGAGCATGACGAGTGGCGTCGTCCCATCCATGACCACGGCAAGACGCAAGGGCAGTGAAAAGATCGTGCAGGTGCTGAGCGTCGAGATTTCGAGTCCACGATGCATGTGCGCGTGAAGGGGAAGATATAGCCCGAGTGAAGCCATCGATGGTTAGGTGAAGGCCCGTACAGTCTCTGTGGAGTTGCCAAGTGTACTCCTGCGTAACGCAAGCGAGGCACCCGCGGGCCAGGAGCCCAACATCCGTGAGCATTATTTGAGGATCTTTTGCCACCTGGAAATCCTTTTTGGCCCATACGAGCGACGCCCTATCGCCTTCAATAGGCGCTCCAGCCCATCCGAATCCCAGGCGACCTTGGAGATGGTTGTGAATCCCGTGGTTGACGAGGAGGAGGGAGAAGTCATGGCGTTTGATAGCAATTACATTGGCCATCTTGAGCACGTTGAGCTGAATGGTGCGAGAGTGTTCGCCAAATGCTGTAGGGCGACGAGCGAAGCGATATACGAGACGAAGGAGGTTGCATAGAAGTGAGGTTTTGTCGTAGTCGTCGCTACAGCCAAGATGATGGACGACTCCCAAGGCCCATGCACAGGTGCTCTTCGCCATAGCGACGTCAGGGAGGGAGCCGCGAGGCTGGGTGAAAAAGGGGATGGAAGGGTCGCGATTGCGAGCGCCGTCAAAGATGTGCCAGAGTGTGTCTGACGGGATACTGATGAAATCCCCTTCGTTGGAGGCATCGTGTACGTAGAAGTGAGCATGGCGGCTGAGGACTAGCTCCTGAGAGCACCAGGCGCGCGAGAACCATCGAGAAGAGAGAACGTGACGGGCCACTTCCAAGGAGGTCGGCGTGGCTTGCGGGGTCGCGAGGATCCTCCGGTGCTCTGGGCGGAGTGATACGTCCTCCAGCATGACCAAGGTGAGCTTGGCTCCAGTGTAGATGCGCTGCATGATCGCGACTTGTGCGGACTTCTCGTCGTCGTCGCTTTGGTTGATGCAGTGGTAGTCCAGCCAAACACAAGACGTTGAGTCGTAGGTGTGTGCAGCATGGGAGATGAAGAGGGAGAAATGTTCCGAATGGACCACCCCGTTCGGGGTGATAACAGGCGTACGTGCGCTGCTGGTGCTGAGTCGATGAAAGTCACTACTTCCTGGCCAACAGTAGCTGATAGCCAGGTACGGCTGGCCCTGGTAGGGCACTACGTCGTATGCACCGTCCTCGTTACAACGAAGGACTCTTAACGGCTTATCATCCACGGCTATCGAGCCAACGACGCCCCTACATGCCTGTACCAGGTGTGTCGAGTGTGTCTATGAACATTTAGAGACTCTTACCTGCAGTGTGTTCTCGAGGGTGAAAGGCTGCAAATCCGACGGCGACGCCTGTGCCATGTGTCGATGTTAGGGGGGACGAGGAAGTACAGCGCTCGAGATTACCCAACAGGCTGCTGCAATACAATCAAGTTCACCAGCACCATGCCTCATTCTGATCAGCGAGTCTCATGGAGATGGGCGCCCCGTCGCATGGCTAGTACCGAAGTCAACAGCAAGCTATAGAACCATCAAGATTGATAGTGTCAAGCTCGGAAGGACTAGACGAGATATTACACCTACGCATCGTGCAGCGACTTGTCTGCTCGAGGTTCAATGCGACTTCAATCATCTAGCGGTGCAAGTTGCATCGAGGGATGAACTAAAGAACAGGACATGGGCGCTACGCCATACACTGAGCGCTTACGCGGCTTCTGCTCGTGACCTAGAACACGTGCATGAACAATGGGACTCACGCTCGTTTATGCCCCGCCACTCGCTCGCGCTTGCGGTCGCCCTCATAAACCAACCCTTCCAACTCTCGGACTCACATCACTACCACCATGGCGTCCAACCCTGCCATCTCACCCGCTAGCCAGGAGCAATCCACGACTCCCGCTCTCGAACACTCGTCTTCTCCTGCTGTCAAGGAGGATAGGCCCAGTGATGCCACCCGTGCACAACGCTTCAGGCGCGTCACCCACGTCTCTCCTCGCGACCTCGCCCATTTCACAGACGCACGTGAGCTTGTCCTCGCGATGTACGGTGCCATCGCAGGTACGTCCCTGGTCCTCATCTCGCGTCTACCACGTCCGTCGCTCACCAAGTGTCCATAGCGCACAAGGAGATATACGAACGCGCCGCCGGCGAGTTGCACGGCGACATCAACACCAACACCATCCTCATTCTCGACCGCCCCCGGCCCGACCGCGAGTGCCCCGTCCCTGAGGGCGCGCTCGTCTACTGGGAGCCCCCGATCTCTCTTCAGACCCTGCGCAAGATAGGCAACCTCGACCCGCCGCAGCCCCTGCCGAATGGTTTCCGCGAAGCGATGCGGGCCTACGTCTTTGAGGAGATGGGCAGCTTGTGAGCACGAGCGGCGAGCAGCCCTGCCGCTTGATGATTGGACGGCGATGCAGGTTCACCAGTGAGCCCCTTAGTGTATTTTTGCATACCTTGTACGATATCCGATGGTGTATTTTTATTGTACTCGTTGCGTGCCCCATCTTCTCCGTTCAGTGTTGTCACGCTCAATTTCTACCGAGAGATACTGCTCACCCAGACCGCCTTCTCAACACTGCGACTCCCGGTACGATCAGAATATCTTGATTCTCTGTGGGCTAGTTCTAGGCGAAGCTGGTCACTTACAATGAGTGAAGCAATACATCTAGGTACGCATTTCGAGTTCTTACTCCTCCAGGCTCATGAACATTCACAAGTCGCGACGTTCCGGGTCGACCCTGTAGATACAGAAAGTTGAAGGTGCATCAAACCTGTAGGCGTCATCCAGGCACGCGCAATCTGTTCCAGGGTGACTATCAGCCTCTGGTCGTGCCGGATCTAATAGTATTATAGAAACGCGCGTCGCTTTTCAGACAGTCCAAGCATCAGTCTTACTCAAGCTCTCTCATGAATGTGTCAGCATCTCCTGCACGAAAACGCCCCTTAGTCACCGCTAGTGAAGTACGCTTCTCCTAGATGCGATATCCCCCTACTGCTCCACTCCTGATGACCAATAGCCTGGTTTGAGTGTCTTTCTATGGTACGTCCGACAAATATATCGGGCACGTAGCTATAAAATTGCCCTTCTTCTCCAGACCTCCTATCCCTATCAATTGCCAACAAAGACCGAAGACGACATTTTGAAGTAGCATGGCCACCATGAACTCCATCCAGAAAGCTCTGATTCTTCCCGCTACGGGTGAGAGGTTCATCGTTGGGGTATCTCCCATTCCCCGGCCTGGCCCAACGGATATCTTGGTGGAAGTTCATGCTGCTGGGCTTAATCCTCTGGATTGGAAGATTACCCTACCTGTCCCGCTCTTCATGTCTATGATTCCAAGCTATCCTTTCATTGCTGGTGCCGACGGCGCAGGTGTTGTCATCGATGTCGGTACAGACGTCACGGACTTCGAGAGCGGAGACAGAGTGTACGTGAACGTGGACGTTGAGAAGCATGTGCGCTGATGGTGCTCCATAGTCTTTTCTTAGGATCCAGGGCGACGCGCGAGCGAGCGACGTTCCAGCAGTTCTGCACAATTCCTTCACACTTTGCTGCCAAGGCAGGTGCATCGTTCAATGACCCTCCGTACACTTCTCAGACAGTGATGCTTCACAGATGCCGGAGGATCTCAGCTTCGAGGCCGCTGCCGCAGTGCCAGTGAATCTGGTCAGCGCGGCTCTCGCGTTCTATAACGAGCATAGCGAATCAGAGAGCCTCGCCCTGAAGCACTTCTGGGGTGAAGGCGGCCAGTCCGCTTATGCAGGGCAGCCCATGCTCATCCTTGGCGGCGCATCGTCTGTTGGACAGTATGGTACGTGCTGCACCCGTCTTTCGCGTCGCACTCACCCCTGATGTATTTGCAACAGCGATTCAATTAGCGAAAGCTTCAGGATTTGACCCCATCATCACCACGGCATCCTCGCACAACGCTGCGCTCCTGACTTCCTTGGGAGCAATCCACGTCCTCGAACGCACCCTCACAGACGAGGGAATATTAAATGAGCTACCAAAGTTGACAGAGGGAAGGCCGATCGAATTTGCCCTCGACGTTATCTCGCTGCCAGGAACGCAGACACTGGCCTACAGGGCACTTGCACCCGGCGGTCGCCTTGTGATCCTCCTGCCGGACACGATACCTTTGGAGGTGAAGAAGGAAGGCGATCGAAAGCACATCGCTTTCCTACGAGGCAGCGCGTACCTTCCACAAACCCGAGAAACAGGGATCGAGATATTCAGGAGGCTCACGGCATGGCTTACGCAGGGGATCGTCAAGGTTCGTTTGTCAGCAAATATCAATCATTCGACCACGTCTCTGCTTCTGGATGTTAATCATATATTTTTTCAGCCGAATGCAGTCGAGGTTGTATCGGGCGGGCTCGCAGGCATTCCTAGCGGATTGCAGCGTTTGAAGAACGGGCAGATCAGCGCCAAGAAGCTTGTCGTCCTCCCTCAAGAAACTCCATAGAGTCATGCACTTGGTGTAACTTCATTCTTGCTCGTACACACCAATCTATGTATCTCGAATTGCGATTTTGTCCTGAAGCAGTTCATCAACAAGCCTGCTTCTGGTGAGTCCTGATCTTGCTTCACCGCAGTCGTTCCACATCCGCTACCTCCTACCTCCGACCATCACAGAAAATGGGAGTCTAAACCACATTCAATGCTTGTCAACTTCTCTATGGAAAATTTGGTGCCCGTTGGTGCACAGTTCGAGCCAATTTGGTGCAAGATATAAGAGGGGTTGCCTGTAGGTAACTGCGAGCGAATTGCGCTGATCGCCCTAGAGCCTGAGACACGCTCATCACCAAAATTCACGAAGCAAGATGACCATTCCTGTCACCCAGAAAGCTCTCCTCCTCCTCAAAGAGGGCACTCCCTACGTCGTCGGCGAGAGGCCAGTTCCCCGACCGGGTCCCGGAGAGGTTCTCGTCAAGATCGTTACTTGCGCGCTCAACCCGGTCGATTATGCCATTGTAGATCCGCCGCTTTCTAGGGTCCTCATTGCTAATTGGCCCCACGTCCCTGGTTACGATGCCGCAGGCGTCGTCATTGAGCTAGGAGCCGGAGTGTCGAGCTTGAAAGAAGGAGACAAAGTGTGCGTTCTCGCGTTGATCCCTCGCAGTCGTACTTACTATATCCTGAACTTCCGACTACTATCATAGTATCTTCCAAGGGTCAATGACTGCTGATGGGGCGGCGTGTCAGCAATATGCGACAGTATCGGCAAGCCTTACTTCCATTGTACGCCGTCCATTCTGTATTGTCATCACGCGAGACAATGAACCTGCACAACAGATCCCGGACAATATCACATTCGAACAAGCGGCGACCCTCCCGCTTGCATTGTTCACGGCCGCCATGTCGCTCTACAACCAGTCTTCCTTGCCTGATAACCTCAGCCTTCGCGCTCAACCCATCTGGAAGGCTGAAGGGCGGAACGCGTATGCGGGCACGCCCGCTTTCATCATCGCTGGCGCAGCATCGGTCGGGCAATTTGGTGAGTTCGGCGTCGCTCATCGCTCGTATAGAAATCTTGAATATACCTCTGATCATTGTGCTCGCAGCCATCCAGTTCGCACGAATCGCCGGCCACAATCCGATCATAACGACAGCCTCCTTGCACAACGCACCGTTGCTGAAGTCCCTTGGTGCGACGCATGTTCTCGACCGCGCTCTTTCCAATGAGGCCATCCTCGCCGAGCTTTTCGCTGTCGTAGCTGGAAAGCCGCTCGCATACGTCGTCGTGGCCATGATAGACCCGGAGACCCTTCGTCTTGGACGCGATGCGGTTGCTCCTGGAGGTACGATCGTTACGATGGCGCCCTCCCCCCAGTCAGGGCACATCCCAGAGGATGTAGCAAACCCGGGCAATGGCAAGCGTATCGCGTATACAACTGGAAGCGTGTCGGCTCCTTTCACTAGGGACACGTGCGTCGAGATCTTCAAACATCTCACAGGGTGGTTGGAGAACGGAGATATAAAGGTGGGTATTTTCCATGATCTGTTCCAGGACTCGACCATGAATCACATGTCGCCCTCCAGCCCAACCCGGTGGAGATTCTGCCCAACGGACTCGCAGGTATCAACGATGGTCTTGCTAGGATGAAGGCCAAGAAGGTCTCTGGGACAAAGCTCGTCGCACTCCCGCAGGAGACCCTCTAAGCCTTTCTCTTCGAGGAACATTGCATCTTTGGCAAAATAAGACCAAGAACGTCGGACAGTGCCAGTGTGCCTTGGTGTTTGTTCGTATGTAGCCTCTTTCCCGCATTCGGGGCCGTTCAAGCGATGCTTTTAATACATGTCTACTCTTCACTCCAGAGCACACGACACTTTTGACCTGGATGATTTTACATCCACATCAGTACGTTGTGCTGGTGCCTGTGTAACTCGGAGATCATCGTCTCTCCGCGAGCGTCAAGCGGCGCTTTATTCGTATACTAAAGCGGCGGCTGGGGTGATCGCTTCTGGCAAACTGGGACTCGCTGTGTCGATCGCCAGACCACGAAACGTCCTTCATACTGAATGCCGCTACTGAGTCACGAAGGCGCGATGCTTAGAACTCCTAAGACGTCAAGGTCACTATACAGTGGCCGGTTATGATCCAGATCGTAGCATGACCTGATCGACGGAGTCGGCAGCAGCTCTTTCAACTTCAAATACTCATTATCCCACTCACTGCGCCATGAAAGTGAGTACCTAGCATCCGTACCTGTACCGCAGCCGTGGCCAGAAGAGATATGACTAATGCTGACAAGTACGCAGACTAGTTCTTAGACCACTTGATAGCTCTGGCTGGCACGCAATTCGATTCTTCAACTACGTCTTCCGAACGACTTTTGTTGTTAGTAATGCAAATTCGCAGGTGATATTCTAGTAATTCGCTCGATGTGTGCTGCATGTTATGCTAATCCATATCTAACATCCTTGGCAGGTCGTGCCTCATGCCAGCACAGAGTCCACCGACCAGGCTACATCTGTATTTAGATCACCAGCCTCCAGGTCCTTCATTCTTCCCACCCGCAGACCCCACCAGGGCACCGAAACTATGTTCACCAGCAAAGTAACACAGAAAGCTCTCATCGCGCCTGCACCGGGCGCTGCATACGTCGTAGGCGGATCGACCATTCCCCACCCGGGCCCGAAGGACATCCTGGTCCAGCTTCAGGCTGTTGGGCTGAACCCTATCGACTGGAAACTCTCCCAGCCGGAGTTTGCTACGATGGCCCCTTCTTTTCCATTCGTCGCGGGCACTGACGGTGCAGGTATTGTCGTCGATGCGGGCGCGGAGGTCGTGAACTTCAGGAAGGGCGACCGTGTGTAAGAACAATGATCATTCAATTTCCCATGGAAGTAGCGTTGACGTTCTGTTTGCCCACTGTAGCCTCTTCGCCGGCTTGCCATACGTCCGTGCGCATGCAACATTTCAGGAACACTGCATCATCCCCGCGGTGTTCGCCGCAAAGGCTGGTTTATTGTGCGCCTGCCAAGTGTCATGTCTGTCTTAACGATTTGCGTTTGCATATAGATCCCTGCATTCATCAGTTTCGAAGAAGCTGCTACCGTTCCGGGAACTCTCGCCAGTGCGATCCTCGCCTTCTTCAACACAACTAATGAGGCGGAAAGCCTAGCCCTGAAGCCTTTCTGGGAAGAGGGTGGGAAGACCGCGTATGCGGGAAAGCCTATCTTGATACTCGGCGGTGCATCCTCCCTTGGACAGTACGGTAAGTTTGATAGAAATCATGACGTCGGGTGCTTTCGTTTGATGAGGCCTTTGTTCTACCCAAGCTATCCAGCTCGCGCGGGTCTCCGGCTTCAATCCCATCATCACGACCGCATCTGCCCACAACATGACACTCCTCACCTCGCTCGGTGCTACCCACGTTCTCGACCGCTCGCTTCCCGCTGAGACGATCCTCGAGAACACGCACACTTTGACGAGTGGGGCACCCCTCGAAGTTGTCCTCGACGCTGTATCGCTTCCCGAAACACAGGAACTTGCGTATAACGTTCTCGCCCTTGGTGGAGCTCTCGTGGTCGCCTTGCCTGATGTGATACCTTCCGAGCTTAAGAAGCCAGGGGACAGAAAGCGAGTCGGCTTCGTGCGCGGAGTCGTACATCTACCGCAGAACAATACGACTGGTGCAGAGCTGTTCAAGAGGGTGACCGGGTGGCTTGAGCAGGGGCTCATCAGGGTGCGTCTGAGTCCTTGCATGAATCCAGCTTTCTCATCGCTGATGTGGATTTACTAGCCGAACGCATTCGAGGTTCTTCCCGACGGACTTGCCGGCATTCCTGCAGGTTTGGAGCGCTTGAAGGACAATAAAGTCAGTGCGAAGAAGCTAGTGGCACGTCCTACAGAGACACCGTGAATTGCTCAGACGACATCTAGTTCTCATTCTCTCTTGTGTCACTATCTTGCATGCGCTCTCTCCCTAGCCTTTCAACAGACTAGTATGAAAGGGTGGACACAGCGCATTCCCTCCCCGTCCACAGCTCGGCGGCGTCCACCCCCTTTCAGACGTTGATGTGAACGAGATTCATGGCAGATGCACTGATCTGATTTGTTTTCAATTATGACGCTGGATACGGCGACATAGCAGCCGTTGGCGGTTATATATATATATTAGTAACATGGTTGCGACAGGGGTACCACATATGTACACTCGCACCAAACACCAACTGGAGGTTGCACATGCCATACACGCAACCCATACTTATCCCTGGCCTGAATTATTGTCAAGTACACCAGGTATTGACGAACGCTGAGCACACGAATCGTCGAGACGTTCTCTCCTTGCGATACCTTCCCATTGTCCGCTACCTCCGATGTGCATGATCAATCACCTCGTTCTCTCCACTTTGTACAGCGACAGGCCGGGAATTGCATTCGATGAAGCGTCTCCCCGGCACGCTTTGTCAGTTGTGCGTAGTCCTCCCTGCTGCAGCTCCTGTTCGGCACGTCCGCGCACACTTCCCAACATGGGCACATTGTGGACCCTCGCACTTTGAGTCCTGCACAGTAATGCGCGGGGTCCGGATGTCTGTGTGAATGCGCGAGAACCGGATCGGAGGTTTATGAGGATGCAGATTCAGGAGGGACAGAGGGCGTGCGCGTACGTGGACGCTGCTCGGACTTGAACGGTATAAAGGCGACAGCAGGTCCTGCTCCACCTCAAAACCTCACCCCCAAACCTCGTTGATCTTTCGAACCAGTTGCAATGACCACCGTCCCCACGACGCAGAAATCGCTCCTTCTCCACAAAGAGAGCGTGCCGTATGTTGTCGGCGAAACCCCCGTTCCGAAGCCTGGGCCGAAGGACGTGCTCGTGAAGGTCCTCGCGTGCGCCCTCAACCCGGTCGACCACGCCATCGTCAACCCGCCGTACTCCAGCGTATTCATCAAAGCCTGGCCGCACGTTCCGTGCACCGACGGCGCGGGCATCGTGGTCGCGCTCGGCGCCGATGTTACCCGCCTGAAGGAGGGAGACAGAATGTACGTACCCGCCTTGTCGTCCGTTTCCGCCGGAAGCGTGATGTGGCAGTGTATGTATGTATGCTGATTTACCTATCGCATATCATGGGCAGCGTCTTCCAAGGGTCCTACACCAAAGAGAGCGCGACTGCCCAGCAATACACCATCGTCCCCGAAGATCTCGTCGCCATAGTGAGCATAATTCTTCCAGCGGGCGACCTAGAGCTGACCCGGTTGGCCGCAGATTCCGCAAAACGTCACGTTCGAAGAGGCCGCGTCCATTCCGCTCGCGTTGTGCACGGACGGGCTGGTGCTCTACAACCAGTCTCCTGCAGCGGAAAACCTCGGTCTGCGCCTGAAGCCCGTGTGGGAGCCCGAGGGCGCGGTCGCGTACGCAGACACCCCTGCCCTGATCCTCGGTGGCGCAGCATCCCTCGGACAAATCGGTGGGTCCCTCCGATCCCCCTTCACCGACCCTTCCTCCCAAAAAAGTTCGAGTAACACGTCAACTCACACCCACCACCACACCCGCCCATAGCCATCCAGCTCGCCAAGCTCGCCGGGCACAGCCCCATCATCACGACCGCCTCCCCGCACAACGCGGACCTGCTCAAGGCCCTCGGCGCGACGCACGTCCTCGACCGCGCCCGGCCCAGCGCCGACATCCTCGCCGAGCTCCCAGCGCTCACCGGCGGCAAGCCGCTCGCGTTCGCGTTCGCGACCGTCGCGGACCCCGTCGCCCTGCGCCTCGCGCGCGACGCGCTCGCGCCTGGCGGCGCACTCGCCACCGTCTCGCCCGCGCCGCAGCGCCTCCCGCAGGACCTCGCGAACCCGGGCGAGGGCAAGCGCGTCGGGTACGTGTTCGGGAGCGCGCGGCTGCCGCACAACAGGGAGACGGGCGTGGCGCTGTTCAAGCAACTCACCGGGTGGCTGGAGAAGGGACAGCTCAAGGTGAGGGCGTCCTTGCATACGGAGGGGAGATTGGGAAGGGAAGTTGACGCGTTCTTGGGTGCAGCCAAACCCAGTGGAAATCCTGCCGAACGGCCTAGAAGGTATCAATGAAGGGTTGGCGCGGATGAGAGAGAACAAGGTCTCCGGGAAGAAGCTCGTTGCGCGTCCTCAAGAGACTCCGTGAGGTAGTTCGTGCCCTCCTGACCACTGGCGGTTTTCCTGGATGATTGTACCATAAGCACGAGAACACGGAATGATAGACTATGGTCACCGACGGAATCGTCAAGCCACCTGTGCCAGACGTGCTCTGCACCGAGTGCGAGACCGTCTGCGATATGTTCCTTTCCTCGTTCTCCACACTGGAAAGTGGTTGTGGGTGATAGCGACGCGACGGTACTCTCCCCCAAACCCGCCAGGGGAATACCTGATACCATGACGCAGTCATCACACATGTGCAACCAGTGTTTCAGCGCTCAGCATCCGGCGTGGTCAGCCCATTGTCTCGCAGAAGATGTCCAGGACGCGGCCCAAGTCCTCTTCAAAGTTTTCCTGCCAGTAGAATCCCAGGGAAAGCGCGATATGAAAATCCAGCGAGGGCGTACAGCGCGAAGGGAGAGGGGCAGCCGAGGATCCGAGGATTCGCAGACACCAGGCAGACCGAGGACCGAGGAGTTCTTTCACCCACAACCAGCAATATTGCGCACGAGTACATGTACAGGCCGTGCCAGCCTCAGACGCAGAGCGAGTGAGATATACATATGTGCGGTAGCGGCGGGGTCGACGCGGGCACCGTGCCGACAATTAACACTAGTAGACGTATCGGTCATAGTGACCCGCCCTCGAAGCTTTAGCGTTGGCTCATGTCCAGCAAGCGAGTCTCAGATATCCAGGGACTTGTGCAGAGATAGAAAAGTCGAAACGACGTCACGGTAAGTATCAGAAGAAATTTCGCACTTTGACGCCCGTACGTACCCAAAGCGCCTGCGTATACTACAGCGCTGTTTCTCACAAACATTCCTCGACGGAACGAAGATTCGCTGATTTTGTAACTGAAAGCGATCAGAAGACCGACAAGGAGGTGCATTATTCCATGATATCGTGTACAAACAAACGCGAAGAACTAGAGCGGAGAGCGAGACTAGGTAGGAGAGGGAGACGAGACGAGCGAGATATGAGAGAAGGATGAGATGACAGATGCGGGCGGAATCCAGGATACGTTGAAGGGAGAGCAAACATTGAACACGGAAGCGAGCGGAAGAAGATGCTACATGAAGTACAATAATTACAACGTGATCGTACATGTCTTGAGTTGGGAGAGCGATAACACAGGATGGGATGGTTGTAATAAAGCATATGGGTGATGCGACTATGTGGCCGCATGGTAGCAGGAACAGTCCAAACAAAGCAGGGCGCAGAAGGAGCTAAGGTGCTTGCACACGATCCAAGGAAAGCGGTTGGCGTCCATCTAGCGCAGATATTTCTCATTGAGCGCATGCACCTCCTTTGCCAGGTACGGCCAGTTTAGTGCTCGGGCAAGCTCGCTCTGCAGACGCATCTTCCGCTGTTCCTGCTTCTCCTCCTCCGACATGCTCGCACACGCAGTCGCAGGTAGCGCGACTTCCGCTCGCTCACGGGCCAGCTTGACCTCCCACCCGAGGAGGTTATACAGCAGGCGCATGTTCGGCTGGATGAGGACCGATAGACGGCGCGAGCGCACGATGAGGTACGCGTCGACGAGCGGGAGCGAGAGGTGCTTCATGACATACGCGATAGTCACTGTCGCGCTGCGCGAGACGCCGACGCGGCAATGCACGAGCACCTTCCCGCCCTCCTCGCGCGCCCTGTCGATCCAGTCACAGATCGGCTGCAGCTGTGGCTCGAGTGTGTCGATCCCGTCGTCACATACGCCCTTGATATCGAGCACCTTGATACGGCCCTCGCGCTCCTCGATCCAAAGCGAGCCTTGCCCACCGGGACCCTTCCCGGGGATAAAGTGCGCGCCTGGGTTGGGAGAGTGACAAGCCATCGCACCAGCTGCAGAGTCTAGATGCGGCGGCGGAACAAGCGCGCACTCGCCCACGGACACGACGTGCGTAATTCCAAGCGCGTGAAGCATGAATGCGTTAGAGGCGTGGTTTCTGACGTGCACAAAAGATAAGCATTCGCATCCTCCGCATGGCGGACTGCCGCAGCACTCACAGGTTGCCGAGGTATAAGAATGGCAGTACTCGACTTGGGAAACTCCCGTCGAACCTCGGGTCGTTGAACCAAGCCTGATGGTTTCTCCAGGGCGGCACTCGTGTGGGGGGCATTGTGTGCGCTCGCGGTCGGCCAGGGGCCGGTGGTTGTGTCCCAACATCAGCCTCCGACTCGGAACGTGTCCGCATGGGCGATATGGCTGCCAGAGCGTTCGAGGCCGCGGTTGTATTTACCGAGTCGTCCAGAGAAGGGGGCGCCGCAAATGATACTGACTTCGCAGCAACGCGACCGAGCGATCGCACCCACCCTTGCGGACTCTGAGCTTGTGATGTGTTGTCGCCGGCAACTTGGCTCGGAGCCTGTCGTTGCAATGCGAGCGATGACGACAAAGGGGCCTCAACTTGGCTCTGGGCCGCGCGATCTTTCTCCAGACGAGCCTCGACACGTCGCAGCACGCCGAGGTCGCTCTGGTAGACGAAGAAGCTCCGGCGCTTCTCGACCTGGAGTGTAAGATAGGCCTCAGGAAGCGAGATCCCACGAAGCGCCATCAGAATACAGAGGGCGAGCACGGAGGACTCTGTGTATCCATCCGCAGAATAGATCAGGATCTTCACAGGACGTGTGCGGAGGGAAACCGGGGAGGCAGAAGCTGGGCTATTGGAGACAGGGGTTGGGGGTGACGTTGCTGGCAGGAATGTCGCAGATGTCGAGCGGACACGAGTGTAAGAACCGGCCGGCGTAGAGGGTGAAGAGGGGAAGAAGGATGTTGGGAACGAACTGGGTGGAGGGAGAGAGCTAGGGGTGAAGCCTGCACTCGTATTCCGCCTATTATGAACGTCATACGAAGCCCGTGTCGGTGAAAGTTGTTCATTCGCAATCTCGTATGTGAGCGGTGGACCGGACGCGGGCTGCAGAAGGCGCTCAAGGAAGGCGATGAAGGGGAGGAGGGTGTTCACCGTGACGACAGAGGATGCAGGGGAGCTAGGGAAGGGCAGATGAATGACGTACGACGCACTTGGTGGTGGACGCGAGGGAATTGGGGCGTTAGGATCGACACCGTCCGAGTCCGACACGCAGCGCTCGACCCATCGCTTCTCCAGCACGCGTAGATGCTCCTCAGCCGCGCGCAAATGGGCAGAGGTTGGAAAAGGCGCATAGTCATGACATTCGATGCACAGGTCGTACCCGTAGCCATTTCTTGGGTCATTCGTGCGACAGTCAAACGTGTCTTCATCGTCCTCATCGCCGCGCAGAGTGCGCATGCGAATGCGGCGATCGGGTGGGAGGGGGACGTCGTTGGAGTTGCCAAGGAAGATCTGGCCCGCAGAAGGCTCCCAGTGAGTAGCAGTATTTGAGCCTGCAAGGGCGCTGAGGTCGATCTCAGAGTCAGGGCTGACAAGAGACGTGATCTCAGACGCCTGCGTGAGATCCCGCATCTCGTCCTTTTCGCGCTGGGCGAAGTCTATGGTGTTTGCGCGGAGGAGACGAGTGTCATCATCGGCCTCCCCG
This sequence comes from Trametes gibbosa, assembly GCA_022606055.1. NCBI lineage: Eukaryota > Fungi > Basidiomycota > Agaricomycetes > Polyporales > Polyporaceae > Trametes > Trametes gibbosa. Next base: position 350,305 of record JABYQJ010000035.1, on the reverse strand, counting down.
TGCGTGTGTGCGTCCGTGCCGTCTGTGTGGGCGCCGGAGCGCCATGCATCGTCTGTACGGACGACAAGGTGGGGGAGTTTCTCAGCCATCTCCGAAGCTGAAGCGTCCAGCACGAAGACATTGTAAACGACGAGTGCGTCGGGGGTAGGGCATCGCGCGCGACGCTCCTCGAGCTTGAGCTCTACCGCCTGCTTGAGCTTCTCAGCGACTGCAAGGGCGGCGCGGGTGACGCCGCGCGGGGAGTAGACCACGATGTCGGAAACGGTTGCGTATATTGGCTGTCGGAGACGGATAAGCAAACGACTCGAGAATGAGGAGGACAAGGGCTGGGTGGGGGGCGAGGCATAGCGTGATCGATGTGCGCGAGAAGCCAGGACAGGCGACTACCGTTTGCGGGGGATCTGCGACCCTCTTCGGGTGCGCGTGGAGCCCCGGGCAGGCCAGGAGCTCTGCACGCCACCCCTTCTGTGAAGAGACCCGCCTTGGGCACAGCTTCCCTTCGTATTCAACGAATGCGTGTCACCTCCCTTCGCACTCTCGATCACTCCGCTCGCGCAGACGACTCCGAAACCGCCGACACCAGAACGGGAAACAACACTCACCACCTGGATTCCGAAATTCCTCAAGCTGATGCCGTCCGGGATCTTCGGTTCGACGAATACGCTCACTGCCCTCCGCTCGTCCGTCCGCACGCGCAGCAGGTCGCGCGGCCGAAAACTTGATGTCAGAAAAGAGGATTTCGTATGTGTCGCCGAGCTCGAGGGCAGTTGGCCGGCGGTGATAGACACGGGGGGCGGAGAGATGGGCATCTTGTCCACTGAGTCCGGGGGTGGGCAGTCGGTCACCATCGGTCCCTCAACGGAGGGGTCGAGCTGCATCGGCACATCCTCTTCCAGATCAGTGGGGCCAAGCGAGTCTAGAGAGGAGCTGGAGGAGTAGCCATCATCGTCGTCGTCGTCGTCCAGGTCGTCCACATCGCAGAGGTCGTCTTCGTCGTCGTCGCACGCGACCCAGACCAGACCTCTGAACCGGGGTACGTCTCCTTTCGGTCGGGCAGAAGCAAAGAAGGCATTCTGCTGTTCGTTGTCTCCTTCGAGGCCGTGCAGGAAGGGGAAGAGAACATGATCTGGTGCATGGTTTGTAAGATGCGCAAAGTGCAGGTCGGAGAACTGTGCAGCGGTGAGGGCGCGAATGGGTTGATGGGGCTCGGGGCGGGGTCGGAGGACGGGGAGTGAGTCGAGGAAAGTGGCGGGATAGTCGAGACCGTGCAGAGAGACGGAGGAGGGGTCGTGAGCGGTGAACATGATGGTGGTGGCGACGGAGGAGGAGGAGGCCAAGGTTGGTGGAGGAAGAGAGCGAGGCGTTGGAGAGTTCTTGATACGTATACGTATACGGCAACCACCAAGGGATTGGCCGTGCTGGCTGAAGCTTCTGGGCCAAGTTGGAGTGAGCTCAGCTCTGGCAGAGTCCGTTGTTGTCTCTGCCTTCCGTATAGCCGCCCATCTCGCCCATTTCATATCCCAATCTCAGATCCCCGATCGCCCCTTATCACCCGTCCTCCTCTCCGCTGCCCCGCCTTCTCCCGCCACCCCCCCGCTAGCCTGCACTCCATCTCACAAGCACACACGCCCCCTCGCACGCCTGCGGACAGAGCATTCTGGCAGACACCGTACGGGTACGGCCGACCGCCGAGGGTCTCTTCAGGCCCAACACCTTCGCCCATCTCGCGTGCTCCCATGGATGCTCGCGGTCTTCCTCCAGGGTGGCTTCTCTCTCGCACGCACGCACCCCATGATCAACCTCCTTTGCCTCTTCCGTCGCCATCCACTCCGCCGGTCGAAGGTCTAGGCTGAGCCGCCGAGCCGGACCCTTCACGCCCGTTTCGGATAGCGCGCACAGGCGGTGTCCGCTGGTGTCCGCTGTTGACCCATCACGCCACCCCCGCTTTGCCATTTGGAGACGGCGCGCGTAGGAGCGGCTTCCCACGTCCAGGTTTGTCCTTGCCCTTGAAAACGCCAGGCGTGTCGCGCCACTGCGCGTCATCGTGCCCGCCCTGCCGCCTGCCGCCTGCTGCCTGGCGGGCCGCCAAGCGCGGATCCGGCCGAGCTCCTGAGCTTCCTCCTTGGCTTGCGACCCGTCCGACGCCACGAGATTGCGTGCACAGGTGTCGCCCGTCGCCATGGGCCAGGGCGAGGACGCGACGGGCTTGGAACCATCTCCGAAGAGACTCCCGCGCCACGGGGGCACCCACCGATCACGCTCGTCGCTGACCGTCGCACGGACCCTCCTGATGCTCCTCCCGCTCAGATTCAGAGTCTCCACTTCACCCACTCGCTCTCGATACCCGAGCACCGTTCGCACCATCCGTACACGCTACATTGGCCAGCTGAACCCGCTCTTGCTCCTCGTTGCAGTGTCAACTTGCAACTTGCGAACAGAGGACCATGCCCGCCCCGCGGAGTCGCGGACTACTGATCGTTAAAGTGGGTTGACGACCGCTAGAAGCCTTCGACCACCACGCCGCGGTGGTTCCAGAGCAATCAACGGTCTACCCTGTTTATCACGCTGGGCGCGGGGACGACTCAGGAGGTGCACTGATTCCGGGGTGCAGTGATGATGTATCACGCTGTGGATGTGAGGACGGCTCGTCACACTCCAGATATATGACTAACCCCCACGGACTACGATAGTTGCCGGCTATCCCGACGCTGGCGTTCAGGGAACGTTCGGAGCCGTCGACGGGCGGGAGGAGCAGTGGACGGTCGCCGCAACGAGTCTAATTCGTCGTTGGTCGGGGTGGATATCCCGCTAGTGCGTATTCATATTGGTACCGCTCAGCCGGGTTCGGCCCTCCATTTAGGGGGACCGAGCTCGACTCAGGAGGCCAGGCCTGTGCTGCAATCTCGAACTTCAACTTGAAGTTTGAAGTCCTGCCGCAGCCCGAGCTGCATCATCGCGGTTCCATGATGACCGCAATAGGTGTGTAATGTCGACGACGGACACCCTAGAATTAGCCTCGGTGGCAATATTGATCCACAACGTCTTGCTGGCGCGCCAGAAGCGTAGAAGCGGATCGGTCCAAGTATGCGCTTCCGCACAGGTCTGGGCCGCACAAACGGATGCAGGTGCCAGAGACTCAGTACTCAGGACGCGGATGGATGAAGGATGTGGAAGAGAGTGCGCCGAGAGTTTCGGACCGAGGTCGACGTCGATGTGGAAGGCGCGGGTACCGCACCGGTCGCCCGCCGTGCCAGCTTTCCACGGATCCGCCACCAGCATTCGCCACTCGCCCAGTGTGTCCCCCCATCCCTCTCACGCGCACGCCTGCGCCCTGCCAGCCTCGAGGCAGTCTTCTCACAGCTGACTATGCTCACCAGGCTCATCGCGCCTGCGTGCAATGTCAACAGGCGTCTTCGCCAATGTCCGGGGCGGCGACAACGGATGGATGCACGATGCCTATCGATTCATTCACCCTGTCTACCAGCCTTCTTCTGCCGCCGCACAGGATGCACCCAGAGCTTACTTTACCGGCACGCGGACGCGCGGGCAGGATGCGAGCATTGCGTACGCAGCGGCCTCGAGGCGGCGGCTCCCGCGGGGTTCGACGTGTTGGACTGGCTTCGCGCGAGCCTCGTGTTGCGTGCACATGCGCACCTCCGGGTCTAGTGTCGCTGCATGAGCCAGATGATTGCGCAAGCTTCGCGCGGCGTATGTCACTCGCACCGTATCGAACGACTGACCAAGTCACCGGCCGCACAGCGTTCGACGGGGACGTCAGCTTCGGGCGACTGTTCGAGCTGGAGACGCGCACGCGTGCGGCCCACGGGGATCGTCTGGAAACCTCTTGGTATCTTCATCGAACGCCTATCTGGGTGGTCTCCGCGGGTGGCTTCGAAAGGAACCGTGCCTGCCGCTGGGTTTACGCAGAGAATCCCCCTCTGTCGCTCATCATATACGTATGATGTACTTAGGCACGAGCTTATATTCTTACTGGAAAACACCCCAGTCTCACCTTTGGATCATCACCGGAAGCGGGCGCTCTAGTCAGCGCACAACTTCTGAGAAGTCCACGCATCGGAGGTAAATATATCGCCAACGCTCACCATCGCCCTCCACCTAAACCCTCCGCCTCGTGGACACTTAATTATAGCAATTACTCGCTCTAGGATATCAGATACATCTACCAGACTTCAAGGAGCCGCCTGGAAACAGTTCTTCCAACAGTGCCTCTGCCATTGCATTAGCCGTCGGCTGGCATTGATTGTTCTCGCTGTGTCAAATGGAATCCGCGCCGGTGAGTGGCCATGCCCGTTCGTTACAATTGTCGTACACAGACGACGCTCGCCAGGCATGCCGTATCGCCCACGCGAAGGCGCCCTCGGTGCATCGCCGGTGCAGCCCACCGCTCGCACACACCAGAGATACCGCACGGCCAAGCATAGATCAACCCCCGCAAGCCATGCTGCAGGGGCGCAGATCACCCAAAGCGGCAGCGGCGAGTATACAGTGTCGTGCTAGCTTCGCACCTTCTGATGCAACCTACCGCTCTGCGGGCGTGCTCCTGCTCTCTCGGTGTGCCGCAGGCGTGTTTAGCGTGGGCGTAGTGTGCGCGTGCTGGGATTCTCGGTCGATGACGGAACGTTAGTTCGGGGTTGACCGACTACAGCCCGCGAGGTGCGCTGGCCCTCGCACGGTTCACAGCAGCTGCGGCTACCTAGCTCGTGTTCCTTCTCAGTACCCACAACTGCCCTCGGCAAGCCCGGCGTTTGCACCTGCGGGGAGGGCAGGGCTGACTCTCTAGCCTTCAACCTTCCCCTTGCTCCACTCCTACCCCCATAACGCGTAGGTGAAGTATCGGGAGGGGTAAAGTAGTTCCGCCGTGCCCTACAACCCTCGTCGAAACGCCACTCGGAGCGTGTGGACAAGACATAAGACAGGAACGATTTTCCGGAAGACGGTACGCTACACACAGACCCCGCTGTGTACTACCCCACTGACGTTTTGACCAGACAGGGCGGGCGATCTTCATAAACATGCTAACCCTGAGTCTCCGCAGAGATTGGACTACGACAAGATCGTCTCGACGCTATGTGAATCCCATCGGATCGGACATGCAGCAAGAAGCACTTCATCTCCCATATTCTATGTTGGTAAGGGTATTGTCATACACGAAGGCACAGCTATCCACAGTGCCTCCCAGCCGGCTCCTGGTTCGTGTGGTGAATGAGACTGGTATGTCATCATGTGAGCCGCACCGTACAACCCAGTTGGACATCAACCTACCTCGCCTCAGTCGCGACTGCAACTTCCCGCAGCCCGGTGGCTGACTACTCCCATGTCAGCCACCCAATGGCATTCGGTCTGTGCGCCACCTTCTACGAATTAGTGTCCCTATGCCACAAGCTCTGGTAGCTATCCCCTTTGGCGCCACTTCGTTGTTTGTACCGGACCTTTTGAACATCATCTGCACGCGCTCACGCTGGTAGTGCCTCCGCCCGCTAGAACCTCTGCATCTCTCGCTCGGAAGCTATGGCTAGCGCTCTGTCCGCATGCTCTCGTCGCCTCTCTGGCACCGTCCGGGCGCGCGCTCTGTCGGGGGCGGCATCTGGCGGTCAGCCTCTAGGGTTCAGAACTAGTAACACATATTCTAGTCTAGATGCTCTTGCCCTTAACCTGGAGGGGCCTACCATCGAGTGCGCTGCTGTGAAAGACAATGGGCTGGACGCACTTGGGTTTTCTATCGCTTCGCCGCTCGTGGCCTCCTCCAAGCTCCTCGGCCTCACAGCGCTCGGCCGCCCCCCGCCTGCGCGGTGCCTCCAGCTGGATGGTACGTCACATGTTCCGCGCTCTTCACCTTGCCGTCAAACTTTGCTACGCGTGCATCCCGTATGCCTCGCACACTTATGTTCGCCATGCTTATCCTTTAATTACCTCATATGGCGCACGATGCCAGAACTTAGTACTCATGTTCCCCAGCAGAGAACGACGCCGAACACACGTTGCAGTTACCCCGCCGGCCGTCCGCGGGTCTCCTGTGGCGTCCGTCTACGCTATGCACGAGCTCTAGCATGAACGCTTTCCTCAGCCCTGGTCATTCACTTGTCCACAGCCAGGTTCAGACCCGCACGCAGGCTCGCACTCAGGACCCGGCGTCGAGTCTCCCTGCTCCAGTCGCTGCGTCTCCACTCATTCGACCAAACGACGAGCCCCTCCTCGGGCTGAAGGAGGCGCAGGCGCACGCGCGTGCCCGCCGCACTCCTCGCTCTGCCTCATCTGCGGTGCCCGCATCCTCCAGCGTCCTCGCGGGCACCCTCGAACCCAATTCTCAGCAGGGAATATATGCGGCCGAGCCTGCGCTCAGTAAGGCATTCCCCAGCCCGTCCCCGTCAACTTCGTCGCTCGCGATGCCGTCCCAGACCCTCACCCGCTCGAGTTCGAGTTCGACCATGCCCCCAGCCCCGCTGCCTTCATCAGCATCATCGTCATCAGCAGCATCCCAACCAGGCCCGCTCCTGCGCATCCCGAGCGGCACGAAGATTCCCATGCCCCCACCCCAGACCCTGAGCTCAAGCTCGAGCTCTTCGGCACGACACCCCCCAGACACGCACCCCAGCCCGCACCTGTACTCGCATCCGCCAAGCTCCTCCTGCGCGAGCGCCAGCCCCACGCCGTCCCCGCTGTACTCGCCCTCGCCCATCCCGCCACGTGCCGGCAGCGGCGCGCCGGCGTTCGTGCCGGAGTCGCCTATCGCGCACTCGCGGCGCACGCCCTCGCCCGCCCGCACGCCCCCCATGCGCGTGCACTCGACCGTGGGGGAGCACCGGCTCGTCGTGCGGCTCCCCGAGGGACTCGCGCCGGAGATGGTCACGGTGTGCGCGAAGCGCGGCGCGCGGCTCTCGGTCGTCGCGGACCTGTGGCACCGGGAGAGCGACTGTGAGTGTCTCCTGCCCTGCGTGTGCACAAGAGGTCCGCAGACTGACTGACTGACGACGTGTCGCGCGGGGGGGTTATAGCGCATTACGAATGGGAGGTCGCGTTCGCGCCGTCGGACGTGGACATGATGTCCGTGCGGGCGGTGTTTGAGCCGGATGGGCAGCTCGTGATTCACGTGCGGCGGAGGCTGGGCGCTGACGGCCTCCCGTCGCCAAAAATATGTACGCCCTTCTGAGGGCTGTCTCACGTACGACCCCTTCTTCCCTTTGTTCCCTCTCTTTGACCGTCACGTCGTGCTCGTATCGCTCGGGGTCCGCTCGAGCGATAGCGGCTGGTTTTTGGAGGGATATAGGACCTATACCATGTCAATACATTCTTAAACGTGGTCTTTATAACGCCTTGTGATTATTCTTGTAGTTGCATGTTTTTGATACGAGCCCAATAATTGGGAACTGGGTATCGTTGTGCAAAATGACGTCAGGCGCCTGGTAGCGTTTGTTTGGTTCGGAAGCTCTTGCCAAACAAACAGGCGAAGTCGACGGATTCCGCCTTTACAGTACCACTCGATGGTTCTTTCCCTATACATCTGGATTATTGACCCTCGCACACTGCACGCCACATGGGAATTCTCGCGCTCATACTTCCGCGGGGCTGGGTTGGGCTATCTCGTTCGGTGCATGCTGCTATGCTCACTGGTAGCTGGCTCACGTGCAACTCTCTGAATGTCATTCCTCTCAGCAGTCACGACTCCCCTCTAAGCTATTCCATGCATATATGGGGCCCTGCGTCTTGCTGAAACGAGGCTGTTCTGATTATCTCTCCATGTGTCGGAATACGTCGACACAAACTGGGCAGTATCCTGGTGTGTAGCCCACTATGCGCCCCAGTCTCTCACGGTGGTCCTGTGGATGCCCCTGCGATACTCTACCAATATTGCACTCTGCGCGGAACTGGTGTGGGAGAACCTTCGGTGGGCTGGGGCTGGCAGTCGCGACATCTGTCGTCACTGCGGAGGTCTATTGCGCGTGCACGGGCTCTCGCTTCTACGCTCACGCTCTCGTGCCTTAAACGGCCGGAGAAACGCGCTTATGGGTCCAGCAGACCATGTCCGCCCCTACTCAACAGAAGGCTCTCTTTCTCCAAGCCAAGCAAGGCGAGTTCGTTGTGGACAACCGCCCGGTCCCAGCGCCCGGGTCCGGTGAGGTGCTCATCAAGAACGCAGCCACGGGGCTCAATCCCGTCGATTGGAAGATTCAGGCGTACGGTGTCTTCGTGGAGGTCTACCCTGCCGTTCTTGGCATCGACGCATCCGGGACCGTTGAGGAAATTGGACAAGGCGTCACCCAGTTCAAGCCGGGCGATAAAGTGTCAGTGTGCCTAGCCATTCGGAGAGATCGTGCCACTGAGAACACGCACCGTGGACATGCAGTTTGTACGAGGGTGCTGTGGATAACGATCGTGCGACATTCCAACAGTACACGCTTGTTCGCGCGGACTTGGTAGCGAAGGTTGGTACTTCTAGGATTGGCCGTTTCATTTGGAGAGCGCTCATCTACGAACAGCTTCCGAGGTCGCTCACCCTCGAGCAGGCCGCTGCTCTTCCCCTGGCGATCACCACTGCCGCCGTGGGTCTGTATCACCAGGCGGGTGGCCCTCTCCTCACGGCTCCGTGGATCGAGGGAGGCAAAGGAAAGTATGGAGGCAAGCCCTTCGTTGTAATCGGCGGCTCGAGCGTCGTGGGGTCTCTCGGTGAGAGCAGAACAAACCCATCCTCTCCGCGTCGAGCAATTGCTCACTACGATGTCCAACTCGTGCTATTTCCGACAGCCATCCAATTCGCCAGGCTCTCCGGGTTCGCCCCCATTGTCACGACCGCGTCGCTCAAGAACGCACCGCTGCTAGAAAGCTTCGGCGCAACGCACGTGATCGACCGCAACCTCTCCGCCGCGGCCCTTCGTGACGAGGTTGTGAAGATCACGGGCAAGCCCGTTTCGGTCGTGTACGATGCGATCTCGCTCCCTGACACGCAGAAGGCGGCGTTCGACCTTCTCGCCCCGGGGGGCAAGCTCATCATCGTGGGCAGCTCCGCGCTGGAGGATCCGAACGCGGGCGGTCGCGGCGTTGCAAGAGTTGCCGGTCTCATCCAGCATCCGACGAATGTGGAGTTCGGGAAGGGGCTTTACGCTGAGCTTCCCGAGCTGCTGGGATCTGGAGACTTGAAGGTATGCGTTGTTGTGCGGTCGTGAGCTTTTTCTCAAGCCTTTCGTGCGAGTAGCCACTGCGTACCGAAGTCATTCTGGGAGGCTTGGGCGGTATCGTCGCTGGTCTGGATAGGCTCAAGAATAACCAAGTCAGCGCCAGCAAGCTGATAGTGAAGCCCCAGGAGACCGTGTGAGGCGACATAGTTCACACTTCGAGAGAGGTGCTACATGTCCGGTGTTTCTTTGGTCGAGGTCATTCCCCCTGACACGAGTAAAACCTTGACATTGTCTACTGTTCAAAGACTCAATTAGGAGCGTTCCAAAATCCATCGTTAAACACATTGTTCGATCCCTTCTGGAATTTTATACGTAAAATATAATTACAATGGACGGACTACTTCCCCACTTTATCTTTGCCATATACCTCAAACCGTCTCTTGAGGGTGGGCGATGAGCTTAATTCCGCTGACCTGATCCTTCTTCTGGCGCTCCAGGCCGTCAGAGATCCCCGCGAGACCGTTGGGGAGCACCTCGACACGGTTAGGCTGCGCGTCATACTTGTCAGCACACTTCGACGCAGTCGTGTCAGGCCGAGACGTACCACGATGGTCCCATTGGCGAGGAACTCCGTCAGGCGGCTGTACACCGCGACACCCACCGCTCGGTTCTCAGGCGAATGGACGTTGCCGAACACGTTCACGATCGTCTTGTTGTCGCCCTCCTTGATCTTCTCAGCCGGGATGGACAAGGGGAGGACGATCAGGAGGTGTCCCCCGGGCGCGAGGACGTCGTACGCGATCTGCTGGGTGTCCGCGAGGGAGATCGCGTCGTACACGTACTCGACGGGTTTGCCGCCCGCGATCTTGGAGATCTCCGCTAGGATGGCGTCGGAGGGGAGCGAGCGGTCGATGACGTGCGTCGCGCCGATCGACTTGAGGTACGCCTCGTGCTTCAGAGAAGAGGTAGCGATCACGGGCGAAAACCCAGAGAGCTTCGCGAGTTGGATGGCTGCAACAGATCATCAATACGTGGACGCGTTATATGCGGGTGAATGCGTACCGTATTGCCCGACGGAAGACGAGCCGCCGAGGATGAGCGCGGGTTTCCCAGCACCCTTTGTGGATCCACCCTCTTCCCAGAACGCAGGGAAGTCGATTGTCTTGCCCTTCGGGTCGTGGTTGTACAGTCCGGTGAAGACAGTAGCAAGACCAAGAGGAATCGATGCGGCCTGGTCGTCGGAGATGTTGTCCGGGATCTACAACGACAGTTCCGGTCAGCGCCACCGACGCTGGAGGGAAAACATCTCGTACCTTGGCCACAATCTCTGCAGGGACGATACCGTATTGCTGGAACGTTGCCTTCGCATTCTCAAACCAGCCTTGGTAGACGCTGTGAATGCTTAGATGCGCACAGAACATCACGCCCATTCGACCATACTCACATCCTGTCGCCTTTTGCGACGTTGGTGACCTCGGCACCGACCTCTTCGACCACACCGGCCGCGTCCGTGCCGCCGACGTAAGGGAAGTCGTTGATGAAATAGCCGTACGACTGGATCTTCCAGTCAACGGGGTTGAGCGCGGTAGCGGTGATCTTCACAAGAACATCCTTCGGGCCGGGGGTAGGTACGGGAAAGTCCACAACGGTCCATGCTCCATACTTTTCCGGGAGAATGAGTGCCTTTTGCGTGGTGGGGGCCATGGTGAGCGTATGTGTCTAGGGCTGTGGTGAGTGGAGAATGAATCGGGTGATGTGGGAGCACGCAAGACACAGAGGCTGCTATTTGTACCTCCGCGGCCTGTGAGGAGGGTATAGTAGTAAAAAAACCGGAGTATGGCGATTTCAGATGCAAGTTCCCATGCGTGTATGATCGATTGTATGTGTGATCATCCTGCGAGAGTGGCGCAATCGGAATCCTCGAGAAAGTGGCTGATTAAGCATGGGTAAGTGCTGCATCGGACTTAGCAACATGCTATAAGTACACTGCAGGAGCGTAGACCTAGCTGGCAAGAGCGGAGTCTTTGCATACATTTGATTAGGGCCTGCGACGCCAAGGCTTATTGCAGGTCAAATCGTCACGACTTCTTTGGGCTGTACATCGTATACATGTCAGTCCTAGTAGCAATTCTCCGAGTGGTACCAGACTTTGCGCATGCGTTTGAACACGTCGATGTATTGACGAGCCCTCGTCATCTACCTAGTACCGACCGAGGTAGCACGCTCAACAGCCCAGGGAGCGCGGGAGATGGTGGACGGAAGATAACGCGCCGCCGGACGGGCCGGGTGTCCGATAACTCGGTCTCTCCTTCAAGTTCGAGCGAAGTCACTCACTCTTTCCCTCTTTCTCTCCTACTCCCACCATGGCGTCTGCGGACCCCTCGTTTGACCCGATTCTACTCACCTTGCCATCTTTGACCCCTTCGCTCGCACTCGAGGTAATCTGACTTCTCATCCGTACTCGTGCTAATGATTCTTACGCCACCAAACCTCATCAGGTCCTCCCCGCTGGACTTACTCTCCATCGTCTCTTCGTACAGGCAGATGGGAAGGTAACGCGATCCAATACAGCCACGCAATTGTCTGTGCTCTCTGCTGACTTCTGACCTCCTTCAGACCCATGACATCCTGATCGGACCTGAGGACCCTGCGGGTCACATTACTCAGAAGTACACAAATACGGTCATCGGCCGCTACGCCAACCGTCTGCCCGTCGGATCTTTTGCGATAGCGCGCAACGGTTTCGATTCGGTTGTCTCTCCTAAGCCCAACGAGGCCCCGACCGTGTCGCTGCACGGTGGCCCGAAGGGCTTCGATGGGTACCCATGGGAGCCGCTCGTCGACCCGAGCACGGCTGAACTCTTCACGCCCGCGGAGATTGCGACGATCCAAACTCGTCTGCCCACTTCCATAATCTTCCGGCGTATCTCTGAGGATGGCGAGGAGGGATACCCCGGCCGGCTACTTGTCGAAGCCCTCGTGGGCCTCGCACAGCCAGAGGGTCCTCCGAACGCGACTCCAGATGGGAAGAAGGAGTGGAACCTCGGGAGCGTGCTCCTGGTGTATCGCGCAAAGCTTCTAGACGAGAAGAAAGTCACTCCCATCAACCTAACACAGGTGTGTCTATGGATTTTCGGGCCGAGCTCATGCTTCTGTTTCGGACAAGTGCTAACGTTATATTGCGTGCCCGTTTCCGTCGCCGTCGCCATGTTCACTTTCACCGATGACAGCACTGGGGATTCAACCTGGACGCGTCTCTCCAGGACGGCCCCGACCCATTGTCTGTCAAGGTCCACACTATTTCCATCAAGGTAACATGTCCCACTATATAGATTCTGGCCCTAGAGATTCACCACTGGACATAGGCGGACCATACTGTAGAGCTGAACGCTGAGGCGCTCTCAACCGGCAACCTTCTGCCTGTTGCTGGGACGCACCACGCACACGCAGAGAAGACTAGTGGGCGGATCGGAGAACAATTTCCAGAGCATGGATATGGTGCGTATGTGTGTTTGTGACTCAAACAACCCTCTGACGCCTTCTTGCGCACTTCCGATCACAATTCCACGCCTTAAGACGAGTTCTATCTCTTCTCCGAACGCGCGGCGCCCCCGCCACCTTCAATTCTGCCTGCATCAGAGCTTCAACCAGAGCTGGACCTAGTCGGCGCCGCGTTATCTCGTGACGGCCCTGGCGCAGAGGAAGTTGTCTCTCTCGCTGGAGGGAAGAGCGGTCTCCGCGTCAGCTTCGCGACGAACCGTAAGCATTCCGTTTGCCCCGAGTGCTGCTGGCGTGATCCCATTGACGCAACGCCGGTCACCGACAGAACCCGGCGTGCAGTTCTACTCGAACAACCTCTCTGTCCCCGAGAAGGGCGCGCGCAAGAAGATCCACGGCGGCTCCGGCGCGGTCGGCGACGGCTATCCCCCTGGCAGTACGTTCCCAGCGTGTTCCCCCATGATCGCGAGTACGATGATGATTGACTCTTGCTGCACGAGCAGCCGCGGCGTTCCTCGAATTCCACGCGCCGCTCGCGGCGTGGATCCACTCGCAAACGCGCGGGCCCACGGGCGAGGACACGCTCCTCGCGTCGGGCGAGGTGTACAACAATTACGTGCGCCTGGACGTCTGGAACCGTGGGGGCGCGTAAACCGGGGATCTGAGCAGGATCCATGAATTTGATCTAAGTGGAGAACGAGGGATATATGCAGTACTATGCATGATTCATGTACGCTTCGAGGTTGCGCAGGAGAAGTTGATTAACAATACATTGTATGAGAATCTGCGCAGTGCTCACACTTTCACTAGATACTAAGGCACCGATGGGCTGCGTCGTATGGCAGGGGTGTTGCTCAACACTCGTTATGATTGCATCTCTGACCCTTTGACGTTGTCCACATATTACGTACGGCCGGCTCTGCGGCAGCCATTGCACGTTCATCCGCTGCTTTGGGGCGTAGTTTCTCAACTCCATACACCAATCTATTGGTGTAATGACAAATTAGTGCACGAAAACGTGCGTTACGATATACGGAAGGATATCACTTATTGCGTACGGGCGGCATTCCTCACTTGGTGGTGGCACGGTTGAGTGAATGGGTGGGTGAAGGGCAATGTCGTCGTCGGGATCGCAGACGGGAACGCCGCATATTTTCGCATATTGAGTTTTATGCTGACTTCAGCTACCGCAACGTACGGGGAGCCGTGCACCTGCTGACCACCTTGCCCGACCACAGGTACAAATACAGAACAATGATTCGTACGCTCTATCCCCCGCGTGCATACCTCGAGGTATACCCTGCCTGTGCGTCGATATTAGACTTCTGTTTCGCAGGCATGCTCATGCGCGTACTTCGTGCTTCCGAACATGAGTACTGCTTACGATATGATTCCTCAGACGCAGCTCCGTTCTAATCGTGTCATCTCGCCACTTTGCGCCTGTTTAAGGGCTGCTACCTGCCCCCCGTTGATGTAAGCCCCATTCGCGATCAAGACCTTTGCGCGTTCGCTATATGCCAGGCGAGTAGATCGCGTGTTGGGTGGCTGGCTCAACGGACAAAGCCCTACAAGGACAATGAATCGCATAGTACGTGAAGTTCAGAACATGGTCTCTACCTTTATCTGTGATGGCTGACCACAGGAGAGGTGCGTCGAGCGGAATACTACGCCAGCGCTTGAAGACCCAGGTGAGCTGTGGAGGACTAGTTCGCGACTTGGTTGTCTAGATGTATCAGACTCAACGCAGGAGCGTTGAGACTGTCTTGCCAGCTGTGGCACTTGATCGAGACAAGAGAGAAGATGTGAACATGATTTTTGCAGGAAGTTCATAGATGACTCGATGCCGATTGACTTGTCTGCCCACCAGAGCTCGCGCGTCCCGAAGGAGTGAATATCGAGTGCTACGACCTAGACGTCATGAGACTGAATTATCGTGACGAGTAATTGATCTTACGACCTGCGACTTAAGAAGGCTGTATCAACGGAGAATTAGCTTTCAGCCTTCATTCGCATGCTGGCAATAGTGCATAGCGATACTCGTTTGCTTACTGAGGGCAGGCTGCATCCTCTTCTGCGACTATGCCGGACAGTGGGGATACAAGCGCGTGAGCTACATCAAAGACATCCGCAATGAGTTCTCCAGAGAGACAACAGGATGGTTGACTTGAAGATATCGCGAGACACTGGACAGGCCTACGTACATTAAGCTTACATATACTTTGAACCTGCAGGCTGGAATCGCTGAATAGCGCTCCGTGCTTTCAAGGTTAAAGGCCACTCGTTCGCTCTCGGTCGCTGCCACTGAGCGTTGAGCGATGCAACGCTGATCTGTTGCACACGCTTATTCTTTTACCAAGATTGTTGGAATGGTGACTCAAGGGAACGTGAGGAAACAACCCCTATGAGTCAGTGCGCGCACATTTACTATCTGGTGCGTCGGTTCGAACCTAGACGCACTTTGAGATATTCAGGTGGATCCCGGGGGATCGTGTTCAGGGCGCGGGACGTGGCAAATCCACTAGTGGAATCGCTACGCCACGGTGTCCACGCGCTGGCGGATTGACCAATATTATACATTGTTCAACCAACTGCTTCGTATGAGTCGCTAACAACTGAATGGTTTCGTTAAACGCGAGCGCGAAAGTCGGCAATGGATGGACCGCTCCACGCACCTCGAGGCCTCCTCACCAATCAGGCGACCCCGGTACCTGCACTGTACTCGCACGCAGGTCGCGCATATGTCGTACTACTCCCTGCCAGGTCTCAACTGCGCGTACGCCGACGACCTCAGGGCGAACGAGTTCCTGTTTGAGATCCAGGTGCGGTACACACCGAATGAGTGCTGCCGCCAGCACGCGCCACGTCCTGTCCGGGTTGTACGAGCCTGTCTCAGGATCGAGGCCGAGGAAGAGAGCGCGTAACGTCGGATGTGGCGGGATTGACACATCTTGCCACTGTGCGCGCGAGGTGCAACTGAACCGTGCGCAGAGGACGAGAGTCTCGATTCGTGGACATGCAGCGATGAAGTCGAAAAAGACATAGATGGACGGGGCGGGATCACTCGTGTGAAGGGGCGCGTGTGCGAGACACAGAGTCGACAGGTTTGGCCAGGCGTTAGGAAAAGAGAGGATATCTTCGCGCGTAAGGGCGAAGCTGTAGTTGTCCTCAAGAGTGATGGATATGTTCCTGAGCGTTGGTTTGTTCACAAGGGGTTCTATGACGGACACCAGTCGCGGTGGTGGTCGATCTCCGTGGGCCGCGGCTGAGCGCGTGGTGAGACAGAAACTCCACAGCCGCGGCGAGTGCTCTCTCATACTCTCCATAGCCCGGGTGAGCACTTCCGTTGCATCGCTAGAGTGCGGCCACACCTCCAAGCGGATATGCTCCAGTGATGGAAATTCCGCGGACGAGAGGGCGCGAATCATCGCCTCTGACAGCGTGAGCACTACGATGGTTTTGACGGAACGATACTGTCGAATATGGAGGTCCTGCAGATCGCCATCCGCTCGCGACCAGTACAGCTTTACATAGAGCGTTTCAAGATGCTCGAGAGCTTCAATGGCTGCATGCAGGGAAGGCGTCAACCATCCTGTCACTATGAGGACACGTAGACGGGAAAAGCGAGGTAGTAGGCTGGAGAGGTTCTTGGGATACGATCCGAACGTAAGATTCAACACCTCCACAAATGGCGCACGAGCCGCAGCGGTAGCCAAGATATCCACCGAAGACATACGTGGACCGTTATGAGACCGGTTGTTTGGGGAATCGAACTCGAGTGTGAGGTCGTACAGTGATGGCGTGAGGAGGCGCAGCATGCGATGCACACATCGAGGGTCAAATCGAAATTGCGCGCTTTGGATGTCGGGAAGAAGAGGAGGCCCGCCCTTGTCCGACCACTGCTCCAGGGCATCGTAGTCGACTGCCGCGCGAATGCCGACCACAGAGGAAGCATACCAGCGGTACCGCTCCCATTCTTGTACGCGATTTGGAGGCTTGATGGAGGCCGGGAAAGTCTGCGTAGAGGTGAAAGGCTCGAACAGGCGAGAAATCACAGAAGCGAAGCGACCACTTACATGGATAGGTATTCCTAGTTCCAAATCTTCATAAGAGAACCCCATCACCTCCAGAACATGCAGCAAAGGCCGGAGATCCGGAAGGGTCCTCCATAAGACCTTGAGTGCGGGTGCAGTGAACGACCGCGACACTCTGGCTGCTCGAGCTAGTGTACGGAGATTCTCTGTGCATGGTTTGCAGTCGAGACCTAGACGAGCCAGGTCTTTCCCCATGGCGAGACCCAGTTCTTCGGGGGCAGCGAGGGCTACTTGGCGATTCCAGGCGTATGGGGAGAGGTGGCGAAAGATTGTGGAGAGGATCTCTTCGACTTGCAACGCTTTGTGAGTAGACATAGACAGTGATGCAGCTGGCACAGATATCGCCGGTTCTGTTGAGAATGGAAAGGGCATAGACGGATCCCCTAGGATATTGGCCATGAGGGAGTAGGAGACAACCACACAGTGCAGGAGGCACGTGTGATGGGAAGATAAATAGTCGAATATGAGGGTCACGAGAAATCGTGTGCTAGGGCATCTTGGACTTGCGAATCCATTATTGCACATGCAAGAGCCAGTCTATAAGGAAGGCGAGAGATATCCATGTATTGTTCGTATAAGAGTATCGAGCTCCGAGATCTGAGAGGTGGCGTCCCGCTTGAGCGGTCATACAATGCCGGCATACGCTCCGTCTCTGATAGGCCAGCAATGTAGTAGGTATGCGGAGCAAAGACAATCCCCCTAGGATTGCGTAGTATGTCCAGGGACGTCTTTTTTTTTTTTTTTTTTTTTTTTAATCAAGCTTTTATATCCCGCGCGTACTTAGTACAGGTGCGGCACGTCTCTACTACGGTTACACTTGGTTGGCGAGTGATCTCAGCCTATGTTGCCGACATCTAAGGGCTCTGTGCTCGCCATGTCTGGGTCGCAGTCGCCGTGCAAGCCGTCTCCGGCTCGTATCCACAAATCGGGTCGGTATCCCGTGTCACATTCAGCTCGGCGCGTCCCCGAAGGTGAACGCGCTCTCATTCGCAGTCAAGAAACCATTGAGGTCGCGATATGCGCTCGCTCGCATGAGGAACTCGAACTCGCCTCGGAGTTCCCACCACCTGCGGTAGCGCTTGCACTTCAGAAGGACATGCGCGCGATCCTGGAGTACCCCGCATTCGGGGCATTCGGTGGGTTCGCCTTTGAAGAACCGCTGTCGAAACGAGCCCAGCGGTGCGTGGTCCAACACGGCGCGGCAGAACCGCGCCATGGCCGTCTTGGAGTGCCCAAACGCCTGTAGCGCCGGACTGTTCACATGGTTTGGTGCGTCGAATACCTTTAGACGCAGGAAGTTGTGCCCTGCGTATGCGCGTGACTGACGGTACTCCTTCTGCCAGTCCGCCTTGAGTTGCACTGCCAGGAGGTGCTGCGCGTGTGCCCGGGAGCACTCGTCGCGCGCCAACGGTAAGTCCGCCGCTTGTTTAGCGTCCTCGTCCACTAATTCATTCCACTCTACCCCCTCGTGGGATGGACACCAGTGGAATACGATGCGGCGCCGCACGTCCTTCGCGAGCCATTCGCGTGCGTTCCGGCATGCCACAACCGAGACGAGCTGTTGCCCGTGCATGCCTGGATCAAGTAGCGTCTTCAGCGCTGACTCGTTATCGGCTACAATATGTATGGTCTCGCAGTTCTGTTTGGATGCGAACGCTAACCCCATCCCTCCCGCGATCATTTCTGCATCGTAGGAAGTACCTCGTCCGCCGGCGACCCCACGTTTGACTAGGAGCCGTCCGTTGCGGTATGCGCGAAATGCTGCGCCGGTCCGGCACCGCGGCTTAGGATACAGGGACCCGTCACAGAATATCACCACCGCGCGCCGGTCTGACATCGCGTCGTCCAGTCGTGGCATGAGTGTCTGCTCTACCCACGCGGGGAGCTCCTCCGAGTCCTTCTTGGGGTGCTCCATGTGCCAGGTAAGCCTTTCCCCGTATTCATCTATCACGCGCGCGCCCGGGCGCGCTTCCGCATGTAGCGGCACAAACTCCTCCGTGCACACGCGTCCAGCGAAGTCCACCGCGACCAGCGGCGAAGCCTCAGAGTCAGGCGCCCCTGTTCCCATCGGGAACGCGACGTCTGGTGCTAGGTGGTTGCACACCCACGGGTTGGGTAGCGCTGCTAGTAGTGGGTGTGATGCCATGAGAGTGTTCGCACGCACCCCGGTCCGATTGACCAGCTTCTCGATGTGTAGCCGGATTGGTGGGAGCGCAGCGAGAATTTCCATGCCGCCACGCGGCGAGGTTCTGAAGGCGCCGGTTATCCACCGGGCAGCTGTATTCTGCGCCTTGCGCAGAAACTCCACATGCCACTTGGTCCCCTTGCGGCGATACCAAAGCTGGCAGCCGTACGTCATTAACGGCACCACACAGGACTTATACAGCACTCGTCGCTGTGTCGGCGGCATTCCTTTGATGGAGTTGCCTAGCATTAACAGCGACTGCGCTGTACTCGCAGCGCGTGACCCATAGAATCGGACATGCGCGCGGAACGTGAGTCGTTGATCCAAATAGAACCCTAGGTGCCGAAGCACGGGTACAGGCTTGAGGGGCGTCGCACCTGTGAATGGCGCTTCCCCCAGGTCGAGCACGGGGTTTGCCTTCTTGCGTGTGAAGTGGCAGGCCTCCGTCTTGTCATGTTCGACACGTAGGCCTACGCGCTCGAACTCCACAATTGTACGCCGGTACTCGTCTTGAAGCACTCTGACGTTTCCATCCAGGGCTGCCCGCGTCACGGACCAGATCCCATCGTCCACAAAGAATTGGAGCCACGGGTGTCCGCCTGTCCCATCCGAGGTCGTCGGACACAGGCGATGGATCACGGGTGCAATGTAGAGGTTTGCCAGGGGTGGCGAGAGTGACGACCCCTGGACCACTCCGACGTCTACTGCAGCAAACGCCGGCGACGTGAGTACATCCCACCGGTATGCCGTCGAGCGCCCACTAAGGTAATGCCCCAGGAATTCCACCAGCTTTGAGCTGAAGCCCTGCTTGCGCAGGATGCCGAGCAGCATGCGATGATTAACCGAGGGATAGAATTGCGCAACATCGAATGCAAGCACCGATGTGTCCAACCCGCGTGCCCATCCCTGTCGGATTCGGTGGACCAGCATCATCCCGGCATCGACCGTCGAATGTTGCTTTGTCCCCCCGAACTGGGCTGGGTGAAAGGCGCCATGCTTTTGCCCCTCGAAATGCAGTCGCGCAGCAAGTACCTTTTCGCACAGCTTGCCCAGGCAGCTCAAGAGGACCACCGGGCGATACGCCTTTAGCCGTGAGTAATCATCCTTCTTGGGCTTGGGGATGATCACTGACACTGCTTCCTTGAATTGAGCCGGCCAATAGGCCTTCTCGATGCACGCATTGAACAGCCGTCGGAGCGTTTCTCCGCATGTCTCGTCCTTCACTAGTGCAGCCACATGTGGCCATCGCAAGTGGTCCGCCCCGGGCGCGGAGCGCCCTGATACGTCCGCCACCGCATCATAGAGCTCCTGCATCGAGATCGGCGGGAAGTCACGCTCCTCCGCCGTTGGCATGTCATCTAGGAAGGACATGTCCACTGCGCGCTGCGCTGCGGAGTTATATGTCGCATCCACCGCTGTCCACAGATCATCCAGCTCGACCAGAGGCCGACCGTCATGCACCAGTGACTTGTACATGGGCAGTGCCCGTGGCTTGGTCCACGCCACGACGTCCCACACTCGCTTCCCCTTTTCGCAGGCTGCAGCAATGCGCTCCTCATAGAATTGCGCCTTGGCCGCCTTCACCACCCTTTTGAACTCCCGGCGCGCCTCACGGGTGCGATGTGCCCGAAGGCTAGCCAATGCATCCGTGCACGCCTGGTTCCACCAGCGTTTGGAGCGTGAAGATGGCCGGGGCACCTCTGCATGTGCTTCCCATGCCCCTCGCACTGCTGCCATAATCGCATCGCAGGTACGTTGTATGTCAACAATGCTGTCGACCTCCACATTAACTGCCGCCACTGCCTGAACTAGCGTCGCCATGAACTTCTTTTCCTCAGGCGATCTGCGTTTGATGTTGGGCGGCAGCGTCTGTTCCCACCAGCCTGTGCGTGCTGTGGTCGTGATGATCGCATGGTCGGACAGGCCCCGGCCCTCCAAGTCCACCCGCACTGTGACCTCGCCAGATGCTATGCAGTCGGCTGGTGCCCACACGAGGTCCGGCACTGTGCGCCGCAGCCTAGCGTTATGTGGCTGGTGTGTTGGAGAGCCATCTGTGTTCACTAGGCTCATGCCAATCCCTGACATGATATCCACCAGCGCCTGCGCCCGAGCACTCTCATGTGGCGCATCGGGCTCCCATATTGTGGAGTGCAGGTTAAAGTCGCCGACCACCAGGTCTAATGGCGGTAGCGAGTCCACATTGTCCTGTAGCCACGCTAGCGCGGTACTGCGCTCGTCGTTATAGACGTTTAAGTAATAGCGTGTCTCGCCGTTCACAGACAATGAGATCATTATCATGTCCCGGTGGTCCACTAGGTGTGCGCACAGCTGCGGCCGCAGGTGCGCCAGCTCACGGTTTACATATGCGCAAACCCGCGCTGGGCTGCGTGTCTCCATAAGTATCCATGCCGGATGTACCTGAGTGCCAATGAGGACTTCACCGGCCGGATCCGAGTTGGATGTCACTGTTTTGATTGGGCCGTAATACGGCTCCTGCACGAACAAGATATCACACGCGCGCACCAAAGACTCCAGCAGGAAGTGAGATTGATTAGGCGTGTGGTTCACATTATTGGATACAATACGAAGCCTCCTCATTTAGGCCCCCCAGCCCCAGCCACGGTTGGACGGACCAGGCTCATCATCACGATGGCCCGTGTTCCGCTTTTCACGTCCCCCCTGCCTACTGTTGCCGCTGCCCGATGCACGGGGCTGTTGCTGCGACTGTGTATGCATGGGGTTGTCAGCGCTCAGCGTGATAACTTCCACGCGAGGTGCAAAACGTACTGATTGACCTGCCCGGGTGTTCCGTGCATTGTCTCCCTCATTTTGCGACCGACCCCGCGCACGCGCCGTGGGCGCGCGCGCCTGGTGCCAGGCAAAGTCGTTACGATGCACGTAGTATGGGCATTCGCGCGCGGTCGCGCGATGTGCCTGTCCACAGTTGACGCAGCGTGGCGCATGCGTGCACGCAGGCGCGGCGGAGCCGCGGCAGCAGCCGGCCAGCGCCCGGTGGTGTCGGATGTCATGCGCCTCCCCGCAATGTTCGCAGGTGGTCGAGTTGGCGCGGCAGACGCCGCGCACATGGCCCCATCGGAGGCACTGGGAGCACTGCGGGATCTGGCGCCGGTCTTCTAGGACCTGCGCCGTGCGCACGCCATCCGGGAATGGGAGTGACGTCCCCGCAAGCGCGCGCTGGCGCGCGCGGGACGACGTGTCCGTGATCTCCACGACAAGCGTTGTGGTGGACGCTCCATCACGCGGCGGCATGAAGTTGATGCGCCGAGCAGGCAGCACCTCCTGCCACTCCGGGGAGTGCTCGAAGGCGGCCTGTGCCACGGTCTGCGCATCGAGCGGGTTCCCCTGCCCATCCACGCAGGGTACCCCTCGGAAGCAGAGCTGCGAGGTGATGGCGTACCGCTCGACCGTGACCGCATCGGGCCCGTTTGCGGGCCCGCCCCACCCGTGTTGAATGACGATGTCGCGGATGACTGGCACTAGGCCGTCTGGTAGTACGCCGGCAAACTGGATGAACAGCTGTCCTGACGCTGTCCAGTCTGCCGACGTCGCTCGCACCCGCAGGTGTTCGTTGGCCTGGTTGGCCAGCGCCGCGTTGACGGCACCCACCACAGTAAGCGCCCCAGCGCGCATCTCAGCCGGGGGCGGGTTCGCAAAGCGGGCGTACAGGCGTCGTGACGCGCCGGGTGGGCCGCGCACACGACGACGCTTGCCGCGGGGTCGCTGGGTCTCTGCCTCCGCACGTGAGCTGGCCTGTGACACGGGGCGCGACAGCCCTCGCGAGCTGATGGAGGGGACCGGGGAGGTGAACCGCGCCGCGATGGCGGCGTATGTCGACGGTGATGACGGCGGCGCCGTGGACGGCGTGGGCGGTCGTTCATATGTGGTGTGCGCCGCTGACGAGCTGGCGTAGGCATCACTCAAGTTGAGGATATCTTCCAGCGACGCGTGCGGGTAGCGTTGCATGAGAAGCTCCACTGTGCGGGGGTTGGGTAGTTGCGGCGCCGGTGTGGGGATGTACTCTTCACGCAGCGGCATGGTGTTCGCTCTGGGCCGCTTGCGCATTGGCTGAGCCGCGGTCGGGGGTGGGGTGGGCTCACGATCGGCGCGGGCTTTGCCCTTGCCCTTGTCGCGGCGCTTGTTCACGTTGTTGGTTGCGTCGTTCGCGGTCGTGTCACCAGGCTCGGGCGGCAACGGCGCGGGGGTTGGCACGCGTACAGGCGCCGCAGCGCCGGCGGAGACGGGTCCTGCCATCTCGACGTCGGTGGGCTGGGCCATCCCGGCGGTGCTACCACTCGTTGCGCGCGGAATTCGCGGCCGGTTGCCTATCCCCTCGAGGAATGCCAGCTTCCACTGGTAGTGGCGCGGCTCCATCCCGAGGCTCTGGACGAATAACTCGTCGAGCTCTGCTCCGAGGGAGTCGAGCTCGTTCGCAATGGGGTTGTATGTCGCCTGTAGCATGTTCGGTGAGTCGATCGACGCGAGGAGCTCGCCACGAACGTCACGGAACAGCATCCGTATGTCATGTATGGCGTCCGCCGCGATCTGTGTCACTGCGTGCCAATCGTCACTGGGCGAAATGCGAAGGCGTTGAGATCTCACCCGGTAGTCGTCCGGGCCATACTCGTCGCCAAAGGCCGTGACCGACTCCGCTCCCACTCCGCCGGCCGTTGCGAGTCCACTCGGCGTCCCCGCCGTAGGCGGGGCGATGGGCACTCTCACGGTGTCGTTCTCGGGGTCGGGCGCGTCGTCCATGAATTCTTCATCGTCGTCACGTGTGCCAAGGCTCACAGTGTCAGAGCCGTGCTCCGACCTGGGCCGGCTTTCAGTCCCTGGTGGGAGGGAGATGGAGCGTCGCAGTGGGCTGCAATTTTCAGAGGGTGTTGTAGACCGCGATCGCGGGCGATCGCCGTTCAACGGGCTGGGCCGGCTACCCCCTTTGGCTGGTTCATGTCGATCCGGAGGCATCTTGACCCTCGATGGGGAAATCGGGGGAGGGGGGTGAGGCAGTGGGTGCCGTAAGACTCTCACGAGGAAGCCAAGGTAGCGGGCGTCTAGCGGGATGGTGGTGGTAAAGGGTCAAGGAGCGCTATGTCCAGGGACGTCACACGAAGCGGCATAGCTTGACTAACATATTCTTACAACTCTGTATGGAAATCTTGACCTTACGCGTATACGCGCTCATTCCAGCCGGGGAGAATCTGCGCGTTCTCGAAGTTCTTGTCTCCGCGAGCAACGTTCTTCGTACGCTGCCATTTCTGCTTGGCGAAGGTCCAAGCTGTGGACGCGCGGCATGAGCAATGCAAATCGATGACGCTGGTGGAGATAGCTCACTCTCCATGGTGGGAACGGAGTTCCCAGACTTTTCGAACTCGTTCTTCGTAAAACCTTGTTCACGCAGAACTGGTGATTCCTGGATCGTCCTGAGTTCGACATCGTTATTCGGACTGCGTGCGGTAACCGCTATTAGTCACCTGTACCAGGGCGACGCGGACGGCACCCACCGAGAGAAGTAGAGAAGGCCCAGGCGGTCAACATGCTGCTGATCTTTGGGCGGAACTGCGACGCTATGGCGACCTAAGAAATCTTGCATTCTTGGTTGCATATAATCTCTTACCGGTGAATCGTGCTCTTGACATATCCCCCGGTGAGGAATGAAAGGGCGTCGCATGTGTTAACGGTCAGAGTGCCATCCTGCGGCTTGACCCAGCTCCACTCTCCGGTCGCATGATTCTTAATCTGAAGGGCCGCAACAGGCTGACGGAACAGGAGAGTGAAACTTCCGAGATCTGTGGATTGATAAGATTCGTATAGTGTTCGATGGTTCACAGTGCGCGGCATTTACCGGTGTGGCCGCGTCCCCAAAGCCCGCCAAGCTTGTCGTTCTCCTCTGGCGAAAATTTAGTGTACTTCATGTACCTTAGGTGGTCCTTGACAGTTGTCAGTCCCACACAGTGCCAAAATGAGAAAAGCGTAGCTCACCTCGCTCTTCACATCGTATTTGTGGATGTTCTTCAGGTAGTCCTCAGGAAGCCCCAGTGCGATGGCAAGGATTGTGTGAAGAGGGTCCAGAACTTCAGTGTGAAGAGACTGACGTTTTTGAGATACGTTGTTCGTCCAAAGAGAAAACCGTCAAACCCACCCGAGCAAACTCCTCAATCTCGGGGAGGTGCCCTTGAACCACCGCGGGATGGTTGTGGTTGAAATCTCCATTGAACTCTATAAAATACTCCTGGATTGAGTATACGATAGCCACGGCATCGAAAATAAAACGTACTGGGAATGTTGTAGACCTCAACGCGATCACGAAGTCCCGATACGGGCTCGATGCTATTGAGCTTTATGAGCGCTACATATCACTATCAGGAATTGCTCGGCTTACATGCGCCGTCCAGCAGGCACATATCCGTTAAACGCACCCTCGTCTGCACCGCGCTCGATGAGTTGCATAAATCTCTGCAGCCTTCGCAAATCACGTACCAAGCCCTTGTGGGACATACTTGAGCTTCTCCTCGAGAGGGATCTCGTATAGTTGCTTGCCGATCGCGAACTGACGGTTCACGCGCTCTTGCGAGATGTTGAAGTTCTTCACGTAGAAGAAGCCGTCCTCGCGCACGGCCTTGACCAGTGTCTGGGCGAGCTTTTGGTTCCCCTCCGCCGTGCCGTACAAGCTGAAGTCAAGGGTGATGAGATCCGCCCAGGGGAGCTCTGCCTAGAGCGCAGACCAACAAATGAGCATCAATATCGATGAAGGCGCCACGAGCATATCGTACCTTCGTCTCAGGGACGAAGTTGTAGGAGCCAAGCTCAGGAACTGGGACGGGCATTGTGGAAATGCGGGCTGTGGGGAGTGGATACATTGTATACCTCCGTGCACCCTGCTTTATACACGAACCACTATCAGGAAGCAACAACACTGACATACACACAACGCGTGATATGAACGAGATTCATGCTTCATGATGAGCAGCAATGGTGTGAGGGCGTGCGTCGGTCGACCCTGAAGGACTTCCGGACCGGGTGGAAGTCCTCCTTGCGCGACTCCACTCTCTAGTTGCGTGCTCTCGCGACAACACTGTCGAATTAGGTTCTTGTGCTAGAGGAAACGTAGATAAGCAATCACCCCGTGACAATAACGATGGGTCAGCGTGTGTGCGAGCCGCAGTAAGTGGTCCGTGTCGACGGCCGGCGAGCTGCACTCCGCGCTACATAGACTGTGGAAAAACATGAAGAGCAGGTGCTTGCACTCAAAGCCAGATTACGACATCTCTAGAATATCCAACAAGAAAATAAGTACCCGTCTAAACGTCATGTTGCTGGTTCAGTAGCCTCCTTCGGAACGGCGGCGTCCCAAGTGATGTCAGACACTTGCTGCTGCCACATGCTGTGATACAACCCGTTTGCGCGCATGAGCTCGTCGTGCGTGCCCTGCTCAACGACCTGCCCTTCCTTCAGGACGAGAATGAGATCTGTGGGGTGATGGCGTTGGTAACGCATACAAAGCAGCCCGTGGAAGACGTACCGGATTCCACAACGGTACGCAGGCGGTGTGCAATGAAAATGCTCGTGCGCGCCCTCTCGAGAAGCAGGGCGTTTACGTTCCGCATTAGTTCCGTTTCCGTGTGCGCATCCAAGGCTGAGGTCTGTACGGCACAGTCAGCGACAATGGAATCGCAAGAACTGTAGGTTTCGTGGTCTGCTTACCGCTTCATCGAAAAAGAGGATCGGAGGGTCCTTGAGAAGCACTCGAGCCACAGCAAGGCGCTGTTTCTCCCCTCCTGAGAGCATTAACCCTCGTTCTCCAACTTTGGTGTGATACTTCTCAGGTAGTTTCATGATCGACTCGTGGACATGCGCCTTCCTTGCTGCCTCGAATACCTCCTCATCGCTCGCATTGAGACGGCCATATCGAATATTTTGCAGCACATCGGAATGGAAGAGGGGCGTATCCTGGGGAACGACCCCAATTACCCGTCGGAGTGATGCGATTTGCAAACCCCGGATATCCTGCCCATCGACGAGGATGCGGCCAGACCAGGGCTCGTAGAAGCGGTACAACAACCGGAAAACTGTCGACTTGCCACAGCCGGAGGGACCAACAAGGGCGACCCTCTTTCCAGCGGGGATCGTAAAGGAGATGTCGCGGAAGATAGGACGATCAGGATGGTAGCCGAAACTGACATTCTCAAACGTAATAGATCCAGCATGGAGTTCGAGCGCTTTTGCATCAGCTTTATCCTGCAACAAGTTCTAAGGGTGCTAGTCTCACGGAGAAGACTGATTGCCTACCTTCGGGGGCTGATTCTGTGTCGTCAAATTGAACAGCACCTCCATGTCAAGGAGACTCTGCCGCATTTCGCGATAGATAGTGCCCAAGAAATTGAGAGGCAACGATAATTGGAACACCAGCTGATTGACCATGACAAGGTCTCCCACCGTCATGGTACCTACCCGAAAGCATGAGTGTGTATTCATCAAATGTATACTTCAGCACACCATTGATAACACCCTGAGCGGCGAGGAACATCATCAGAGTCAGGGCGCTCGAGAATATCACATTCTGCCCAGAGTTCAAGTACGCCAGTGAAGTGGCAATCTTGATTGATGCTTTCTCATACGCTGAAAGGTGTTTGTCGTACTGCGCGACTTCATACTTCTCGTTGTTGAAATGCTGTACATTGACATTGAGTAGGGTGCGCTTGAGTGCATTCGCCTTATATACAACGCACCTTTACAGCCTCATAATTGATGAGAGAATCTACGGCAACCGTCGCCGCCTTATTGTCCGCAGCATTAGCTTCTCTACGGAACCGGGTACTGCAATTCGATATAAGTAGGTTGTCCACGGAAGCTGCACACAGTGACTTACCGCCATGATGTCGTCCGAACGGTAAACCACGTATACGCAGCCATGGTGACGAGAGTGATCGCGGCGAAGTCCCAACCAAACTTGTACGTCTGTGGATGTATGTCAGACGTTTTAAGAGGTAGTATAGTGGGAAATATACCAAGATACCACAAACAAGGGAGATTTCAAGCGCTGTAGGCACTATACGGAAGAGAACAGCCTGCAAAATGAACGTGATTCCTCTACCAGGTCATAGGGTGTAAGAGTGTGCTAGTATATGAGTATAATAGAAGCTGAAACCGACTTTGTACCACGATCAATCGCGCGTGTTAATCCACCCGTATGACGGGAAAGGTGGAACTTCAGATCGAGATGTAGAAGGTGCTCAAAAGTCTGTCTTGCCAACTTGCGTACTGCTGCTTGACCAACGCTTGCGAACGTAGCATTCAGAAGTTCCCCGGAAAGGGTGGATCCAATACGGGCGGCGCCATCTAGGTGTCGTCAGTGTGTGATGAAGGAGCGCGAGTACGAAGTGCCCTTACAACCGAGTATAAGAGAACCCCCAACAATCCATACAGCCGACCCGGACGTGATATCGACATTGAGCGTGTCTATTACTTGTTTGAATATCAATGGGACCTGCACATTCAGCAGCTTGAACGGGAGAACAATGAGTGTCACTAGATCATCCACACCGAAGTAACTTGGGATGCCGTACTTTACCCCCAACAAGCAAACTAAAGCCAAATAGGACGCGTCCGCGTGTCTTCCAGTCATCCTTGGGCCATAAATTTTCCGCCAACTTTCGTATGATGTTCCAGTCCCTCCGGCGCTGCTCCGCTTGGGAGATATGAACTAGGTCGTCACCAAGATCCTGTTTTGGCGTAGGATTGGGTGTGGGTTTGGTGAATTGCGGCGTTGACGCCTCAGTCTTCGGAGGCAGCTGCGCTCGATGTTGAAAGCATCGTATAGCTATGCCTACACGTGTTCCTCCCGACCTCTTAGTACCAAGGTAGTCGGTTGGGAAGATCAAGAGACGAGAACATGAGGATGCACCCAGCCGCCGACTCCAGATTATGGTAGAGGCTTTGAAAGGTTGAGCCAGACTCTGGCGGAATAAGAGCGCAGTCATGAGCAGAAATCTGCGCAGAGCGAGGATGTTATATCATCGAGATGAGGGGAAGAACGTAAGAGTGCTGTTGGCGATGGCGAGAGGGAGCATGCTGCTCAATTCCGAGCTGAGCAGATTGGTTGGCGTGCTCGCGCAAGTCCTCAAGCTTGGCATCTTATCTGATAAGATGTCCACGGCTTCGGCCGAGCGGCGTCAGGCCGCCAGCGTCGTAACCAAGTCCAATCAAGTCCGAGCTTGAGCGAAGCGCCTTCGAGGCGTTGACATACACGCCCAGTCGGCCGCGAGGTCGGGCGGAGCTTTCGGAAGATTATGTCGGAGGATATGCAAATAGATGACGGACAGACATCGGAGCGGTGTTAAGTCAATATCTAAAGTAAATTTCTGGTGTTGTCAATGCAGAAATTCCTTACAATATCTCCAGTCAGATTCCCGCCAGAGAGGAGCACTATACTCGCTTGATCTCTGTGTAGAGGTCCTCAGATATTTCCTACGGAGACGCCCAAACCTAATGCAGATGGGGTATGGGCGAGCTTGGAGCACAGTTCGCAGTACTAATAGAATGTTCATAACAAATATATTTCTATGTATACACTATTGCTGAAGCACATGCTGGGATTCCACAGCAGTACAAGGAGATTGTGGAACTACGTGGACTGTAACATACCGGATCGTGGTCCATCGGACTTCCGCCCACGCGCATCCCAAGTGTGTGGCCTATTGAAACAATATCAGTGAATAGTTTCATCCAATGTTGAATCATAGACATACCGTATATACCCCAAGAGTGAACGCGGTTGAGGAGACTGTGCAGAGGGGGGAGATGAGGGGGTTTCGGAAGGAGGGTGAGCTGGCATGCGCGGCTTCGACTGAGCCTCCGAGTGTGGGAAAGCCAGGGCGCTTCGTACTTGTCGAATCGAAATGGCGACGTGGACGGGCGCTCAAGCGTGCATGCATCCTCGTCTGCTCTCTCATCACCATCCGTACTGTCTCGCTGTCGCTCTTCAAGTCTGGCTGCTGGCTGCTAGTTTGAACACTTTCTCTGTGTCACTGGTGCTTGTTGTCTCTCACACTGGTCTACGCCCTATGCTCTTCGGTCACAGGTTGTAAAGGCCCCTGTTTGGTAAGTGTTCCTGATCAGTGATATGTTGTTCGCCCTCACTCAAAGGATGTTGTTCCAGTATCAGCTGCATGTGCACAATGCCCATAAATCTTTCTTGCTCATCGTGTATCTCCAATGTGTACTACATTGTCATTTGTTCGTGGACGTATATATCTTGAATCCATACAATCAATTGTGACCTATTGCTGGCTTGATAAGCGCCCTGGATGCATCTGTGGTCTGGATGCTGGCGTCTAGCTGTGGATATCCACCTCCTACTGAGTAGCATGTCGTCGCCATCGTCCATCAGCTCTCTATATGTCGTCCAAGCTTGTGACCACCCTCATGTCCCAGTATCCCGCCATAGTCCGTGATATACTTGACCCTTGCGCGTTGTCGAACGCCAAATACCCCGATTCGTACGCCAGCTTCGTGACTTGCCTCCGCGACCAGCTGAAGGCGGCGACACTCCCCATCACCTGATTCGAAGTCTACATGGGGTCAATGCCCTTCAAGTCTGCTAGACTGCTCACGATGTTTACCATTAGCCACCGGTACATCATCGCCACGGTCCTCCTCCCTGACGGACGCAAGACGTACATCAGGGCGGACTGTATGCGCGGTGCTCTCATCGGGGGAAATGCAAGGCTCGAGATCGCTCTCCACGACAATCACAAAAGGCTCACGATGGGAAGCATTCTCGTCTCGCGTATATCTGCGCCTCTCCAAGCCCCGCGGCCACGCAAGCTCGAGGACATGCCGCCACGCCAGCTCCGTTTTCAGAGCCATCCCTTGACGATCTCACCACGCTGTTCGAAATCGCGGACAAGCGTACCTGCAAGCAAGAGTACAACTTCTTCGCACACAGATGCATCTGGATGGCAGAGATGCTGTTCTACACCTTCGCGCGGCTATTCCACATGCACTGGCCTGCCCGCAGCTCGTCGCCTGCATGGCTGGTGCAGAAATTTCTCCGCAGGGAGCGAAGCGCATCTCAAGTCGCCAACGCGGTCGCGTTAGTGCATGTCATGAGCCATCCTTTGTGGACATATACACATGTAGGATGACTCACCCTCTGGTTGTTAGAGTAGGTCAGGTATCGTTGCTCCTGAGGTTTTTTTTTCTCGTCAAGCACGCCTGATGAGGTGTTGTATAAGCTTTTTATCGGGGTAGGCTCGCGCGTAGCGCGTGAGGCACTTGGAGCTCTCGCCGGGAAGGAGACGGATCGGTACATGATACATGACGAAGAGATGAAGGTGTGGATACGTGCGTGGGATGGCAGGCCACCTGGGGGATACCACCCAGGACTATTGATCAGCCACCATCAAGGTATGCACGGTCTCTTCAGAATATAGACCCCGACTCCCTACATATTGTATTGGGTACTCACGCACGACATTCAGCAAAGGACAGCCCTAAAGGAAAAGAGACTGGTGGCAGCGTACCATGCACGGCAGCCGCCGGCCAGATAAGTCAGGCCGATGTCAGAAGAATTACGGGTATCGCTTTACAGTAGCAGTAATAGGTATGGTGTCGAAATACAACAGAGAGCGGTGGGCCACCTGTGACGGGAAAATCAAGAGGGCAGAGTATGGATATATATATATATATATATATGATATGCACGCGTATGTTGTCAGTCCGGATAGACCGTTTTGGTCGGAGACAAGGGAAATGGGGGCATTGAGTCGGATTCGAGATGCAGGAGGGGGAGGGCACAGGGATCTCGCATGAAGCAGTCGTATCGCAATATGCCAGTCATGATGAAGGTCATTAAACAGTCATGGGAATGATGAAGTTGAAGAAGCAAGGTCTGCACGTACGGAGATGAAAGCAGCTAGCAATACCGCCTGCCGCACGGACAGCTCGAGGCACTCACCTGACGCTCCGCACCGACAACATTGGTTACAAAACATCCACGACGCTCTCCAGAAGCACCTTGGGCTTCAAGAGCAACGTTCGCTCCGTGCGTGTCCCAACAGACGGCACGCGCGATATGCGTCCCGCGTCCTTGCTCGCCGCGCCCTCTGGCACAACCTTTGACGCGCTCGAGGTCGGGCGGGACAGTGGCATGCCGTCTCCGTCCACGCTCTCCTCCTCGCGCTCCTCCTCATGGGGCAGCCGACGGCGGAACGCAAGCCCGAGCTCAACGGTACAGAGCACCCTACAGCGCTCGTTTCCGTAGCCCGCATACATGTTGTCCATTGTTTCCCAGTTGAAGTCCGCCGCCACCGCCTCCCCCGGGTCCTCGTCCTCGTCCTGGCGGCTCGCGCGTCGCTCTCGCTCGACATCTTTCACCCACTCGTGTTCCCGCTCCCGCTCGTGTTCCTTTCCCTTGGTCCGAGCAGTGCTATTCACCGCTCCACCATCCACAACGCTGCTCCGCCCGCTCGCCGGAACCGTGCGGCACGGCGCGATCCAGATGGGCTCAAAAAGACCACTCATCACGCCCGTCTTCACGACGCTTGAGATGCGCTCGGCGCGGGCGCTGATTCGCGTCAACGCACTGCCGAAGCGGATTCGAAGGGGATCACGATGCAGGCCTCGCGCGTCGGTGCACCCCGCGAGCGCGAGGATGGCGATCACGCCGCGCAGGTTCTTTTCGGTAAGGGTAAGCAGCGGTGGGGCAAGCGATGAAGATGACGCGATGGATGCGGGGGCGGTGTGAAATGGTGCGGGGGTGGTCGAATCGGGTGAAGGAGAAGCAGCAGGGGGTGAGCGACGCTGCGCGAGCAGAGTGTGGGCGTGTTTGTAGGTGAGCGCGCGCCAGCGTGATGTTGTCGGTTGCGGTTCTATCATCCATTATTCAGGCCATCTGCTGTGACATCATTTCTACAGGGCACACACCTTCACGATGCATATGCTCAAAGATGAGTCGAAACGCTTCGTCAACCTCCATCGGAAGCCCGTAGCAGAAGGTGTCGAGGACGCGCGAGACGCACCATACCTCCCATGCCTGCAGTGCAAACTGGACGAGCGTCGGGTCACTCGCGTGCAGCCGGTCCTCGAGTAGTCTGATCATCTCCGGACCGAGCGCACGCTCGACGACTTCGCGGTCACGCTCCTTTGCGGCCGACGGCGCACTGTCATGTACGCGCAGCGAACTCGCAAACTCCTCCGCCACAGACGCGGAGAGTTGAATGATCTCGGAGTTGAGGTCTGCGAGCGCCTGCAGCAGTTGCACCCCGGACCAGTCGTCCGTCTTGGACAGGAAAGATTTGAGCGACGCGAGCTCCTCCGCCTGAGAGATGATCGTCTGGCGCGCGTCAGTGTAGGTCGTGCGCAACGACGTATACAGGACACGTAGTCGCTTGGGATCCGAGAGGGCTGCTTCGGCAGAATTTAAAGTCGATGGTTGGGGAGGAGTCAGAGATATATCCAAGCGGCCAGGCACAAGCGCTGAGGGTAGTGTTGAGTCCTGTGGCGAACAAGGAGAGGGCGGTATGGTGCGGTCGGGGGTGGGCGGAAAGACGGCGCTGGTGAGGTTGGCAAGCTCCTCGCGTGTTGCCTTCAACTGCTCACGCAGGGTGTCATTCTCGCGTTCGAGATGGTGTATACGCTGGCGATACTGCTCCCGCTCTCTTTCCTGCTCCGCAACACGTCCGAGGCGCTTTCGCGCCTGTTCCTTCTCTTTCTCCTTCTCAAAGTCCCTGGTGGATGCGCGCCGAGACACTTGAGGACTCTGGTGGCTATGGTGGTTGTTGCTGCGCGAGCGGCGTATATGGGTGGGCTCGGCGGGGCCTGCGAGGTCGTCTACGATGCGCACGGGCGGGAGGAGCCAGTCGACAATGTCCCAAAACGAGTTCATCGTGCGTGACGGCAGGCAAGTGGTTGTGCCCTGGAGGGGAAAGTACAGTCATCCGGCGGGGTGTCGCCACAGGATATGCGCTATGAAGTAGCTGCCGTTTACGTAGATCGAGGGCTGTTCAGCATAAGTCGGTCGCACAACTGCAACGGTGGGGACCTGCCAAAGGTCGATGTTAGGGGTAGTAATGGTATAGATCAAGCTTATCAAGGAAAAGATATGCGCTCGCAGCTGCAGAACAATGTGGGGAACGACGGCCAGGTGACGGAAACTAGCGAGCTGCCTTGCTCCGCCAACGTGGGTGTGAATGTCGGCGTCTCCCCCTTCTTTCTCCCACACTCCCATATGATAATGCTGCAGCTGCCTGCATACATACCGTGACCTTTAGACGACTCTCTTACTCAAGCACGCAGCAATGGATGCGACAGGACACTCAAGCCACGAAAATGGCGATGGCTGTTCTTTGATACTAGTACAGTGGTAAAGTTTTCTGCCCTAGAATAACCTCTGGCCTCCGCGTTAAACGGTCTTCCTAGTAATCACATCCTCCTTATGCTCGACTTTCTCTTTGACTGTCGAAGTCCGTGCATTCTTGAGTGGACCGTCGACTTCATCACACTTGTATGGCGCCTCAGGGCTGTCAGGACCGTTGCGCGTCATACGTGACGTTGAAACTCCAGGCTCATGCGATGGAGGCTCGCTAGCGGTGGTGGTTTTCTCTGCGCGGTGCCGGTCGCTGACATACTTGACCGTTTCCTCCTGCAGTTCTTTGGCGCTACTGCCCGACCATTGGTCGGCCTGTGTGTGAGGAACATAAACAACAAGGAATCAAGCACCGCAGAAAATGACACACCTTTACCGCTGCCTCGGATTCACTAGCGAGTGATTCGTTCCAACCAGGTGCGTGGTCTGGAAGAGGGGTGGAAGTCTTGTGCTGTTCCTTGTTCAGATTGCGCCTCTTCTCTCGCTCGAGGACCTATGGAAACCTGAGTCATGTGACCGCATACATAGAATGAGGTTGCATCTCACGGCGGGGTCGTTATCATGCCCTGTGCTGGAGTAGAACCGAGGCATAACGCTTGTCGTTGACTTCAACGGGCGAGCAATGGCACGCTTGAAAGCTGCGCGAGAAACAGAGGGGAAGATGCCTGACATGATGAAGTGCTTATTGATCGAGCTGGGCGTGCAGGGGGTCGTGGGGGATGGTGAACACGTACGAAGGGAGCTCGAGGGGTATATAAGAACCTTGCGAACCCGTGGAGCGCGCCTCGACGAGCCAAACCGGTCGCGAGCTGTTTTGGGATGACGTCGTACTCATCCTCCTCCCCTGAACAGAGTGCCGTCATGTTCCCCCGAACCCGCGCCTCTTGGCCACTGCGCTGGGTATCTCACCTGCATTATGAAATGCTATTCTGTTCGAATTGTTTTGGCAAAGGGGTCCAAGCCAAAAACAACTGTAGGTCGAGCTGCCGAAAATGTCCCACAATCGCCAAGTCGCTCTGCTCATCGCTGCAAGACCATGTATATGTATGAACAGACAGCCGGTGCGTAGTCAATTGCATCAAGCGGAACACTAGTCTGTAGGGGCTTGCCACTCCATCGGGGTCAGATACTTGGTCAATAGCAATAGTTAAGCCTCTACACCACTCATGAAGACGAAGCCTATAACATGGCGATACAGGATCGACACCCTGGGACCTATATCAGACCAGGGATACACAGTTCACCGACTCTTCTCCTACTTCGTCCCACTCCAGCATCCAATCCGCAACCTCGTCATCGTACATCAAATACCTGTCCGCACCCGTCCGTCTCGCCGTGCACAGCACATGCACCCAGCGTATCACATGTTCAGTCCACCACGCACACGACCGCGCCGCCTCTTTCGTCAAGGTGCACGCAATGGCGGTTTCGAGCGCACCAGCGTGTCCACGCAGATATCGTTCGAGGGGAGCGCGGGGCGTTGAGTTGCCAGCGAGCCAGTGAGTAGCGTAACGCCGCGCGAGGGTGTAGAAAAGCATGTCCGTCATCCACAGGCAGTTCCGCCCGAGCACGCGGTACGGCCTTATACCGAGGCGGGCGGAGGCGATGCCCAGGAGCGCGGCGAAATCTGCAAGACTAGGCCCCTGGGGGACTTGGTGACCTCCCGAGTGCTCCAAAAACGAGGTCGGGGATGCGATTCGCGAGATGAGGCGACTGTCTTCGGTGAGAACATGCCTGTTGTCATTGAATATGATAGTAAGCCTGGATGACGCGCATGGGTGGTCTTCGACTAAATAATTCGCCTTGATATATGTGGCACGACCATCGGGAAGCGCGACCTCGGCGACGATGTACTGGTGTCCGAGGAATCCCGTCGTTGTTTGCACAACGGGGTGGGTGGACCATCTCAGCTTGTATATCTCGATGCAGCCGACTTGAGTTGTTGCGGCTTTGGGCACATTCGCGATCGCCTCAGAGAAGGTCAGGTACGATATGGGATAAGAAATTTGGGATAGCTCTGAGGGAACAAGTAAGTCCTGAACAAGGGCAGAAGCCTGGGAGGCGCGAGTGATGTGCGTGTGTGAGTAGAGCGCTGTGTAGAGGTCTTTCCTAGGATGCGCCATATCTTAGCGGAACACGTATGCGTCTAGCGGCGCACTCCGCATGAATTTAAGCGACTTGAAGTTTCGAATATAGCTGCATAGCCGTTGGTACTGAGACTGCAGTGCGGGCATAGAGATCGACTGTGGGCTATCCGCGAAGTATCCGCGGCAGCAAAATGATTAATGAAGCCTGGCGGAGAGTACTGCACCAACGTTTTCAAGCATCGGACTCGTCGCACGTATCATGCCCAACCTGCTTCTGTCTGACCTGACCTCTACATGCGACACCGCCCGTAGAAGAGTGCCGGTAGCGACATACAAAGTGATTCCATTTCCACACCAGTGCAGTACCACGCGCACCGTGTTCGTGGTGGAGAGGTCGGGGTACGCGGCGTACTCGTTTACACCTACTTACGCGCTCTGACAAAAATGAGAGCACCCCACCACCCGCCATACGTCTTTCTGCGCTGCGCCGCGCCCATCCGCTGAACCCTCCGAGCCTCCCTTTCCAGATCCTCCAATGCAATCCTCAACGCCTCCCTCTCCCATTCCTTGATCCACTCCGCCACCTCCTGATCATGCATCATGAATCTATCCAGCTGGTCGCCCCCCCCCGCGTGAAGAAGACCTGTATCCCGCGCACCGCGTTCCCGCTCAGCCTCGCCCGCTATAAACCGCGCGAACTGGTCCGGCGTCGCACACGCGATCGCCGTCTCGAGCACACCCGCCTCCTCGCGCAGGTACCGTTGGAGCGGAGCTTCGGGGGTCTGCGTGCCCGCGCGCCAGTAAGCAGCGTGCCGCCGCGCGAACGTGTAGAACAGCATGTCCGTCATCCAGAAGCAGTTCCGCCCGAGGAGGTCGTACGGCCGGTTCCCCAAGCGCGTGTGCGCGATGTCTAGGAGCAGCCCGAGATCCCTGAGTGTCGGCGCGCGATCCGGCGGGCATTCCCTGTCTCTGAGAGTCGTCGGGGCGGCGATGCGGGAGATGAGGTGACCATGCTTCGTCAGCTCGCCGTGGTTGTCGTTGCAGGCAACCACTAGGCGGGAGGAGCACCCGGGTGGCGGCTCGGCGTAGTAGTCTGCCCTGATATGTGTCTGGCGTCCGTCAGGGAGGGTGACTGTGGCGACGTTGAACTGGTGTCCGAGGGCGCCCATCGTGGCGCGCACGACGGCGCTGTCGGGCGATGTGTCCTTGAACAGCTCGCAGCATGTGATGAGGATCTTCGTAGCGTCGGGCTGTGCGCGGAGACATTCGGCGAATTTGACGAAAGGCAGAGGAAAGGACGCGATGGATAATTCCGAGAGCTCGAGTGCATCTTTGATGAGTGCGCAGGACTGAGAGGCAAGTGTGATAGCTTTGAGCCATTTGGGAGACGAGCTACTGTTGGAGGACAGAGACATCTTTGCAGGTGCAGGCGGCAAGGGCAGGCGATGCAAGGATGGCTGCTGTGCTTTGTATTGAGACCCAGCGGAACGTGGACGCCGCCTCAGAGGCGTCATTTGGCAAAGATGCCGCTGCGGTAGGGCATGGCTGAGTGCAGCATGAGTTTCAAGAACGCAAAAAGCAGTTGGCGAAGCAAGAACCCTTCATTACCGTGCTGCGCAGTAGCCTGAAAGTGCAAGCCGAACGTACACCTGATGCTGACAAGACTGCTACGGCAGTTCTTGACTGGGCGGAGCGTTAGTTCCGATCACAACAGACTGCCAGTGAAGCCAAGAACACATGCTGCACCTGCTTGCCACTGGCTTCTATAGCTTCCCGTGCGGTACGCTGTTGTAGTATCACAAGAACGAGTGTAGTCACGGTATATTGGAGTTCGATATGCGCTGCACCAGAACAATGAGCGCAGCAAGTCTCCTGAGAAACGGTAGGCTGAAGAAGTAGTCGAACGTGCATCTGTTCCCTGTCAATGTCGACGTGAACTGGCCGCAGGCGGCGGCGCCGCCGCCGTGAAGTGCCAGAGCACTCAGCATAGACGTCCGTGCACGATGTTGGGGGCTATGCGGGCTTGTCGTCTCTGCATCGCCTACCGCGGATCATATTGAGCTGACGTTGGGCGCCTTGAGGCTGCGATTCGGATGTTCCACGGCCCACCGATTTAAAGCCCGTTGGATCCCATATACCAGAGCGATCTCGGCAGCAGCCTCTGCACGTACCGAACCAGAACGTTCGACTGTCTTTCTACAAGGCACATTACCGGTTACCCGCAACAAGAGCGCGCGCCGCACTACGCGCCGCGGTCCACAAGACGGATCTTCGCTCGCATTCTCCTGAGTCGTCGTCGGGCAGTCAGATTAACTTTGCCTGTCTATGACCGTGATGGACGAGACTCGCCAGGTGAGATTGCTCCCGCCGGGTGCCTTGGCCGTCGGGGAGGTAGATGGCCGCACTGAGCCCACCGTTCATGTGGCTTATGCTTGGACGACCTGTAGTGCTTGTATTGGTGCCTGATGATCCCACGTTTGCAGTCGAATGTCGCGGACAATCTGGCCAACTAAACACGGAAAGAGGATAAATTGCCTTGAGAACTAGAGTGCCGAAAGCGTCGGGCGCGGAGTCGCCACCAACTGGCAGAAGACATCGCTGCGAGATGCATAGGGACTGTACCAAGCCATAACATCATGCTCGGATCCGGCTTGGCCGAGAGCGAACAGAGGCTTGCGTTGACTCAGGCACTGCACAAGTCGCCGTCGCAGCGGGTACCGGGGTAGGCAGCTAGTCAGGCGTGCGGAACGTGCGATGGGCCGGGGCGGTATGAGGACGGGCTTAACGCAGCTTCGGCGGCTAGAAGACTGAGGCACATAGCCTGCTACTTAGCAGCAGACCAGCGCTCTGGACTGCATGTCGACGGTCCGCAGCAGCATTCGACTGCGTCCGCGATAGGCCTCGGCAGCCGTCGTGGAATAAGCGGTCCTATGGTAGACGCAGGGGAGGGGACCTCGAGTCGGCGCACATAGCGGTATGCCAGATTTCGCGCAAGAATGGACGCCCAAAGCAAGAGAGGTTTTCCTAACAAAAGACGTAGTCGCAGGAAGAAGTCGGCAGATTTAGCGCCACCGTACGAAGGTAAGCAAAAATCGTTACTATCGAATGCTTGATGATGCAGATGCTGCGTACATAACGCGTCACGGAGTGAGGGATGTTGGTAGGTCAGTGAGTATCCTAATGATGACTTGTAGAGGTGTGCTCAGCTCGACGTATACGTATGCACATCAGCAGACAGACCTCCCTCATGGGGGCACATATTCCCGCGTCGCACTGGGATGTTGTCGGTCAGTGGACGAAGTTGTGCAGCAATAAGAGTATACGACAGCATGAGTATAGTACGGTAACGTGGGAGTAGCAGAACGGTGGTGACATAATAGGCGCTCCTCACCGCAATTGGCAAGTATTGCATCTGAAAGGGGGCTAGTGGATCTCTTTCTCTCCCACCAACACCTGCCGACAGTGACACTCTGGCATTTCTGCCTCTTTTATGCCCCGCCTATCCACATTTTAACGTCTGCGGTATGAGGGATAGCAAACAAGTCATCGGAGGTGATAGCCATCGAATCCGATGGACTCTCTACCAGCGGTCCCGGCAGGGCATGGTGGTCCTCCGAGTACATACAAGACCTGGGTTGCAAAGCGGCTTGCATGAACTTACATAGCTAGGTACGCGAATTTGTCAAAAGTCATGCAGGCGTGATGTTGATGCCGAACTGTCATTAAATTCCAAGGTCGATGCAGAACATACCGGCGCTTCGACAGGTTTTGGCCGTCTTTCCTTGTCTGGGCTTCCATCGCTTCCCACGTAATCTTGCCATCTCTTGAACGGTCTATGCGCTCCGGCCGCGGTACAAATGACTGTAGCCGGGCATCCGCGAAAATCGAATACGGTGTTATCACCGTCTGGCTGACGCGCGGTATGCATCGTGTACGGCAGCAGTCGTCGCGTTGTCCTTCCTCGACGCCCTCCTGTCGCCGTTAGCCCCACCGTCCAGGCGCACATCGACTCATCCACCCGCGCTCATCCTGCTCCCATTCCCCCGCCATCTGTTCGGGATCAGTGCCGGCGTGGCATCATGGCGATTATGAGGCTCGAAGCAAATGACTGGCGCGGAATAGTCTGTTGCACGCATTCCTCCAGCTAGCTGGCACGCGCTGAGATGTCAAGTTCCCCCTAGCCGGAAATCACTCTCTGAGCGTACGCGCCGGCCGTCATCTATAAAATCTGCGACGCCGCATTCCCTGACCTCTTTCCCCCAGACCGAGCTGCCCTCCTCAGTCCCGCTCCTTCTTCGCCTCCTTGCGGCCGCCATTGCCATCCCCTTCGTTCGCAGACATGAAGTACACCCTCGCTTTGGTTCTCTTTGCGCTCATCGTCGCGACCGTCCAAGCGGCATCGCTTGGGACGAACGCGGAGCGCATGGCGCGCGGCCTCCCGCCACGCTCCCCCTCCAAACTGTACAACCCTTCCGCCCGCGCGGGTATGCGTCTCCTTCTACCCGTATGTGCCCTACTGGAACGTATAGACTAACGGACCTCCGTAGTCGCAAACAAGCCCAAGCCCTCCAGCAAGCCTCCTGGTGGTTCGTGCTCCACAGGTCCTGTTCAGTGCTGTGACAAGGTCACCAATGCCGAAGATCCCGTCGCTAAACTCCTTCTCGGATTGCTGGGCATCATTCTCGGGCCTGACGTCGCCGTCGGGCTGGAATGCTCGCCTATCTCCATCATCGGCATTGGTGGAGGGAATTGGTGAGTTTTTTTGCCTCCGCTGCACATATATACTTGATCTGACTCGATGGACCAGTGACACTCATACTGTCTGTTGCGAGAACAACAACGTCGGAGGCCTTATCTCGATCGGATGCATCCCGAGTAGGTCGCTCACTGTTTGTTAGGGACCCAACGTTAACTCCATCACTTCCAGTCTTCCTCTGAGCGCTCCATGCGCTTTATAGATAAATCATTGCGATATCACATACGGAAACTCTGTTACTCCGCTCCTGCGTTCTACCCGGTGACCATGTTTCTGGTGGGTTGTTTTACGAAAAGCCGCGTTATTCAGTTCCACGGACTACTTGTACTGTCGCCTCGGCTGATTTGTACAGGAATCCGTAAATTCTAGGCTACCAGATTTGTTCAGTCTAAGCTACGCATTTGATGACCTCTCACGGGATATGTGGATG
This sequence comes from Trametes gibbosa, assembly GCA_022606055.1. Taxonomy (NCBI): domain Eukaryota; kingdom Fungi; phylum Basidiomycota; class Agaricomycetes; order Polyporales; family Polyporaceae; genus Trametes; species Trametes gibbosa. Next base: position 308,742 of record JABYQJ010000035.1, on the reverse strand, counting down.
GGCATCCGCAGTGTACAGTGAGTGAGCAAAGGGGCGGAAAACATGCAATGGAAGCATGGTAAGCGGTAAGGAACATATCTCGCGTCAGGTACGTTTTGTCAAGTGTAAATATTCCCGGTTCACGATCTGTTAGTCGGATTCTCATACGTATGATACAGCAAATTGATGCTTCTCCCTATCTTCCACTTTCTTAGCGCCTCCCTTGGAAAGCCAATCCCCAATAATGGCCACCCATACGAGCATCACCGTACGCAGGGATCACATCCGAACTCGGATCCTCCTTGAATTGAGAGCACACTGCCGACACCCCCATCGTCAGCCTTCAACCAACAAGGCACAGATCCTTACACGCGCAACACTCACAAAGCGAGTGGTTCCCCGCGTCGTACGCGTACCCGAAGAACAGCTCATCGTGCGGCGCGTTCGCCGGTCAACACCGCTCATCTTCCTCCTCCTCGCTGTCGTACTCGTCATCCTCGCCCGGCTCCATGGGCTCCTCCTCGGGAACGTCGCGCGCCCACCGCGGGATCCGCGCGCCGCGGTAGTCGTGCGTGTTCCCGAGGCGGTCCATGTAGTCGCACTCCGTGGCGGCGTACAGCGTCGTCCGGTGGGCGTCCCAGGCGGGCGCCTGCACGGTAGTGTTGCCGGTGCTGAGCTCGTACACCGACGCGCGGGCGCGGACGTCCCATGTCTTCACATTCTGGAAACGATCTCCCCCTGTGAAAATGGCCAGGGGGGTATGAGCAATGCGTCTGCACAAAGGTAGCAGACTGGTAAAGCAGCAGAACGGACGTACTCGGGATGCCGTCCGGGTGGACGAACTGCGCGGTCAGACAGGACTCGCTCGACTGACCCGAGTCAAAGGTTATGACTGGGAGGGGGTGGCGTACGTCAAAGAGCCTCGCGTATCCATCCCCACACGCAGTCAATAACAGATTCGCATCGCCTGGACTAGTCGAGAATGCGGTCAGGTCACCGCCGTGCCCGAGGAACCGAGCGGCGGTCTTTCCGCCCGTCTCGAAATTGACCGCGTAGCACCCGTACTTGTGCGACTTGTGCCCGCTCTCGCCAGAGAGGACGTTCCCGATCAGTGCATGGAGATGCTATATCGAGGGGGTGAGGGTGGTCTCGCACTCGGCGCAGTGCCCTTGAGCGCTCGATCTCATCATTGTCGTTGTCGCGCCAGGAGTCCTCGACGCTGAACTTTCCGTGGCCAACACAGCGGCCGTTCTTATGGGTCTCGAGAGTTTCGAGGCTCCAGATCGCAGCGCCGCCCCTGCCGGCGCGTGCGAGACGACCGCCGGGTAGGAGCACGAGCGATCCGTCGTAGTGGCCGCTGTCCATGGTATGCACGTTCTTGCCACGCGCGAGAGTCTAGCCGTCAAACGCGACGTCGCAGCCCTAGGAAAAATATTTGATGCGGTAGGAATCGGCGACGAATGCGAGCTTGCGTGCGGCGTCTGTCGCTACCTCCTGCACAACCTCGGACAAGCCTGGCTCGATGACGATGTTGGAGAAGCCGCCGTAAGAATTAAGTCTCAGCCCGCCTTGGTCAACACTCTCGTCGGCGTCCGTTTCCTCACCCTGGCCCAATAGCTAGATGGTCAAGAGAGGGTCACGGTTCGTCCAGCCTCCTTGCCCAATCATCGCGAATACATAGTTATCGGAGGTCATTGCGATGTCAATAGGGGACGGGATGCTGTCCGTAGTGACCTCGCAGGGTGCCTGATAGATATTGCGTGCGATCGCGTCCGTGGCTGAAACAGTTATACCGGGAGAGGCGAGTCGTCTTGGGGTAAGGGTGAAATATTTCCGGCCACGGCTGTGCGAAAGCCGCCCCTGAAAGGTTCAAAGGACCTATCGAGAACATGTCTAAACATGCATATGTAATATGTGAGTGATACGCACCGTGTCTCGCACCGCCGAAGAGCATCTGCTCGAATGCCGCTACATATGCAGCAACGGCCTGGGCAGCATCTGTTAGGCAGGGAATGAGCGCATAGAGCAATATGCCACATCCTCGATGAAGCACGAGTTTCCCCAGGAGAAGACGAGTCCTGAACAAGCGGGTTTGCGAGTGAGTGAGAGAAGGAGGGCAGGAAGTCGAAGTCGCCGTCCGTGTATGCTCAATATACGGCGTTGTAAAGGATGTCCCCAGCCTTCTCAACCAGTTGGGCGAGGTTGGGCACGCTAGCAACTTCTGCGTCGTGGACGACGCAGGCGATGCGTTTGAGCAGGCCAAGAAACTTCCCGTGTTGTTCTTCCCCATCACTGTTGAATCCTTCGACCAAGTTTGCAAGCCGGTCCCCTAGATCATGATGGATATGATGAGGTTTATAGAACCGGAATATGACATGCCAAGACCGTGTACGGTGTCACTGACATGTAAACCCATGGATAATCTGAGGAAACTGCGTTCTCATTCATCAGGGGCCACTGCACGACTTGGGAGTTCTGATGTATCAGGTGCACGAAAGCGCGTTTCAAATATGTACGCTGAGACATTCCTCAGATTGATTCGATCATAGGTACATGGAGAGAGATGAGGGTATAGAAACAACAAATCTGGTAAGGAAGATGATAGATAGGAGATACTACGTGCTCAGTGATGTAAATGCACTTATACGAGTTGTCAGATAGAATTCATGTGTATAGTATGTGAAGGAGGCAAGAAGAAGCGTCCCGTCAGACGAGTCAGAACTGGCCAGGTTCTCACTCGCCCTCAGAGCGAGCCAGCACGAGACAGGAGGGAGAGCCGGCGTGGCCAACGCAGAATCACCCTCCTATCCCCCGCTCACTCTTCCGCAGAGAACACCTCGAGAACAGAAAACCTATTCTGGAACGCTCTACTGGGGATACTTGGAGTCCGAATACGAGAAGAGTGTGGTGGTGGGAGTGATAGAGAAGCGAGTGGCTCCGAGGACGAAGACGCCCCGAAAGAGCACCGTCGGGAGGATGGGGCGGTCGTCGCCGCAGTGGATGCCGACGACCCGCTGGAGAACAGAGAGGTGGAGGTAGACGAGGTCGAGAAGACAGAGGACGACCGGGACGACGACGGGCAGAGGCAGCTCGCCGAGAGTGATAGACGTCTCGGCGGTCGTCGACGCCGCTGTGTGGTCCATCTCTGCCATCCCGTGCTGTCGTCGTCTGCATGTGCGTTCGATGGTTCGACCTCTGCCGCAATGCCTATGTTTGACGGCAGTGCAGGAGCTTCCGGTGGAGAAATGAGGACGGCTGCTGGTATATCACGGGAAGCGACCGCCACGATGCTTGTTGGACGGCCGTCCTTCGTCTTCTTGATTCTTGGTTTGCGAGCCGCAGCCGGTGGCACAGAGGGTGCTGCCACAGGTATGTCGATGCTGGTGGACATCGCTGAAGACAAATTCGCATCCAAGACACCCGCAAGGTCGTTCCAAGCAGAAAACATGTCTCCCTTGTATGGACTGCCAGAGACGTAGATGACTGCAGCGACGTGGCCGATTGTGTCAACAGAAGGTGCAGCGAGGACCCAAGCACGCAGACTCAAGATGGCTTTGATGGGGACGAGTATGGTGAGACCGACGAGTGCAGCCAGAGTGAGCACAGAGATCAGGTCGTGGTAGGCGTCAGGGTGTCCCAGTGTGCCGGCAGAGAGCGCGAGAAGCACAGGAGGAGACGGCAGTGAGAGGATCACAGGCGGAGCCGGCAGAGACAGAGGCAGAGGCAGAGGCAGAGGCAGAGGCAGAGGCAGAGGCCAGTGGAAAATGCGGGCTGGAGTACCGTTGCCGAAGAGCTCTCCAGTGATGATGGCTGCCTCGCTGTCTAGTCTGATAGTCGGGGTTAATCAGTGAGTGTTGCTCGCAAGAGACTCGAGTCAGTAGAAGACGTACAGTGGAAGGACTGCGGCGCCATTAAACCAGGAGCCTCTGCCAGTGAAGCCGTTGCCGAGGGTGAGGATGCCAGAGTAGAGGGGAGAAGCGTGCAGCGCCCCGAAGATGCTCAGGAAGAGGGTGATGAGAGTGGTGAACATGGTGGTGGTGGTAGTGGTGGTGGTGGTGTTCGACGAAGGACGAAGTCAGTGGTGAGGAGAGAGGACGAGCGCAGAGGTTTATATCGTCCTCGGCGCGCAGCCAGGACTCGGTCGGAGTGAACTCTATTTTGTTTAACCCATCTCACGTGAGTCGCAGGCGCGTTGTATGTCGTCGTATGTTGAACTGTGAAGAAGTCGAATTGAGCAGGAACGATACCTAATCGGGATGGGCCCCGTTCGGTAGCGTCGTGGCGCTTGTGGGCTTGTTCTCCGCATGGTTAAAATCAAGCGCCGTCAACCTCGTCGGGTCTCTCATGTCCAAAATGCATCAAGTCATGTAAATTGGCGGTGTATTTGACATTCATCAATGCGGCTTCAAGCGAAGCTATTAAATTCTTGGCAATATCAAGTCGTGACGCTGCAAACAGGCTCCGAGTAGCAGCCATAGAGCTTTGACGACGACAAGTACAGGGTCAGTACTTCGGTCGTCCAGTCTTTCAGTGGCGTTCAACTGGACAGGTATATCTCTTGTTCATTCTGCAAGATGGCGGTGAGTGCTCCATGTCTACTCGAGTACTTGCTGCTGTAATCCTAGACATCGTCCGTTCATCATGTCAGAGATTGTCCAAGGTAGATTGCTCACTGCCCGCGATGCTCCACCGCATTTTGTCTTCGCTCTATGATTGCCTCCGACGTCTTTGGCTGTTATAAGGACAGCGAGTGTCCAAGAGCACGAGAAAGAGGCCCTCGAGACCCACCGACCCACCTCTCTTCTTCGTCTCCCTACGCTCAGCATGGTCTTTTCCCTTCCTGCGTCTCTGGGGTTCCCATCCTTGGACAGCACTATCGGTGCTGTGTTTCTCGGATTGCTTGGCGGCATCATGTGCATAACCGTTTCCTCCCAATAACTGCCGGTGTTGATTCTGACTGATATGGACATGCACCTCATCAGGCTCTACGGACTCACACTCTACCAGACATACAAGTATTTTACCCTCTATCCAACGGACCGGCTCGGATTGAAGTGTTATGCAAGTATTCCTGCCTACAACTCGCCGACCGCGCCGTTAAAAGTGCTGACGAAGACGTAGATTACTCTTGTCTTGTTTGTTTCATCCTGGTTCATTGACCATCTTGCAGTTCCGGTCTAATGACTTACCAGGTGCTTTGAGACATTCCACAGCGTGCTTTGGATAATAGCAGGGTAGGTCTTGAAAGGTACGAACCCGAACCTACATTTATGCGCTACGCCGCGCCAGATACCACTACCTCATCACTGAAGTCTTCAACCTTGTGGGACTTCTTGAGGCCCATTGGTAATTCTCTTGCACATGCAAAGTTCTAAAGCTGATATTGGGTTGCGTCTACTATCACAGGTCTGTGCGGGTGAGTGTAGCGTCATCGCCGTCCTTCCCAGCGGTATCTAGTCCTGATACTTTCCTGTTATCAGTTGACCGTGTTGATAACGGTAAGCTTTGTTAAATTTTTCCCCAGTGCACATGCTGACCAGCTACCTTAGGCGTTCACCGTATTCATCTCCCAATGGTACACAGTCCAAGGCTCTTCATACGTGTAGTTGATTCCTCACTGTCTCTGCTGTGCACAGCTTCTACGCGCATCGCATTTACCACGGTGCGTCTGCTGTACCCGAGATATGAATACCTATTCAATGAACTCAGTCGAGCCACGATACCGATGGCTTGTTATTCCCGCGGCATGTGCTCTACCTCCCATCCGCCTACCACCCATGCTTACTGATGTACTACGACCAGGTATCTTTCATGTTCACTGGCGTTTGTGAGCACCTCTTCCTTGACATCCGCTACATGATCACTCAGCAATGTATGAATAGCATTCGCGATCGGTATATGTCCATGCATGCTTAACTAAACAAGCTTCACATGACTGACACTTCTGGCTGTTATGAAGCTGCTGGAGTCGAGGCGTGCGTGATACCTACTCTCGCCGTGGACAAACTAGTCTGACCCGATTCTTTTATCAGATTCCGGCCCACAACACGATACATAACAGACTTCGAAGGGTTCAACGTGAGAAATACTCCAGCTTTCGGTACGAAATCCTTGCTTGACGCTGCTTTCACAGTGGCTTGTCTCCGCCGCATACGGATTTCTGGTCGCTACCGATATTATACTAACCGGCGCCCTGGTCTTTGTGCTCCATCGCAGTCGTACTGGATCGAAGCGGTGAGCTGTATACATGACTATGCGTAAGGAGGCCTGGTGACAAACCACAACGTTCTCATGCAGATCCGACACCGTGCTCGGTCTCCTCATCAAGTATACAATCAACACAGGTACTTCTGGTACATGGTTTTTTCACCATCAATTCCTAACCAACCCTACACTGGGGCTATCTCAGGGCTGTTGACAAGGTAAAAGCGTGTATAGTACGACGACGCGCGCCGTCGTTGTTATGACGTTAGTCTGAACACGCTACTCTAGTATCATCAGTCTCCTCGTCTTCATCTTCGTGAGTAGCCCTCCGTGTTTTGAGTGCAGCACACAAGCACTCACGCCTCCACAGTCCCTCATACTCCCTGGAAACCTCGTATACGCGGGCATCAGCATCGTTAGCACCAAACGTACGCGACATTCCTCACCGCGCAGCCCGTAAAAGACACGTACTGATGGAAAATCACCAGTATACGCAAACTCGCTTCTCGCCGTGTACGCTCCTTTGCCGAACTATGTCCCAATGCAAATCGTTGCTGATGATACCTCGCTTCCAGAGTCAACTCCCGAAAAGCGATTGGAGATAGATTTCTGGACGATTTCACGACCAACATCAGCTTGCCCGCGCGAAGTCGCTTGGAAGAGTCTATGGTCTGGAATGTCCACCAGGTGCGCGCGCCGTGGCTGTGGTGCGGCGATCCTCAGCGCGGCCGCTAACGAGAGCGTTCGCAGCGCACGGCGGACTTTGTCACCGAGTCGATCAGCACTGGGCCCGAGGTTTCGACAACCTATGGGGCAAGCAGTTCAGACGTCGCGAAGCCTGAGAAGTGCGAGCCTCTGGAAGTCTCGGGAAAGCGGCCGAACCGCTCTGTGACTGTGTAGACATTGACATGCCAGACTCGACGGACCGGCATCCTGAGCTCGTATTTACCGCCCAGCGGACTTTGTTTCATAATACCGTCCAGTCAGGACCCTTCTTTGCTGTCGCATGCCCCCGAAGGGCACGAAACAATCCAAACAAGATTCCAATCATGCATTTACCTGTCATTCGCTGGTATATTCGAATGATCAAAATAGCGATGTGATTAATCCACACAGAAGTCCAGAACGGTGGTGAATAAGGATGCGAAGCGTCTACCAAAGAATATAACTCTTTTCGGCCACACGGAGCTCCAGGGTCAATCTGGAGAAACGCCAAGAGCGGGTGCGTCATGCGCACCAACATCAACTGAAGGTTCCTGGATGGTGTCTGGTGTGACCGCAGCAGTTTGTGTCACCGTCTGTCCCTCCAGCTCTACCGCGCATTTGATGTCCCATTCGCGCACTCCCACCTTCGCGCCCCTCAATCGCCACTGCTCCCATTCCTTCTCCCGCCGTTCGGCGCACATCCGCACAAGCGGATCCCAGTAGCGCTCGTGGACATACTCGAAGTGTGCGGAGCCCGACCACTCGGAGATGAGCTGATCAGGTGCGAAGAGGCCCTCTGCGAGACAATCCGGGTTGAAACGGAGCTTTGGCCGGGTGAGGGGGTCGATGAAGGGCATGATGAGCTTGAAGAAGGCGTTCAAGAGGAAGGGAACGTTGACGACGAAAGCGCGTCCTAGTCGCTCAGGGTCTGGCAGCGGCTGTTAGGCCGATCACGACTGAATGGGCGGAATACATACAATGTGTTTGAAGGATGTTGAGTACCTGACGCAGAAGCATTCAGAATATTTAGAGTCTACAGAAAACAGGGAGCGCACTTACTATTCGTGTTTGACTGAGCGATGGATTCCTCGCAGGTTCAGCAAAATTGACCATCAGTGCAAGTGATCTGAGAACAACCCTGCTCAGTGTCTGTCTCGTTTGGCAGGGAAACGTGACTTACTCCACACCCGGGCTCATGAGTTCTGTGATGCGTTCTAGCGCCCAGACGGTATGATGGACTTGTCGGGGACTGTCCTCCGTATTTTGCTTGCTCGGACGGAGATACAGCGCGGGGCGATTGTCAGAATCATAACCCCACATGAGCATCTTTCCGGTGACCGCCTATGGGCAAATTTAGACCAACTAATGTATAATGCCCGGGAGTATGTCTGGAACCTACCTCCGGTTCAACGTGCGATGCTGTGATGAGGTCATATACACCATATTCACGCCGCCACTTGAGCGTCTCCTCAAGTCGCTTGATGGCGGCTTGCGCGCTCGCCCACTTGACTGCTCGAAAAAATCTTGAAATAAAGTCGTGAGAAGTCCAGGATCGTGCAGGAGTTCATGCTGCATACCTGAGGAAGCATTCCTGAGACTACGGAGATAGGGTTAGATGGATACAGTAGGAAGTATCATTTAAACACACCAGCCAGAACTTCTCCACGTCAGTCAGTGCGCCGTGTTCCACCCCGGGTAGTACATAGTCATCTCGATCAAAGTGTCTGAGGGCCTCGTTGTACAGCACCTGCTGCGTATCTGTGATCTGGAGCTGGGCGGGTAGGACATCGGGATCGACAGGTATGCGAGTGCGCGGAGGTGGAGCTTCGTAAATGACCTCCGAGTCCGCTTGTGTGGCCATGTTGCCTTCGATTTTGGATCGCCGGTCGCCTCTGGTCTCCTGCGTTTATATGTATGCGTGGAGGGCGTCGTGTCGGTCCAGGTACAGGGCGCGAACTTCGTGGTGGCAAGACGCAGAGAAGCCTGCCGGCCCTTGTTTGACCGGGGCCTGAGCTGGTCTGAGTCTGAGTCTGACAGGTGCGGTGTGCCCGCCGACCCCCGAGAATGCGCTCGCGCGTCACCGGCAGGGCGGGAGTCGCTATTACTCGCAGTGCACTGCATTCGGGCAGCAGTACACCGCGTGGTAACCCCTTCCCAACTTACTATATACTATATATGCATTTCTGCAGCTTTGAATGTTGAGTATTGAACTTTTGAGGGTCTACAAGAGCGAGCGTCGGCTATTGAGGCTACAAACACATGGTGGCGCTCGGATGTTCTTCGCAAGTCAACGCACCGTAAAACGAGGAGTTTTCGCCGATCCAAACAAAATCTCGTGATGGTACCCGTCATGCGCCGACATTTCATACAAGCGTAGAGCAGTGCTCGCATCATTAACCGTGTCGCAGCATTATATATAGCGTTATGAAATCTAATTGCAGTCGTGAATGGGGGTGCAAAGTGGTCACGAAACATTCGCCGCGGGACATACCCTGTACTGACCGCGATGGTTAGTCGGTAACAACGGTACCGGCGGGAGTGTCGGGCACAACGACATCAACCGGAGGCTCCTGAGGGACGTCCAGTGCAACCGTTTGCGTCTGTCCCTCTAGCTCTACCGCGCATTTGATGTCCCATTCGCGCACTCCCACCTTCGCGCCCCTCAATCGCCACTGCTCCCATTCCTTCTCTCGCCGTTCGGCGCACATCCGCACAAGCGGATCCCAGTAGCGTTCATGGACGTACTCGACGTGCGCCGAGCCTGACCACTCGGAGATGAGCTGATCAGGTGCGAAGAGGCCCTCTGCGAGACAATCCGGGTTGAAACGGAGCTTTGGCCGGGTGAGAGGATCAATGAAGGGCGTGATGAGCTTGAAGAAGGCATTTATCAAAAAAGGAACGTTGACGACGAAGGCGCGTCCCAGTCGTTCAGGGTCTGGTAGATGCTGTCAGACTAATCACGGCTTAGGTGGTGCAGGTACGTACAATGCGTCTGCAGGATGTTCAGTACCTGATATAGGAATGGTTAGAAAACATTCACGCGGCAATATGAGCACATACTGTTCGTGCTTGTCCAAGGGATGGATTTTTGGCACGGTCGGCAAAATTGACCATCAAGGCAAGTGTTCTGACAGCAACCCCGCTCAGTGTATGTCTCATTTGAGCGGGCGAAATAACTTACTCTACACCTGGGCCCATGAGCTCCGTGACACGTTCTAGCGCCCAGACAACATAATGAACTTGACGGATGGTTTCCTCTGTGTTTTGTTTGCTCGGACGGAGATACAACGCGGGGCGGTCGTCTGAATCGTAGCCCCATATGATCATTTTGCCGGTGACCGCCTGGGGGCGAGTGTAAATCGACTGATCAGTATGAGGAGCATGTTTTGGACCTACCTCTGGTTCAACATGCGAGGCCGTGATGAGGTCGTATACACCGTATTCACGTCGCCACTTGAGCGTGTCCTCTAGCCGCTTGACGGCGGCTTGCGCACTGGCCCACTTGACCGCTCGAAGAAATCTGAAATAAACCACGGTTCGGTGTTAATACAGGAAAATAAAAATAAACGTAGACTGCATACCGGAGTAAGCATTCGTGAGACTGGAAGGATTGAGTAAGATGCACACGGATAAGTATTGCCTGAACTCACTAGCCAGAACTTCTCCGCTTCAGTCAGTGCCCCGTTGTCTACCCCTGGTAGTGCGTAGTCGTCACGATCAAAGTGTTTGAGGACCTCGTCGTATAGCGCCTGCTGCGTATCAGTGATTTGAAGCTGGGCAGGGAGAGCAGCGGGATCGACGGGTATATGAGGCGGATGCGTGGCCTCGTAGATTGTCTCTGCTTGTGCGGCCATGTCGTATATATCTGGTGCGGATCGCCTCTATGTCTATGGGGTATGCGCAGAGGGCGCCGTGTCGTGGCAAGGGGCGAACGTGGTAGCAAGAGGCAGAGAAGGATGACCCTCGTCTGACCGAGGTCTGAGTCTGGCAGGCGCGCAGACGCGCCTGTCCGCTGACTGCCGACGCGGTCGCGCGTCACCGGCACGTGGACGTGTACGCCTACGGCGATCCCGATTCCCGATTCCCGATTCCCTTCTTGTCGTCTAGCTACTTCGTCCTCTCGTGTCTCTATGCACCCTCCACCTAGGCAATGGCGAGCAAGGAGACGAGACTGAGGGTGATATCTCTCTACAAGGAGCTGCACAGACTCGGTCGTGAGTATCCTGATCCTGCGTACGTCCGTCTTCCTCTTCTCGTGATCTCACACGACCTCAGGCACTGACAATGTCGGGCGACTGATGCAGCTACAACTTTCATAAGAAGTTACGTGGACTGTTTGAGAGTGGGTCTCACCCTCCCTCGTCGCCTTCTTCCAACTCATATGTGGAGTCGTCAATCAGAGAACCGGAACCTCTCTGATCCACAGGAGATAGAGAAGGCCATAAAGCTAGGCGAGTACATACGTAATGGTGCGCAGTTTCATATGCATTCAGGATCTATCCCCCCAATACCCCTATCAGAAACACTTGCGTTGTACTCGTTGCGCAAGTACCGACACTTGAAACGAATGTACCCGCAAGAATCCCCTGCCGACCCCTTTCCATGAGCACTAGCACTCACGAGGCAACCTCTTACGAATGTGTAGAGGGTTCCCAGTGTACCAACTGTTCACATTAAAGCTCAGATCTCTTTCTGTGTTGTGTATCATTAGCAAGGACCATTGGTCGCACCCGGCCAACACCTTCAAAGCTTGAAGCCCACTACCGAGCTTGAATCGCATATACCGGACGTGTACAACTCCAGCCCTCAGTCAGGATGTAGCTTCGCTCAGCGTGCTTTCTACGTTCACATGACTGACGAATAGGTATCCGGTGCGCTCTGTTGCCTTTCGTGATGTCGAGATGTGAAGTACGCTATATGGCTTGTTCGTTCATGAAGCTGCATTGATACTCTTTACTCGAAAGGTGTCGTGATTTGACTCCTGGCCAGCGCAATCTAATACTGGGATATCTGCACAAGTTCGTCTTTGGTGAAATTGATGAGCGACTTTGTGGGTTTACACGCCCATACGCCACGACGCTACCGAACGGGGCCCATCCCCGATTAGGTATTGTTCCTGCTCAATTCGACTTCTTCACAGTTGAACATACGACGACATACAACGCCCCTGCGACTCACGTGAGATGGGTTAAACAAAATAGAGTTCACTCCGACCGCGTCCTGGGTGCGCGTCGAGGACGATATAAACCTCTGCGCTCGTCCTCTCTGCTCACCACTGACTTCGTCCTTCGTCGAACACCACCACCACCATCACCACCACCATGTTCACCACTCTCATCACCCTCTTCCTCAGCATCTTCGGGGCGCTGCGCGCTTCTCACCTCTACTCCGGCATCCTCACCCTCGGCAACGGAGGCTCCTGGTTTGATGGCGCCGCAGTCCTTCCACTGTACGTCTTCTACTGACTCAAGTCTCTTGCGAGCAACACTCACTCATTCACCCCGACTATCAGACTAGACAGCGAGGCAGCCATCATCACTGGAGAGCTCTTCGGCAACGGTACTCCAGCCCGCATCTTCCACTGGCCTCTGCCTCTGCCTCTGCCTCTGCCTCTGTCTCTGCCGGCTCCGCCTGTGATCCTCTCACTGCCGTCTCCTCCTGTGCTTCTCGCGCTCTCTGCCGGCACACTGGGACACCCTGACGCCTACCACGACCTGATCTCTGTGCTCACTCTGGCTGCACTCGTCGGTCTCACCATACTCGTCCCCATCAAAGCCATCTTGAGTCTGCGTGCTTGGGTCCGAGCTGCACCTTCTGTTGACACAATCGACCACGTCGCTGCAGTCATCTACGTCTCTGGCAGTCCATACAAGGGAGACATGTTCTCTGCTTGGAACGACCTTGCGGGTGTCTTGGATGCGAATTTGTCTTCAGCGATGTCCACCAGCATCGACATACCTGTGGCAGCACCCTCTGTGCCACCGGCTGCGGCTCGCAAACCAAGAATCAAGAAGACGAAGGACGGCCGTCCAACAAGCATCGTGGCGGTCGCTTCCCGTGATATACCAGCAGCCGTCCTCATTTCTCCCCCGGAAGCTCCTGCACTGCCGTCAAACATAGGCATTGCGGCAGAGGTCGAACCATCGAACGTACACGCAGACGACGACAGCACGGGATGGCAGAGATGGACCACACAGCGGCGTCGACGACCGCCGAGACGTCTATCACTCTCGGCGAGCTGCCTCTGCCCGTCGTCGTCCCGGTCGTCCTCTGTCTTCTCGACCTCGTCTACCTCTACCTCTCTGTTCTCCAGCGGGTCGTCGGCATCCACTGCGGCGACGACCGCCCCATCCTCCCGACGGTGCTCCTTCGCGGTGTCTTCATCCTCGAAGCCACTCGCTTCTCTATCACTCCCACCACCACACTCTTCTCGTATTGGGACTCCAAGTATCCCCAGTAGAGCGTTCCAGAATAGGTTTTCTGTTCTCGAGGTGTTCTCTGCGGAAGAGTGAGCGGGGGATAGGAGGGTGATTCTGCGTTGGCCACGCCGGCTCTCCCTCTTGTCTCGTGCTGGCTCGCTCTGAGGGCGAGTGAGAACCTGGCCAGTTCTGACTCGTCTGACGGGACGCTTCTTCTTGCCTCCTTCACATACTATACACATCTTACGCGATCTGTTTACGATATACAAATCCGTCTCACACATTGAGCACCAGCACCGTACCTTTCCTCTTACTTTACACAACCTTTTTGTTTTATCTCTAGAGTCTTATCTATCCTACCACCTGTCACGGTGTCCAATATCATCCCGTTCTCTCTCCCTCGCATCTCCTGCTGGAAACCCAGGACGTGCTCAAATTCAACCCATAGACTCATCAATTGTAGAGATCAGGCAAGAGTGATAGATTCGTTCCACCACCGTCGCATGCCAACTATATACAATCGCAATGCACGCGGTCGTCCTGCCCACTTTCGAGAGAAATCACACTGACAACATCCATCCAATTCCGATTGTCCTATAGATCACCCCCGCTGTCCCCCCCCCCCCCGGACGCGTTACCGATACAATGACGTACGTCACGTAGCCTAGCGTAACGCAAGAACACACAAAGCATGAAGCGTGCCCGCGCCGGCGGCCGCGCCCACGCGTATAGTATATATGAACTGTATATATCAGGATCCGTGCCCGGACAGAGTCCACCGCCGGACGCGACATCGAACGCGAACGCAATACGATATACGATACGATACCGATACAGTACTTGCGGCACCGGGCGGGATGGTCGATAGGATGTAAAGGAGCGGACGCCATGCGCGTCCCGAGTCGGGCGCGCGCAGGCTGCGGGGAGACAGATGCAGTGTACGAGAGCAGGATAGACAGACTGGGAGACTGGGGTCGCGACACGAGGGCGTACGCGGAAGTCAGAAGTTCGTAAGATGGAAAAGATAGGGCGTCCGTGCGCAAGCCGAGTCAAATCGTAAAGTGTCCGAAAATTGGAGATGAAGAGCCAATGTCCAGTGAGGGTGGAGATGTCGAGGTGTCGCGGCGGAATACGGTAGGAAGGAAAGGAGAGGGGAGTTGTTTAGCAGGAAGGTATCGTGATGTCCTTGAGGGTACGGCTAGAAGGGACGACAATGAGCAACATGGAAACAATGGATCAGAATATAATGACATACTTCGCATAGAACAATCCCCAATGACCCTATCAGACACCGATTAGCCATTTCGAAACCTCCGTAAGACATGGACACTTACTTCAACACCACCAAACTGAGCATCTTTCCATTCCTCATCGAAGTACTGTACGGGTGGTCAATACGACATTAGGCGGGCTTTCAGGCAGACGCGACTTGCCTCAAAGAAGAAGTACTTGGTGCCGTTCGTGTTTGCCGGGCACACAAAGGTGTCCAAAAAGATCTACCCAAACTCTCTTGAGCATGAACCTCAGACATCGTTAATTCCATATTTATGTACCTGCAGGTTGGGCTCCGACGCGATTGATGGCCCGTTGTTTTCATTGCCCGCATCCTTGGACGCCTGCACACACCCCGTGAGCGAACACTCCACATCAGACGCAGCACCTGCATGCACGCACCGTCGGCCACCCTGTCTCCGCAATGAACATCTCGGGGTTGTTCGCCAGCGTCTTCGCGACTGCGACATTGGTTTCCTGGAAGAACTCGTTCACCCAGCCCGCGCTCTGGTCGATCGACACGTTCGCGAACCACGCGTGGATATTCGACATGCCATAGTCGACCGCGGCGAGCACCTCGTTGTTGAAGTAGCTCCCTGCGTCCGCGGTCCCAATTGGGATCGTCTTGTCCAGACTCAGCGCGGCGACGGAGGTGCGCATGTCCGTGATGTTTGAGATGAGCAGTTGCGCGCCCGCGTTGCCGATGTCGCTGTTCGGGACTGTGCCCCCATTGGCATTTAGGTAGCTGTCGGGTCAATTCGCTTAGCAGAGCCGTTGGGAAGTGCAAGAGGCAGAAGACCCACTTAAGCATGAACTCGTTGCCAACGGTGATGCCTGCGACATGGTCTGCGCCGTACGTCTTGAGCGCGTCGATGATCGCGTCACGCTGCCGTTCGTACGGCGCGGGATCTGTGGGGACAGGATAGTTACCGAGCCAGACACTCATGTTGACCTTTGTCTGCTTGATGGCCTCGAGCTGTGGCACATATGACAGTTCAATCGCTAAAACAAGTGGTCCAAAACTCGCCCACGTACCACCAAGGCGGTCTGGTTGCAGTCTGCGCCGTACAAGCGGATTTGCTGTGGATCGTGTTAGGCAAGGCGTGTCAATCTCACACGATGACTTACATCGGTGAGCTGCGAAAGGAGCTGCGCGAGTAATGAAGAGGCTGCGATCAGTCTAATTCGGCATTGCACGCGGCGGGCCCAAATACCTGAATATCCGTGATCACGTCCTCTACGCAACCCATCACAGCGTCAGCGCAGCGCAGGACTAAACAGCCCGGATGGGCACGCACCAAGCGAGTTTCCGCACTCCGGGAGTTGCGAGCCCTCGGGGGTGTACGCAATCCCGTAAAATGATTTTTTGAGGCGGGCATCGAGCTGGAACGTGCTCGGGTCGCTTGCGTCCGTCTGTGTAACGACGCCGGCGGAGCTCGAGTTGCCGCTCTTGCTGCTGCTGCTGCTGCTGCTACTGCCCCCGCTCGACTTGTTGTTCTTCGCGACGGTCACGCCGACGCCGACGCCGATGGCAATCAGGCCGATGACGGCAACGAGAGAGCCGATGACCTGTGTGTCGGGGTAGTGCGCAGCGCAGGTCAGTCGCGAGCATGCGATGCACTAGGAAAGAAGAGGACTGACGATCCACTTTGAGCGGCGGCTGCGGGACTGCTCTTTCTCGAGCCACTGGCTGCTGCTGTAGGCGGCGTTGCCGTAGGGGGACTCCATGTTGGAGTAGCCCTGGGGCTGGTTGAGCGGCATATTTGGGGAGTCTTGGTAGGGAGCGGGGTCAACGAGGACGTAAGAGTCCCTGGAGGAAGGCGCGGGGGTAGAGAGCTCGCTTGCGCTGTGGCGAACGGAGAGAGTGAGGGCGTAGGGGTCGTCGACGGTGGACAGACGGTGAGGCGGCTGCGCAGCAGACAGAGACAGGGGTTTGTGGGATGGACGGATCAGGGGGGAGGACGAGTAAAAGACAGGAGAGGGGACTGACTGGGAGGAGAGAGAAAGAGGCGGGGTCTGCGTTTGGCGTAGAGCCTGAGCTTGGAGAGCGGTTGGTCGAGTCCCGGCTCCAGGGCGCCATCCCGATCCTTCGCTAGCTATTCTCAGAACGGCTTCCTCTCTCCTGCAACAGGCGCTTCTTGCTCCCAACCGTTCTCTGCGGCTCGATGCTCCCTACAGTCGGCTCGAGCTTTCTGCTCGTCGTGCGCACGTCCGTCAGAGGCGGCGAGGATGGTCGGAGAGGACAAGCTGCGTTCGCCACTGCCACGGCTTCTCCGCGCACGTCTTGAGGCTTCCAGCGGCACAGGGCAGTGGCAAGCACATGCGCATTGCATATCTCTCCGGCGTCCCTCCGCAAGTCTCAGCCCCAGATGCAGTCCCACGCATCAACATTACTATTATCACCCCATAATAGGCTCGCTAAGTCTAGTTTGCATGAGACGCCATATAGTTTTATTTATACATCGTCTCGGGTTCCTGGTTCGCCTGCCTGCCAAGTTCCAAACTGCTGTAGGTTCAAAAATTGACGTTGACTGTTGCACAACATCCATCGCACGGCACCTGGCACCCGTCGAGACTCGAGCACCCTCGCCATGGGCCGGCCGTCGGCAAGCCACACCCACCTCCCGGATGAATGTGGACTTCCAAGTTCCAAGCCTGCGCACGGCGCCGAGTCCGTCGACATGACGATGCCCAGGGCGACGCATCAATATTCCTGCACATATACCTCCGACCAATGTCCAACATTCACCTACATAATACGGCAGTCGTTCGGCCGTTTCATGACACATTCATATGGGAAGCGATGGAGTGTGGTTGTGCCGCAAATGGGGACAGTGGCACTGAAATAGAAAGCATCATAGCTCGCCGATTATAATTAGAGTCCGCACTACGTACTAAATATACGACAACAGCCGGAGTGTGCGTATATATCACATATATAACAACATGTCCTTGCGGCAAGCGAGCCGCGGAGCATACGGGTCTCCCGACAGATCAACAAACGAAAACGACGACGACGACAGACAGACGACAAACGACGCGACAGAACGAGCCGCTGTCCATGCCAGACCAGACCGCCCACGCACATGCAGGCACGTCTACAACGAACGAATCAGGTCCACGTCTACAACGTGGTCAAGTGACACGGGTGCACGAGGGTAAAAACTCAGAGGGTGTAGGCGGCGACTACAACTATCACAACAACAGCATGCGGCATGGCCGGACTCGTATCGTAACACAGACAAACTTCGTGAGCGGCACGGCGATCCGGCATCGAATCATGCCGCCGACGGGCGACGATGCAGCAGGAGGCGCGCCCTTCCCCGGCGGCCCCCGCTGCGGGACCGCCAGGACCTAAGACCTAAATAGCGACGGATGAAGCGAGTGGACGTATGGATGGATGGAGGAAGTATAGTGTACACAGGTAGCATGGTGACGATGAGCAGATAGACGGGGGCAAGGACGGGTGGTATAGTACGTGGGAGCGGAAGGGTGATATGCGGCGGAACTAAAGTGTAGGACATGCAACACGGACACGAACATGGGAAGAGGCTGCGTCTGCGGTCAGCCCGTTGTCGTCCCACCGCTGGGCGTGCGTCGCGGCTGAACAGACGCGCGCTTCTGCTTCTTGACGAGCTTCGCGTGCCGCTCCTCGTCGGGCAGCCGCGCCCCTTTGGACGACGGCAGCGTCCTACTCCGTGTCACCGTCGCAATCGAGCCCGACCGCGACGGAGGCGACTCCACTACTGGCGACAGCCGCTCGCCCTCCAGGTGTGGAGATTTCTCTGCAGCGTGGGCGCACACAAGCGCGCGTCAGCGTTACGGACGTACGTATAATGAAAGGTAGAACGTACCTCCCGATCGTTCCGTCGTCGTACGCCTCCTTCCGATCTTCTTCGGCACATCCACGCGACTGATCAGCTTCCAGCCTCCAGATTCCTCGTCTGAACTCGCGAGTAGGTCCGTCACAGGCTCCGGCATCGGCACCGTCACCGCGCTATCCGACGGTTTTGAGGTGGGGGGCGGCGGGATGTCGAGCATGAACCAATCCTGATGCGCAATCAGGAATTCGAGCACGTCCTGACTCAGTTGGTGCTCCTGCGGAGACAATTCATGTGTCGGATGCGCGATGAGCGCTGGACGAAAAATCACCGCTAGATCTGGAAACAAAGCGCGTCGAGTGGCAAGACGATAAGCGGCGACGCAGATGAAGCAAGGTGAAATACACGTACTCTTGGCAGTCATGAGGTTCTTGTCCGATTTCCGAGCAAACACAGAAAGGAGATCGAGCACGTAAAGCAGCAGGTACTGATTTGCTCGCGGCATGGAGCGGATGAGGCGTTTATACGTTGCGATCACTTCATCCTGGTTGCACGGCTTCTTTGCTGAACTGGAGATGTTAGCGTGTGCTGTGCACGGCAGGCGATCGGACGAGCGGACTCCTCACCAAGGGCGTCTCGGAACTAGGGCGGGTTAGTGGCGAGTCGGTACAGAGGTGGAGGAGAGAGCTGCTCACTAGGTGGTACATGTCATGGGGTATCACAGGTTCCTAGGAAGCAGTGAGGGGTGTTAGAACGGAGGAGCGGTGGCGAACGTACGGGCATCTGAGTTAGGTATCGTCGAAACACGCTTGCGACATCGTGTGTTGTGTAATGTTCCTTTTTCCAGTCAAGGTTCTTCCCATACTGCCCAGTTTTTCTTCAGACGATGCTGCACAATCGAACCAAGAAGAAGAGACGCACTCGTGGAGGGGTCTCAAAGGCAGCTTGCAACTCCCTCATACGTTTGTTCGAGCCATTGACTCGGAAAGTACCTTCTACCTCCGTCGCTAGTGCACAGTTAACATCGTAACCGCATGGGACGTCAGTGGCACGCATACCATTCTCCTTAAGATATAGGCCACTGCGATAGGGGTTAAGTCGACGTTAAGGAGGGGCGGCACGGGCGTACGTACCATTTCGCGACGACTACAGGTATATAGCCCCATACGTAGAGCTCTCCGTTCGCATTGGCGGTGGATATTTGCACGCTTGCGTACTTGAGGCTCTCCTTGAGCGGCTTTCCAAACACATTATGTTCCCCCTCTGCGCCGCAAGTCCCTTCAGTCACACGCCGGCTAACCTCGCCCCCACTCGGTCGTCCGCCCAACGACAACGAGCAGCAGACTAGAGAGAGCGGAAGAGACGTACCTTTGATTTCCTCTGCGTCCTTCCTGACCTTCTGCGCGAACGTGAAGTGATTCCACCACGCCTTGAGACTGGCCTTGGTCGGGGCCCCGCCGTCGTGCGGATGGGGCTGATGGCGTTGCTGCTGCTGGCGGCGCTGGAAGGCCTCGTACTGTTGCTGAAGCTGGCGACGCTGCTCTTCCTCGCGCTTCTGGCGCTGCTCGTGCTGGGACGGCGAAGTCTGGGCGGTCGTCATTGGGTCGGACGGGCCGGCGGGGGCGGTCTGGGGCGGTGGCTGGGAGTGGGACTGATGGGGAGTGAGAGAGGGGCTCTGGTGCTGCGAGGAGGAAGAAAGAGAGGGCGCGCGGGCTGCGGCGTCGAGGGTGTTGGACCTGCGGCGGGTGCCCCTGGCGAAGAGGCCGAGGAGGGGGAGGGAGAGGGGAGGACGACGGGGTCGAGCGTGAGACGCCAGCGCGGCGTGGGTGCCTGCGGTTGCTGGGGAAATGAGGGAAGAGGAAGAGGAGGGGAGAAGCCTGAGGCGAAGGAGGGCGGCAGAGACGGGGGAGTGCAGAGCGCGCGGGGGCGAGGGGCGGGTGAGATGTATTGTGTGTGGTGGAGAGCGTCGACGGATCCTGCTCGGCCCTCTCCGCCCGCGATGCGGTTTTCGATCGAGCGGCCGCGGGTCTCTCGCCTCGATGATATTCTGCGTTTGCCTCACCGCTCGCACTCACGAGCTCTCGACAGCGGCAGGGGTGGGGGCGAGCGCGGACGCCTCCCGGAGATGCTGATGATGATCCTCGCCGGCGCAGCAACGCGCTGCTCTACGTATCTTGCACAGTCCTCCTATCTCTTTCTCCTCGGCAATCGTTCGCTGCACTCTTCCTGCTAGATCTCCCCTTCTCGTCTCCGGCTTCGTCTCACCTCGGGCTCTGCTTACACCCTGAGCGCTCAGTTATCTGCAGAGTGCCACCGACGTCAATAGCCTGCACGTTGCTTTCCGAAGCAGTTTACTCTTGCTTTCGATGACCGTCCAGGGGTCGATAGAGGCCAGACTCGGGAGCAGCAGCGATGCAAGCAGGAGGCCTGAAGATCGATTGCAGACGTGGCTCGGGCGCACAGATGAGCAGGGTGGGACGCTAGGGAGCAACGGCGGCAACGAAAGACTCCGGGAAACAGACTAGTCTGGCGACTGCTCCACAGCACAAGACTCCAGTAGCGACGACAGCGACGAAGACGGATTTCGTTGTTCGACCCCAGACACGAGGCCCACCGTAAATATGTGTGCTCTCCCCCCCGTTCTGTCCGCTCGGATCTGAGACGATGCTGTGTCCGGCAAGGTGGAGACACCAGCGGCACCGCCAACGTGAAGTTTGAACTCATCCGTCGTTGTACTAGTAGTCGCTGAATCTGATTTTACGACCCATGACACCAACGTTGTTGCAGTCCTTCATCGCAAGTGCCCAGATGCGGTTCCCTCGTGCAATGGTGGGTCCAATTTACACGCTCCCAATACTGTCCCAAGCTCCGGGAGGCCCAGAACGAGTTTAGCGGACACAAGTTGCTAACTGCTGGGGACACATACGCGTGTATGTCCGGAGAATGGAAAAGGGCTCAGGCGACGGTATCACCTAGGTAGCGGGCGAGCTCAACGGACCATTGCCAAAGCCGTACAGACCCATAGGTCTATCTGGCTATCATTTTATGTGAGTATGTTGAGCGCAACTTGCTCGAGATATGTTTACGCCGATCTGCAGATTCCACGATGACCATCTACCATGATGATCTAGCATCCGCTATATCATTATGGCGACGGCATTCTGCGCGCGCAGCAGCACTCGTATGCCGTCCGCCGCCGTGCGGAATACATAGCACGGGTTGCGGATGTGCGATCCTCGCAATACACTGTACAGTGTACGGCGGTAGGCTCCCCACAGCGCCAGGTTGAGCGTCACGAGGATATGAGCTCTCGTGCGCAGAAAGAGGGATTAACGTGGGGGAATCACAATCAGTGCAAAGGGCAAATCTACAAAGCGGACATCATTCGGCCACTGCCCCCGCTGACGAGTTCTACTACCGATATCGATATTAGTCGAGGCCATAAACAGCATGAGGGCACTGGAGCTTGAACGGGTTGGTACTGTACCTCGTTCGCTCGTAAGTCAGTAGATACCGACGATTTCCGGTGTCCTCGTGGGTAACAGCATATTGGTCATGCGAATCTCTCCTATTGTTCTGATATTTCTCAGAAGGTTTGGGATGGGTTAGATGCTCTCAGCTGTTGGGATGTAGTACACATATCTATGACGCCTACCGGTCGTAGGCGCCTTGACTATGAGACGCGGGCACGTGATTGAACGCGTCTCAGCGGCCACGCGGCGCGATTAACGGTGGAGTTCAACTTGGGCGCCTTGCCTCCTGCACCCAACGTTGTCCTTCGATCTTTGTCACTCTCCTCCCTCCCTCCATCATCTCTCCTTTCTCCTGTATCTCAGTCTTGCGTTTTCATAAAGCGAAATCATGTTCAAAAGCATCCTCCCCTCGCGACGCATCCCCGCCGCAGACTTCCAAATGCTCACCACACCCACCGACCCTTCTGAATCCGAGTCAAACGGCAAAGAGAATTACTTCTCCTACAATGCTCCCTCCGACGCCAATGCGAAGCCTAGGTCAGAGAAGAGAAAGAAGGGCAAGGGCAAGTTGCCACAACAAGAGGAGCCGCTATCTACCGAGGACTTCGAACGCTTGCTTGTGAGTTCACGTTCTTCTCGCAGCTCGGATGCCTCTCTGCTACACCATACGCGACTCGGCCAATGTCAATCCTTGTAGCCGCCACATACTTTTTGCTATGTTCCTGTATACTCACTGGACTCGCTCCCCACTTGACAAACCGTTCGCTCGAAATGTTTCACCACACCACTTGATGGCCGCTGCGACAGTACTGACATATTCTCCAATCCAGGATGACCTCCAGATTCCCTCGACGCTTCGGCCAAAGCTGGCCACGATGGATCCATCGGTGAAGGCGGCGTTCCTGAAGTCATCGCACGTCCTCTCCCAGATGCGGCCAGCGGCGGTGGCCAACCCGCCCCTCACGCCTCGCGGCCTCCGCAAGGCACACAGCAGCGAGTCGCTCGCTTCGATGGCATCTCCGCGGCCGAAGAAGCCGTCGCTTGAACAATACGACCTCTCGCCCGCCCCGACCCGGCGCATGGTTTCCGGACACTCGCGAGGGGTGTCCATGGACGTCCGGAAGCAGGCTGCATCCGACGTCCGGCCCGCCCCCATTGCGCCACTCAAGACCAACAAGGACAAGAAGAAGGCGGCGGTGATGACACCCGAGAAGTATGTGAGCATACTTCTCGGCTACTCGAGCACAGTGCTCGATATCGAAGTGGTGAAGAAGCTTCGTTTGCTTCTTCGAAATGAATCTGCTAGGTCAGTCGGTGCACCTCGGAACGCTAAACAACTTTGTCTGATTCCTGATACAGCTGGACGGACGTCTTCGTTCGTTCGGGCGGGTACGACGCTATTCTTACTCGTCTAATTGAGATATTGGATGTCGAGTGGAGGTAAGATGATGCTTGCCTGAACTTGTTCTGCAATACTGATGGCCCCATAGGGAAGAGCAGCACGACGACCAAATGCTGCACGAGCTCCTTCGCTGCGTGAAGGGGCTTACGACATCAGCAGTAGGGTGCAATGCTCTGCGTGCTGCGTGTCCAGCACCCTTTGACAAGCTGGTCACTCTTTTGTATTCCGATAAGAGGCCAGGAGAGGTTGCAACGCGGCAACTTATCGTCGAACTGCTCCTCTCCTTGTTCGACTTGTATCCCTTGGGCTCGCTGCCATCAAATGGCAGCCCAGCAGCGGGCATCACCGCTCACTCCCGCTCCCGGTCTGTGCCTTGGGAGCTCTCTTCGACGTCGCTGGCATCCTCCAGCACCCTTATCACTCTCCCACGGCCTCATCAAACACTGTTCTCCCTCCTCAAGGCCCTTCTCCTGACCCGCGCGCCGCCACCGAGTGAGGCTCCTGGCACCCCAATTGAGCCGCATGCCTTCATCGAGGAGCTCCATCGGCCAAGAATCTACAAGACGTACCTGCAAGAACTGAGCGATATCTGCAGAGACTACTTTTGGGTGTTCTGCCACCTCAGTAACACGATCTGGGACCTGTCTGAGACTGATGAGGCAAAGGTGGAGAAGCCTCGTGCGCCGGGGGGCATGACCGGTGGCGTCGAATTCGAGGCAATGTGCTATATGGTAAGTTTTGCTTCGATGAATGAATCTTTACTACGAGTCGGGATATTGATGGGTCGCGTTAGACGATGCACTTCAAGTTTGTCAACGCCATCGCGAGTTATGCGCAGGCACTGAACCTGCCAAAGGAACACGAGCACTCCGCTTACCGCTTTCACCACGACATGTTCCAGTCGGGGATTGAGCGCATCCTTTCCGTACGTCGTTGAGCACCAAGTTTCATCATTTACAGCAGCTTATGGACCGTCGCTCACATCTACAGATCGCAAGGAAAGCATCGACAACGTACTACCCAACGTTGCACCTTGAGATCGCGCGTTATGTCGCCTCCGCCGGCCGTGCCGGCCTGGAGCTCCCATGGAGCCTCTCACGCATGGTCGGCCAGCCACCGGCGTCGATGCGCAGGATGGTCGTCGCTCCCCCTCCCCCAACGCACCCTTCACGGAGCACACCCACGACGCCCACGAAGCAGCGGTCGGGGTACCTCCCGCATCCCGTATACCCCGCGTATCCATCAGCGTACTCGGCGCGAGCGAGCCAGACTGCACTGGCCGTGGCCGGCGAGCAGAGGCCCGTCGTACCAGGCAGCAGGAAGGTCACGCCCATGTTCAACTGAACACGGTGCCGGACAACAGATGGACAACATGATTACGACTTAGACGATCTGAGTATTGGGTGGACGACTTCGATTTTTACCATTTTTACCGCTCGCTTGATGATTTCTCTTGTTGGTGTTGTGCGATTATGCGTAGAATGCATGTCTGCGGCTGGTGCTGTGCTTGTACGTATCTATGTATCTTCGTCTGCGGCAGGTCGCGGGCTACGAGTCGACGGTATGCATCCGATTGGTTCACCTTTGCGAGAGTGATGTCAGTGAAGGGTACACTAAGTAGTGCTCAGGGCAGTTGGGAGCCTTCAGCTTGAGGTATGGAGCGCGTGTTTTGTGTAAGCTATGCGATGGCGTGAGCGTAACATGGACAGGTGCACCCGAGCGCGTTTCAAAAGGTGTCAGAATGTGTGCACTGGAACATTGCTAAGATTGATTCGATTATAAGAGTACATGAAGAGAAGATGAGAGTATATTGAGAGAAACAAATCTAGTAAGCAAGACGATAGATAGAAGGAGATACTACGCGCTCGGTGATGGAAATGTACTGATACCAGTTGTCAGATAGAGTTTATGTGTATAGTATGTGAAGGAGGCAAGAAGAAGCGTCCCGTCAGACGAGTCAGAACTGGCCAGGTTCTCACTCGCCCTCAGAGCGAGCCAGCACGAGACAGGAGCGAGAGCCGGCGTGGCCAACGCAGAATCACCCTCCTATCCCCCACTCACTCTTCCGCTGAGAACACCTCGAGTACCATGAACATATTGTAGAACGTTTTGTCAGGAGCATATAAAGTCTGAGCACGAGAAAGGTATTAGTGATAGGATCAATAGAGAAGTAGTTGTTTCCGAGGATGAGGATGAGGACGCCCTGAAGAAGGAGCGACAGGAGGATGGGGCCGTCGTCGGCGCAGTGGATGCCAACGACCCGTAGGAGAAGAGAGAGGCCGAGGTCGACGAAGTTGAACAGACAGAGGACGACCGGGACGATGAGGAGCTCAAGGAGCTCGCTAGGGGCGGTAGGTGTCTCGGCGGTTGTCGACGCCGCTGCGTGGTCCAGGTCTGCCATCCTGCGCTGTCGTCGTCTGCATGTACACTCGATGGTTCAACCTCTGTCGCGATGGCCATGTTCCAGGGCGGTGCGGCGGGTGCTGGCCGAGCGATGACCACTGGCTGTAGTGGCGGTGCGCGCGAGATTGTGCGTGTTCTTTTCGCCTTCTTGCCACTGGGTATGCAAGGCGTAGGCACGTATGAAGAGGGTGCTGCTGTGGGCGTGTATATGCTGGACATCGCTGAAGATATACTCGCGTCCAAGGCACCCACAAGGTCATTCCAAGCAGAGAACACGTCCCCCTCGTATGGACTGCCAGAGACGTAGATGACTGCAGCGACGTGGTCGATTGTGTCGACAGAAGGTGCAGCTCGGACCCAAGCACGCAGACTCAAGATGGCTTTGATGGGGACGAGTATGGTGAGACCGACGAGTGCAGCCAGAGTGAGCACAGAGATCAGGTCGTGGTAGGCATCAGGGCGTCCCAGTGTGCCGGCAGAGAGCGTGAGAAGCACAGGAGGAGACGGCAGTGAGAGGATCACAGGCGGAGCCGGCAGAGACAGAGGCAGAGGCAGAGGCAGAGGCCAGTGGAAGATGCGGGCTGGAGTACCGTTGCCGAAGAGCTCTCCAGTGATGATGGCTGCCTCGCTGTCTAGTCTGATAGTCGGGGTTAATCAGTGAGTGTTGCTCGCAAGAGACTTGAGTCAGTAGAAGACATACAGTGGAAGGACTGAGGCGCAATTAAACCAGGAGCCTCTGCCAGTGAAGCCGTTTCCGAGGGTGAGGATGCCGGAGTAGAGGGGAAAAGCGCGCAGCGCCCCGAAGATGCTGAGGAAGAGGGTGATGAGAGTGGTGAACATGGTGGTGGTGATGGTGGTGGTGTTCGACGGACGAAGTAAGTGTTGAGGAGAGAGGACGAGCGCAGAGGCTTATATCGTCCTCGGCGCGCACCCAGGACGCGATCGCAGGGAACTCTATTTTGTTTGACCCATCTCACGTGAGTCGCAGGGGCGTTGTATGTCGCCGTATGTTGAACTGTGAAGAAGCCGAATTGAGCAGGAACGATACCTAATCGGGATGGGCCACCGATTTCGTAGCCTCGTGGCGCTTGGGCGCTTGGCATCTACGCTGTGTATCGATAGGATTCTCAGCGCAGCTGTACACGGATTCAAATGAAGAGCAGAGCTCCAGTGACATATGTCGAATAAAAGGAGAGTTTTTGTGGCAACAGGAAAGATATAATAAAGATAGTAGATAGCGCTACAGCGAACAGAAACCGGACAGGGCTACAGAATATGAGACGTGGAACGTGGTTCAAAAAGTAAGTGGTCGGGGGCCTGAGCCAGCACAAAGTATACAAACATACCAGAGAAATCAGTCACGTCGATATGTGTACGAGGCAGGAGCGCCTTCCTCCGCCGTCGAGTCGTACCCGTCCTCCCGCCTCCCCAGTTCATTGATGTACGCCAAGTTGGGCGTGCCACCTTCCCACTCTGGAGGAGAATCATGGTGTGCGACGTGCACGCGCATCGAGCCATGATGCTTGCGATGGTGGTGCTCCCGCTCCGCACGATCGTAGTGGTCGTCCGGGTTCGAGACGTGCAACCTGAGACCCTTCGAATTCACCCCGTGCCGCTCCTTCGTAGGTGGGTCGGCCTTCCTCCCCGCAACAGCTTTGCGCTTCCGGTCCCTCTCCCGGTCCCGCTCGCGCTGTGCTACGAGCGCGGCCATCTCGCGCTTCTCCGCGCTCGACGTCCAGCTTCCCTGCGCGCTCACGCTCCCACTGTCCGAGTCGCTCCCGTGACTGTACCCAAGTTCGGGTTCGTACAGGTGTGCTTCGCTGGGGTGCTGACCCGCGCCTGCGGAGGGCCCGATCTCGCGCCGCTTCTCGCGACGAGCGCGCATCCGGGCGAGGCTACGGCGGCGGTCCTCCATCCATGCTTCCTCTTCCTCGGGCGAAAGGGTGGGCGCCCCGTCAGGAGCGCTCGGTATAGAGAAGTGGAATCCGCCGCCCATGAGGACGTCCAGGATGGAGGCGTGCGAGCGGGTGTTGATCATCCGATGGGCGTACAGACAGTTGAGGCTGTGAGGGTTGTAAAGTATCAGTGGCGCATCCTGAAAGATGTCGTGTCGATGATAGCTTACCCCGGGCCAAAGACGAATTCACCACCGAGCTGCGTTGCGTCTCCTCCACGTTCCCATACGGGCATTCCCACACGGAGGGCGTTGCGGACGACCATGGCGAGACCGCCGATAGGACCATGTCGCACGTAACTGCCCTTCTCGCTGTCTGGGCCTGGATCGCTCGTCCGAAGTGTCATGCCCAGAGCGGCGTGCAGGCGAAGGGTTGGGTCAGTGTACATGAGTATTGGCGTGCGGAAGATGTCTAAAAGACGGTAAGATTACATAAACGCGGGGTGAACGACGTTAGCACGTACGGCGGTAGGACTTGATCATCCCATGCGACCCATTGCCAATAATGACAAAGTCAATCCCTGCACGCTTGAGATTCTCGACGTCCACATTCCGGGAGATGGAATACATGTAGTCCTGGTCCATAGCACACCTGGCCCCGTGCAGTCTGTCAGTATCAAAAACGACATCTAGAGCAAGGCGTACGCACCAAAAGTGCCGGATGAAGCACACAATTGTCTTCCTCTCTTTGAACAGCTCGCCAAACGGCACCCTCAACCCATTCTGCGCAATGACCATCAGGCTCGCTGCGCGCGCGATCTGGTCCCGGGTGAGGCCCGCATGCTCATCAAAAGTGACCACCTCCGGCTCCTCCTTGCGCCTCGGATGTCTGCGTGCTTCCGTTGACCGCGGTGGCGCGGAGCCGCCCCGCGCATTGTGCGCCCGCCGGCCGGGCTCAGGGGAGCGATACGGGTGCGAGAATGTCGTCGAGGGCGTATTCGGGAGTGGGAGCGGGGTCGACTCGGCCGAGGTCGCGTATAGGCGGTGCGCCGGCGGCGAAGCAACTGTGCTCTGGCTCGCGCTATCCTGATTCATCGCGCGCCCGCCGTACTCCTCCGTCCCTTGCTCTTGCTCGGGCTCCTCGTCGTGGCCTACGGAGGACGGTTGGGAGGTCAAGCGCGAGTGCACCTGCGCCTGCGCTTGCGTCTGCGTCTGCGCGTGCGTGTGGGTGTAGGACGAGGGGGGCGGGGGTGGAGGGGGGGAAGCTTGAGGGACAGGCACGCGGATCGAGGCAGATGTCGTAGGGGCTGGCGGAGACTGAACGCGAGACGCGGGCGCCGGGGATTGCGCGCGGGCGACGCTGGATACTGTCGTCAGCTGGGGAGTTTGCGCGCGCGTAGATGATGGAAGGTGCAGGGGTATCTGCGAACGCGGCACGCCCTGAGGCATGGTGGTATGCTCGGGAGTTTGCGCGCGGGCCGACACGTGATGTGATGGCGGAGGCGTCTCGGAACGGAATGGAAGATGCGAGTGTTGTGTCTGCGGGGCGTATGCCTGCGTTTGCCCGCCTCGGCGCGTGGAAGCGTACTGGCGAGCCGAGGGTTGTGGTGGTGGGCTGGTCGCCTTCGTGCGGGGTGCGGGGTTTGACTGGGACGCTAGAGGGGAAGATACCTGCTGTGCCGTCTGTGACTGCACCGTCTGACCTGTTTGCCCGTACGCGCGCTCCTGGCGGTCCTCCGAGCGACGCTGCTCCCTCTGCTCGTGTCTTGTCTCGTGCGGCGTCCTCGGCCGGGTTGATTCCTGCACAGGAGTGTAGGAGCGAGGTGCCTCGGACGCGTAGCTCGTAAACACGGTTGGCTGAACCGCAGGTGGCGTGTGCTGCCGGACGGGCTCAGGCGCACGCGGAGCCGAGAATCCTCGAGGGAGCTCTTCCAAGTATACCGGCTGCCTGGTGCGCGAAGGTGGTTGCTGCGGGAGGAAACTTGGTAAAGGCGGCTGTGGTGGCTGTGGCAGTGGTGTAGGCAGGTCGTGGTCTATCTTCGAAGGGGGAGAAAGCGGCAGTGGCGCAGGGGTGTGCGGCCCGTCCTCGCGAGAGGGCAGCGGAGATGGTACGCGACGCGGGGCTGGAGGTGGGGTCGGCGTGTAGCGTATGCGAGGCAACGGGGAAGGGGTACGACGGGATGCAGGTATGGGGGAGGGACGGCGCTGCTGGGTCGGCGGAGAGGGTGCACGACGAGGCTGGGCAATGACAGCAGGCGAGGGACGCCTGGGGGGAGGCGGAGGAGACGGTGCACGGCGCGGCGCGGGATCCGATCGCGGAGGGAGGGGAGAAAAGGCGCTTACTGGGGCAGGGTACTGTGGCGGGATGGGTGATGGGGAGATGAGCGGCACGATCACCTGCGGTGGGATGGGCGAGAACGCGGATGTGGGACGAGAAAGAAGGGGATTCGATGACAGCGGCGGAGATGGGGATTCCTGATAATCACGCTCTTCTGCGTCGAAGCGGGAAGGCGGTAGCACGACCACGTCCGTCTCAGGGGAAGGCGGCAGGCTCTCTGGAGGGAGCGATCCAGTGTAGGTGCTCTGCCCTGTACCCGTCGGATAGCAATCGTCATCACGGATCAGCTTCAGTGGAGGCTCAGGAGATGGAGCTGGGCGAGAAAATCGTGAAGGCCTCTCTTCTCTGGGGGGAGTCGGGAGTCGGTCGTCTCTGCGCATGGGCGGGAGCGGAGAATCCCTCTTCTGCAGAGGTGTAGGCTCAATCGGCTGTGCGATGGTCTGAGGTTTGGGCGGAGGCGGAAGAGGCTGGGGATGGGTTGTGTACACCGGCGCAGCTGGAAGAGGAGGCAGCAGGTGGGGGGATGGGTCTCCATCTTCATCCGAGTTGGGGTAGGCTACAAGTGTGCTAGCCATGCTCACGTTGTCCACTGGAGAAGGAGACGGCCCGAAGATGACATTAGGAAGAGGCATAATACCCAGGCTGACGTGGCTGAGACTCTTCCTGTGTGACATCTTCACCCTCTTCCTGGTCTCGGACGGCGCATCTGCACCAGACGCCCTGACCACCTGTGGCATGTCGTTCATGTTGCCCGACAACGCTTCGATGTCCCTATGTGTTGTCGTGCCAGTGCTGTTTGGAGGCCCCTCAGCAAACGAATCGCGAACGTGTACTCTTCTCGTGTGCATGGTGACAGGTGGTGAAGGGTCGGAGGCCTTGCGGTCGCGGTTGTAGATGGATGACCTCCGGAACCTCCTAGTAAGACTATCTTTCCTATGACCGATGATGCTGCGACGTCTACTCGCGAATTCTGGCTCGGGCTCGCATTCTCTTCGTCCCCAACGGGGCCGGGGCGGGGGAACGGGCAGCGGGGCGGGTGAGTCGGGCTCCGTCTTTGCGAGCAACGTAGGAAAGTCCGAGGTGAGGATCCTCGACAGGTCGTGCCCGACCATACCTCTAGTAATGACTGTGACGTCGGCGACGGCGTAACCTGCCTCTCTATCTGATGCCCCATGCTTCGGATGCGGAGGGGGAGGCGACGGCGGATCTTGTAGGACAGCTTCGGGTGACAGCGGGCGGCTATGCTCGTGCGCACTGACACTACTTGAGGTCATGGTGTCATCTGGAGTCATGGGAGGTGTCGGTGCGGAGTGGAGTGAACACATCTGGTGGTGAGAGTCGACCGTTGATGCAGCCCGGGGATGACGTTCCTGCTGGTTACCCTGCCCATAGACGTGCCCATGAGATTGACGATCATCGTAGACGTACTGGCTGGAGAGGTGAGAGTCCTCCTGGGCCGCCGCAGTCTCCTGTGACGCAAGGTCGGCAACAGCTGGTTGAACGGGGGTGGCAGGGAAAATTGATATCGTTTTGGAACGTCTGCGGAAGTTATATTGACGATCGGTCGGCTTCTCAGGAGAATCCTGACCTCGATCCTGATGTATCCTGGTGGGGAGTGAGGACGAGGCGATGTCCACATCCGAGAAATAAGACGTGGAATCCCTCGTGGGTCGGGTGCGAGCACGTGGAGGACGCGGAGGCCTTGAGATATCCGAGTGGTAACCGTCTCGCAGGTGGTCAATTTCATCGATACTTTTTGCCGCATGAACCACAGTCCGGGGTAGCGGAGGCAGGTCGGGAAGCGCATGGTGCTGGTTCAGGCGGACATGGTCCGTGGGCATAGGTGGGGTGTGGGCCAATGAGGATGTGGAATAGTTCTGACCGCCAAACTTCTGGGACGAGTGAGCACGTTCCCGTAGGACCTGAAGGGGCGCGAATGGATCAGTAGGGTCCGGAAGAGGGTACTTGGGGGAGTAAGGGAAAGCGGGGGGCGGTTTGCGCTTGATTCTGGAGACTGAGCGGGCGTCGGAAACCTGAGTGTTCATGGCGTCCAGCGCTACCTGCATGAGCACGGGGAAGGATGGGATAGCTCTGGAGAGCAGGAGCGACGGCCCCCGGAGTGGACACGCATTCTTTTATGTCAACGCGGGGTGCTCGTGTGGACGGTGCGGCCGGGATATTAAACGTCTTCACGGTGCACCGCGCGGTGGAAAGGACAGCAGGAGCAACGCTGCTTCCGTGCCGCACCTGTGAAGCGGGCTTGCATGACCTCCTGCGGGGTCGACCACTGCCAATTCAGGCCGTTTGAATATCGGGGCTGATAACTTAATCTCCTCGGGAAACAAACATCTCCCGTGAAATGAAGTCATAGATGTTTACAGCAATGCCCTGTTATCCTACCTTAAATGTGTTAGCTCGACCCCAAGCGCATAGAGCGGCTAGAGGTACCTGCACAGACATGGACAAGTTGAGCTCGCTGAGGTCAAGGAACAAAAACCCGAACGCCGAATTGGGTGGATTCCGGAACGTGCACCGATGAGCCGGGGCGCCAGCACTAGTCGGGCGTCTGTGTTCCCCAGCGACGTACGTGACTCTGAAGCGCCAGAGACGGATCGCTTGCACTTATCCTCCGACCACGATGTCCTCTCCATCCAAGCCGTACGACATCCCCAGCCCACGACGGACGCAGCAAGCAAATCCTGAGAGCACTCCTCCAGCCTTTGGCACGCCCATATCAGCCTCGCCCAGCCCACGCGTCCTGCGCGCACAGTATGCAGGCACTCCACCTCCACCGAACATCCCGCCTCGCGTTGGCGGAACGCCAGGCGGCACCCCAAGGCTCACCGGAAGCCCTTCCAATTTGCCTCTCATGGCTGGTGAGGCTTCGTCCTCGAGCCCCAGACTGACCGCCGCCGATTTCAACGTGCGCCGTCCCGTATCGGGGACGCCTGGGAGCGGCCAGGGCGACAACCTTCTGGATGAGCTCACCGATGAGGATAAGGCGAGGATATTGAGGAAGCATCTCGTATCGCGTGAAGAACGGCAGAACAACAGACCCGGCACCCCAGACCAGCTCGCTCGCGTCTCCTTCAGCGCAGGCTCAGATGCCGGGAATGGGAGTAACGTTTCGAAACGGTCCTCCACTTCTCACTTGCGGGAGGATACCGAGCCGTTCCCCGTGCCCTATGATGCCCCCGGTGCCGATGTAACGTAAGTGCAAAGAACGCACATGCATGGAGCCCATCGGGGCATGAACTCTCATGTGGTGCGAACGTGTACTGACGGCAACCTCAGGCATAGTATCTACAAGTGGCACGCAGATAAGAGGCGGCAAGCTGCGCGCCCGCGTTCGAATTCATTTGCCGGCTCCACTCACACGGAACCTCCGCATCCCGCTTTCGAGCACCTCCACGAGCCTGGTGGCTTCCGCCGCAATTATGTGCTCCTCCGTGATCCAGAACGTGCCGCGCAGCGCCCTGTGGTTCGCAATTTCATCGAATTTCTGTACATGTTCGGCCACTTCGTGAGCATCTACAACTACTTTTGCTGTGACATAAATCAATTTATACACTCCGCTCGCATAGGCTGGTGAAGATCTTGAGGAGATCGAGGAGGAAGACGATCTGGCTGAGGATGAGGAATCTCGCGTTCAGACACCGGATTATCTAGAAGGATCTTCCGACTATGTGGACTACGGCACGGGCGAATCTCCACCTTTACTAACGGAGCCCCCAATACCATCTTTGGACCTTAGCAAGTCCACTGAGCGATCGCCTTTACTCCAGCGCCCGCATAATCGTAGGACCCGTTCGAAATCTCAACGCCGACGTGTGTCAAGCGTTGGGCCTCACGGCGACGCTACTGTCACTGATGCGGTCCTTATGGTATGTTATAGAAACATACAGTATACGATTCCTTCTCACAGCCACCGTAGTTGCTGAAAGCATTCGTTGGCACCGGCATTCTATTCCTAGGCAAAGCGTACGTATCATATTACTATTACTCGGCACACTACTCACTTTGGTCTAGATTTTTCAACGGCGGAATACTGTTCTCGAGTGCCGTACTCACATTCATTGCGTTGATCTCCCTCCATTCATTCTTGCTGCTCGTGAACACGAAGTTTATTGTTCCTGGCAGTTTTGGAGGTGTGTATAATCAGACCTCGTCATTTGAGTATGCGCTGATACACTCTGCGAAGATATTGGCGGCGCGCTCTACGGTCCCTGGATGCGCTATGCAATCCTCACATCCATTGCTGTCTCGCAGATTGGTTTCGTCTCAGCGTACATCATCTTCGTATCGGAGAACCTACAGTCCTTTGTTCTGGCTATCACGAACTGTGCGAAACTGCTCGGTATCCAGTACTTCATCCTCCTGCAGATGATCATCTTCCTGCCTCTCGCGCTCATCCGGAATCTTACCAAGCTCAGCACGACGGCTCTTGTGGCAGATGCTTTCATTTTGGCTGGCCTGATCTACATATTTGGAAGTGAGGCTGCCATTATGGCGAAGAATGGCCACGCACATGTTGAATTGTTCAATTCGAAAGACTGGCCCTTGTTGATCGGGTGCGTCTGATTCACTGTAGAAGTGTATCTGATGGCTTACGATCTTACCAGAACCGCCGTGTTCTCGTTTGAGGGCATTGGTTTGGTCATTCCTATCACGGACGCCATGCAGGAGCCGCGCAAGTTCCCCAAGGTCCTGACCGGTGTCATGATATTCCTCATGGGTAAGTACTCAGCTTCGAGCTATGATGCATCCTCTGACGCTCCAACTGCAGTTTTGTTCGGTGGCGGAGGCGCTATGTCTTATCTAACCTTCGGTGCCGACGTCAAGACCGTTGTCATCGTCAATCTCGATACGACAAGCAAGTTTACTCAAGCTGTAAGTATCCTGAATCACTACATTGTGGATTGATCTTTGAGTTATCATGTCTTTAGGTGCAATTTTTATACTCGCTTGCGATCCTGCTATCAGTTCCCCTACAGCTGTTCCCCGCGGTCCGAATCATGGAGAACGGCATCTTTGAGCGCAGCGGCAAGCAAAGCAACATCGTCAAGTGGCAGAAGAACTTCTTCCGCTTTGTTGTCGTCGCTTTCTGTGCAGGACTGAGCTACTTTGGCGCCGCTGACTTGGACAAGTTCGTATCTTTTGTCGGCAGCTTCGCCTGGTACGTTCATTTCTCCTCTCGTTGAGAGTACGGTATTGAGTGGTAATCCCACAGCGTGCCGTTGTGCTATGTTTACCCGGCAATGTTACACTACAAGGCGTGTGCGCGGACGCGGAGGGAGAAGATCTCGGATATTCTTCTCATGGTCTTCGGCATGATTGCAGCCGTCTATACCACCGTTCAAACTATCAAGGTCAGCCGCTCTCATTATATATGACGATATATTATTGACGTTCGCCTAGCTGATGACGGAACCTGCCCCTGCCGGTCCCCCGACGCTCGGCCAGTGTGCTCAAGCACCCTGAGTTATTCTAACAAGAAGAATTTCTTGCAACTCGTTTTAATAAGCGGCCGTGGTTGGACTACCCAAGTGCGCAAACCCGACAGTACATAATCCCCCGTGTCGATCCTATATCTAACTCTCAGCGCTTGAGCACATCCGCACATCCAGCTCCCCATACCTCTCCACATGCTGTACATCCATCATCGACTCCGCTACATCCAGTCATCGCATGCACATATACACATACCTCAGACATACATCTACGGTACATCTTGGAATGTCATGGTTGTTGAGCCAACGTAATATAGATACTGTCAATCCAAACGGGCCTTGTAGTGTACATTCGCAATCCGCGCAAGCATCCCTCAAATACCCTGATCAAGGGTGAGGTGATCGGGGATCGTATGCATGCGCGTATCCTAATCCATTATATCAATTTCTGACTCTCAAAGTTCGTGCCGCGTGCGCAAAATCCATACACAAATGATAACCCGCAACGGACACCTGAATACGAAGAAGCTTTACACCAAGATACTACAGAGACTCATGACGTATCGTCGAATGTGGACCCGTATCGTTCCTCATACCGCGTGTGAGCATCAACAGCAGATTTTCAATCCTCGCTTGCCGGTCCTATCCATACGAGCCGAGCTGTCTGTCAGCTCATCTATGGCCACAAAGCCACACAGCGACGATGACGCACCTGGAGCTCCTTCATCTCGTCCTTGAGCTTGTGCACCGGCAGCAGCCGCACCTCATCCACCAACGCCTCCACGCGCTTGATGCCCGCGTCCATGGACGCCGTCGCGTGCGCCGCGTCTCTCTTCTGCCCGAACAGCTTCCCCAGCGGGCTCCGCGGTCCCAGCGTCTGTATCTCGCTTGTGCTCGACGGCGTGATCGTTGGGAGCGGTGTGTTGCGCGGGCGGGGAGACAGACGTGGGGAGGACGTCGGCGAGACCGGCGACACTGCGCTGCGGGTACGGGTACGGGTGCGGCTCACACTCTTACCCTGGCGGGGGCGTGGAGAGAGCGAAAGGCTCGTCGTGCGCCGGATCTGCGAGTCCGCCGTGGTGGGGGTGCGTGAGCCGGGTGGGAGAAAAAGGTGTTGTGGACGCGTGCTCGTGCTCGATTGAGGAATGTGCTCGTGGGAGCGGGAGGGGCGGATGTTGGGCGGGGCGGACATCGGTTCGAAAGGGTCTTCGACGTCAGAGTCGCCAAAAAGGTCGACCTCGTCGTGGAGTTCGACATCGAAGATGGCCTCGTGGACGTCCACAGAGCTTGAGCCGAGGAGATCGAGGATAGGCATATGCTTCACTTTGCGTGAGAGACTAGCGTAGAGGTTGTGTGCTCTTTCAGCGTTTGTCTCGCGCCATTTCTGACCTCGGGCAAGGAAGCGTTCATAAACAGCGATAACAATTAGTTGCGGCAATGACTGTTGGGAGTCAACACACAACGCTGGAAGAAAGAGATGACGACTCACTGTCAGCTTGATGAGGAAAACGTTCGCGGAGTGCAGAGCCCGTGGTGACAACACGAAACTCAGTGGCCACAGAATGCAAAAGGCGAACAGGTTGAAGGGTGGCTGATAGCTGAACAGAGTATCCCTCACTCTGGCCAAGTTTGATTTAATGTCCTATTCAATGATGATATGGCGAGCCTGGACGCACCCCTCGATTGTGGTAATCGCAAATTGGAACAGATACTACCATTCCAATCGACGTTGAGGTTGTGTTAGCCGATCTATGAACAGAGTGCATTACCTCTTGCTTCGCATTCTAGAGGCCCAAAATTCGACAAGTGCGATGAAATGGCTCTTGAACAACAGCACTCACCGCATCAATCCTGGCGAAAGTGTTTGACAGAATCGAGATCAAGACTGTCACGCTGCTACGTCAGCCATGCGTCACAGTCATGTTGAACAACTCACTAGTGAGGAGCAGCGTGTTCGATAACGCGGCAAACATCGTCATCAACACAGGCCCGAAAAGCGGGTGAAAGCTCTCTGCCTGGGCGAAACTCAGGTACGTGTTGCCGAACCAGATCTGCACCATGAGCCATGCAATGCTTTTCACAGACCACCTACCCGAGTCCTCCGCTAGCATGGCATTTTAATGAGGAAGTGAGGTGAACAGACGGGCTAAGAAGGCGTACCAAGGTTATGAAGAGTAAAGAGTAACCCAGAGAAGCAGATTGCCGCAATCGTGATGAAAAATAGAAAATCAGCCATCATGGCACGCAAAGCTCTGTGCGCTGGTCAGGAAGCGTTTTCATAGGAAGAGACAGAACCAACAGGACGATAACGTTGTTCGAGACCGCGAAGAAGGCAAGTCTACTTGAAATCAGCGGCAACCAAGGGTGATGAAGGCTTTGGGCTTACCTAGGAAAAAGGATACATGCTCCGCATGCCAGAACGTCGAAAGCAAAGTCAGAGGCGGCCGCTAGGGTGTCTCAAACATCGAACAATACTGGCATGTGCATACAGACTTACGATCTTCATGAGCTAAGCCCTTGATGCGGTACCCTAGGTAGACAAGAAATATGAGGATAAAGGATGAGTCGAATACGTTCCAAAGCTGTGACTGGTAAGCACATTGTGTTTGGCATCTCATTATCACCCACTCACATTTGCTATGTAAACTGTGTGCGTTTGAAGTACGTTCAATTAGATTGGTCGTGCGATCGGATCACGGGATATAACTCACTCGTCCAGCCATGCTCCTTGGATGCCGTATATTCCTCCAGAGCGAATGCTGAGGCAAATATGATGAACACAAGCTCAAACCCGTTCAGTGCATTCATATCCTTCTCTGCATGAGGGGCTTAGCATTGCGTTAAACTCTTCAAAATGATTGCCACCAACTGGACAGACAGAGCAGGAATGTGGTCAACAGCAACGCAAAGTTCAAAAACTCCAAGATAGCCCCATATTTTGGAACGCGCAATCTGTAATGATCCAGGAAAGGCGCGTTGCGAACATTGTATACCTCAATGCTCTTTGGTTTGTAGTTGTCTGCCAGAACAGAACGGTTTGAGGTCATGGAAAACACCATACGACCAGCATAGATATCGTTGACCACGCTTTGCACAAGAGGGGATGCTAGGAATGCCTTCGATTCTGTGGCAATGGCCATCTATCGGGGATGCGTGAGATAGTAGTTCATCGTCGACAGGCGAGAAAACAGACTTCAAGCGCGCACTGTGGGTCGTACATCCCGTCGTCGCCGACCATATGTTTGACGTCGGAGACGATTTCATCTGGGGCCCCGGCAAGAGGATTCCAGCTTGCCGTTAATACTGTCGCTACCCGCAGTTGGCTGGAAGCGAAAGTTCCCAAGAGCTTCATGGCGAGAATTTCGCAAACGCTAGCACGAGAGAGGAGTACACCAGAGTATGCCAGGTTGTCTTCGGCCTCAGACAGAAAGTGCGACCTCACAACGAAGCAAGCGTAGACAACGGCCAAGTTTTCGAGACGTGCATACTTGAAGACCAATGGACGAATGATGGCAAAATTGATGTCAGAGGCAGTCAGTTGTCTATCAGTTCTACTCAGTATGATTGCAAAGAGCTGGTGCGAGGGTCTGAACGCACTCCCAAGTCAAGGCGGTGTCTGTTGGACACGGTGAGTACCTCCTTAAGATATTCCACATGTTCCACGCGCACCTATGTCCCTCTGAGCGTGGAAATCCGATTTCTAAACGATATAAACAACATAAGTGGCGGCAGACTCACAACCACATCTCTCTTCAAACTTGGAATAAGAGGGAACACCCTGATAGAAGCGAGGTTCTCCGTTGTGGGGGTGAGTAGTGCTTGGGATTGCTCTTCATCTGCTGCGTTTACAGGCATGGCTGCTTCCCTACAGCAACAAAAAACCTTGTCGCGCTGAGTTCAGCCCTTGCTCGTGCGTCGTGGAGGAAAGGCAACCAGAAAGCAGTGTTCCCGACAACGGCCCAATTTGAATACTCGTGGGTGGCCGTGATGCTGCTGCAGACCCGCCTCTTTGACGCCCATCAACTTGTATATCCGCTCCTAATCACCTGACGGTATGTAGTCCTCCCATATAAGCGCTGAATGGCAGACGCCCGTTGGAGTCTTGGACTGCGACGTCGAGGATATCGATGAGTAACGACCAGACAATGTCCCTGGCCAACCTCCCTGTCGAGGTGCGTGTCGCTCGAGCTTGAGATCGTCTCCCGCATCCTAATTCTTAGGTCTAGCTGCTGTATGACATCTATCCTCTTGCCCAGTCCCCCAGTCTGCCTTTGACCTGCAAATATATCTATGCTGTCTTCAAGTCTGCTCCGCCAAGCCTCCATGCCCAGTACCTCATCCAGTGTTACAACACGTTTGCCGAACACTCTTCGAGTGCTCGTGCCTTTGGCCTCATCACGAAGGTCCTCCGTTACCCTATCTGTACTCGCGAAGTCCTAGAGGCGATTTTTCAAAGTCCCAACTGTCCCCATATACCCTCTCCGGCAGACAGAGACAAACGTCCGACGGTCCTCCCCCGACATTTGTTTCGCAACCTTTCCCCTCGTGATGGGCCATGCCAACGCCCGTGGACGGAGTTCGACCAGCCATTACCTTTCCTCAAGTTCCTGTACAGCCACCCACGCATCCCCTTTATAGCGACAAACTCGTACGACGGATATGCTCTCACGCGCGCGGTTTACGCGGGTTTCACGCCGTTGATCCGCTTCTTGCTCGCTCACGATGCCGCGCCGGAGTGCAAGGGGAACCTTGCTGTAACGGTAGCCATCCGGCGCAAAAGCCTTCCTCTCTTACGGCTGCTGATCGAGAGAGACCTACCCGACAAGGAAGTTTTCAGTGGCTCGAAGAAGCGACTACGATCACAGGCCGCTGGCGACAGTGACGGACAATCGAGTGGCGGGTCGTCAACGGCCGCAGGAAAACGGCGGAAGCTGGGAGACAGAATATCAGTGACACCAGATATGCTCAAGGCGGCCGTCAAATGCGATGCAGGAGAGATAGCGGAGTATCTCATGAGAGAGAAGGGGTGTGTACCGGATCTTTTTTTTTTTTTTTTTTTTTAATCAAGCTTTTATATCCCGCGCGTACTTAGTACAGGTGCGGCACGTCTCTACTACGGTTACACTTGGTTGGCGAGTGATCTCAGCCTATGTTGCCGACATCTAAGGGCTCTGTGCTCGCCATGTCTGGGTCGCAGTCGCCGTGCAAGCCGTCTCCGGCTCGTATCCACAAATCGGGTCGGTATCCCGTGTCACATTCAGCTCGGCGCGTCCCCGAAGGTGAACGCGCTCTCATTCGCAGTCAAGAAACCATTGAGGTCGCGATATGCGCTCGCTCGCATGAGGAACTCGAACTCGCCTCGGAGTTCCCACCACCTGCGGTAGCGCTTGCACTTCAGAAGGACATGCGCGCGATCCTGGAGTACCCCGCATTCGGGGCATTCGGTGGGTTCGCCTTTGAAGAACCGCTGTCGAAACGAGCCCAGCGGTGCGTGGTCCAACACGGCGCGGCAGAACCGCGCCATGGCCGTCTTGGAGTGCCCAAACGCCTGTAGCGCCGGACTGTTCACATGGTTTGGTGCGTCGAATACCTTTAGACGCAGGAAGTTGTGCCCTGCGTATGCGCGTGACTGACGGTACTCCTTCTGCCAGTCCGCCTTGAGTTGCACTGCCAGGAGGTGCTGCGCGTGTGCCCGGGAGCACTCGTCGCGCGCCAACGGTAAGTCCGCCGCTTGTTTAGCGTCCTCGTCCACTAATTCATTCCACTCTACCCCCTCGTGGGATGGACACCAGTGGAATACGATGCGGCGCCGCACGTCCTTCGCGAGCCATTCGCGTGCGTTCCGGCATGCCACAACCGAGACGAGCTGTTGCCCGTGCATGCCTGGATCAAGTAGCGTCTTCAGCGCTGACTCGTTATCGGCTACAATATGTATGGTCTCGCAGTTCTGTTTGGATGCGAACGCTAACCCCATCCCTCCCGCGATCATTTCTGCATCGTAGGAAGTACCTCGTCCGCCGGCGACCCCACGTTTGACTAGGAGCCGTCCGTTGCGGTATGCGCGAAATGCTGCGCCGGTCCGGCACCGCGGCTTAGGATACAGGGACCCGTCACAGAATATCACCACCGCGCGCCGGTCTGACATCGCGTCGTCCAGTCGTGGCATGAGTGTCTGCTCTACCCACGCGGGGAGCTCCTCCGAGTCCTTCTTGGGGTGCTCCATGTGCCAGGTAAGCCTTTCCCCGTATTCATCTATCACGCGCGCGCCCGGGCGCGCTTCCGCATGTAGCGGCACAAACTCCTCCGTGCACACGCGTCCAGCGAAGTCCACCGCGACCAGCGGCGAAGCCTCAGAGTCAGGCGCCCCTGTTCCCATCGGGAACGCGACGTCTGGTGCTAGGTGGTTGCACACCCACGGGTTGGGTAGCGCTGCTAGTAGTGGGTGTGATGCCATGAGAGTGTTCGCACGCACCCCGGTCCGATTGACCAGCTTCTCGATGTGTAGCCGGATTGGTGGGAGCGCAGCGAGAATTTCCATGCCGCCACGCGGCGAGGTTCTGAAGGCGCCGGTTATCCACCGGGCAGCTGTATTCTGCGCCTTGCGCAGAAACTCCACATGCCACTTGGTCCCCTTGCGGCGATACCAAAGCTGGCAGCCGTACGTCATTAACGGCACCACACAGGACTTATACAGCACTCGTCGCTGTGTCGGCGGCATTCCTTTGATGGAGTTGCCTAGCATTAACAGCGACTGCGCTGTACTCGCAGCGCGTGACCCATAGAATCGGACATGCGCGCGGAACGTGAGTCGTTGATCCAAATAGAACCCTAGGTGCCGAAGCACGGGTACAGGCTTGAGGGGCGTCGCACCTGTGAATGGCGCTTCCCCCAGGTCGAGCACGGGGTTTGCCTTCTTGCGTGTGAAGTGGCAGGCCTCCGTCTTGTCATGTTCGACACGTAGGCCTACGCGCTCGAACTCCACAATTGTACGCCGGTACTCGTCTTGAAGCACTCTGACGTTTCCATCCAGGGCTGCCCGCGTCACGGACCAGATCCCATCGTCCACAAAGAATTGGAGCCACGGGTGTCCGCCTGTCCCATCCGAGGTCGTCGGACACAGGCGATGGATCACGGGTGCAATGTAGAGGTTTGCCAGGGGTGGCGAGAGTGACGACCCCTGGACCACTCCGACGTCTACTGCAGCAAACGCCGGCGACGTGAGTACATCCCACCGGTATGCCGTCGAGCGCCCACTAAGGTAATGCCCCAGGAATTCCACCAGCTTTGAGCTGAAGCCCTGCTTGCGCAGGATGCCGAGCAGCATGCGATGATTAACCGAGGGATAGAATTGCGCAACATCGAATGCAAGCACCGATGTGTCCAACCCGCGTGCCCATCCCTGTCGGATTCGGTGGACCAGCATCATCCCGGCATCGACCGTCGAATGTTGCTTTGTCCCCCCGAACTGGGCTGGGTGAAAGGCGCCATGCTTTTGCCCCTCGAAATGCAGTCGCGCAGCAAGTACCTTTTCGCACAGCTTGCCCAGGCAGCTCAAGAGGACCACCGGGCGATACGCCTTTAGCCGTGAGTAATCATCCTTC
Source organism: Trametes gibbosa (assembly GCA_022606055.1). Taxonomy (NCBI): domain Eukaryota; kingdom Fungi; phylum Basidiomycota; class Agaricomycetes; order Polyporales; family Polyporaceae; genus Trametes; species Trametes gibbosa. The sequence goes on along the minus strand of JABYQJ010000035.1, from coordinate 265,781 downwards.
TTGGGCTTGGGGATGATCACTGACACTGCTTCCTTGAATTGAGCCGGCCAATAGGCCTTCTCGATGCACGCATTGAACAGCCGTCGGAGCGTTTCTCCGCATGTCTCGTCCTTCACTAGTGCAGCCACATGTGGCCATCGCAAGTGGTCCGCCCCGGGCGCGGAGCGCCCTGATACGTCCGCCACCGCATCATAGAGCTCCTGCATCGAGATCGGCGGGAAGTCACGCTCCTCCGCCGTTGGCATGTCATCTAGGAAGGACATGTCCACTGCGCGCTGCGCTGCGGAGTTATATGTCGCATCCACCGCTGTCCACAGATCATCCAGCTCGACCAGAGGCCGACCGTCATGCACCAGTGACTTGTACATGGGCAGTGCCCGTGGCTTGGTCCACGCCACGACGTCCCACACTCGCTTCCCCTTTTCGCAGGCTGCAGCAATGCGCTCCTCATAGAATTGCGCCTTGGCCGCCTTCACCACCCTTTTGAACTCCCGGCGCGCCTCACGGGTGCGATGTGCCCGAAGGCTAGCCAATGCATCCGTGCACGCCTGGTTCCACCAGCGTTTGGAGCGTGAAGATGGCCGGGGCACCTCTGCATGTGCTTCCCATGCCCCTCGCACTGCTGCCATAATCGCATCGCAGGTACGTTGTATGTCAACAATGCTGTCGACCTCCACATTAACTGCCGCCACTGCCTGAACTAGCGTCGCCATGAACTTCTTTTCCTCAGGCGATCTGCGTTTGATGTTGGGCGGCAGCGTCTGTTCCCACCAGCCTGTGCGTGCTGTGGTCGTGATGATCGCATGGTCGGACAGGCCCCGGCCCTCCAAGTCCACCCGCACTGTGACCTCGCCAGATGCTATGCAGTCGGCTGGTGCCCACACGAGGTCCGGCACTGTGCGCCGCAGCCTAGCGTTATGTGGCTGGTGTGTTGGAGAGCCATCTGTGTTCACTAGGCTCATGCCAATCCCTGACATGATATCCACCAGCGCCTGCGCCCGAGCACTCTCATGTGGCGCATCGGGCTCCCATATTGTGGAGTGCAGGTTAAAGTCGCCGACCACCAGGTCTAATGGCGGTAGCGAGTCCACATTGTCCTGTAGCCACGCTAGCGCGGTACTGCGCTCGTCGTTATAGACGTTTAAGTAATAGCGTGTCTCGCCGTTCACAGACAATGAGATCATTATCATGTCCCGGTGGTCCACTAGGTGTGCGCACAGCTGCGGCCGCAGGTGCGCCAGCTCACGGTTTACATATGCGCAAACCCGCGCTGGGCTGCGTGTCTCCATAAGTATCCATGCCGGATGTACCTGAGTGCCAATGAGGACTTCACCGGCCGGATCCGAGTTGGATGTCACTGTTTTGATTGGGCCGTAATACGGCTCCTGCACGAACAAGATATCACACGCGCGCACCAAAGACTCCAGCAGGAAGTGAGATTGATTAGGCGTGTGGTTCACATTATTGGATACAATACGAAGCCTCCTCATTTAGGCCCCCCAGCCCCAGCCACGGTTGGACGGACCAGGCTCATCATCACGATGGCCCGTGTTCCGCTTTTCACGTCCCCCCTGCCTACTGTTGCCGCTGCCCGATGCACGGGGCTGTTGCTGCGACTGTGTATGCATGGGGTTGTCAGCGCTCAGCGTGATAACTTCCACGCGAGGTGCAAAACGTACTGATTGACCTGCCCGGGTGTTCCGTGCATTGTCTCCCTCATTTTGCGACCGACCCCGCGCACGCGCCGTGGGCGCGCGCGCCTGGTGCCAGGCAAAGTCGTTACGGTGCACGTAGTATGGGCATTCGCGCGCGGTCGCGCGATGTGCCTGTCCACAGTTGACGCAGCGTGGCGCATGCGTGCACGCAGGCGCGGCGGAGCCGCGGCAGCAGCCGGCCAGCGCCCGGTGGTGTCGGATGTCATGCGCCTCCCCGCAATGTTCGCAGGTGGTCGAGTTGGCGCGGCAGACGCCGCGCACATGGCCCCATCGGAGGCACTGGGAGCACTGCGGGATCTGGCGCCGGTCTTCTAGGACCTGCGCCGTGCGCACGCCATCCGGGAATGGGAGTGACGTCCCCGCAAGCGCGCGCTGGCGCGCGCGGGACGACGTGTCCGTGATCTCCACGACAAGCGTTGTGGTGGACGCTCCATCACGCGGCGGCATGAAGTTGATGCGCCGAGCAGGCAGCACCTCCTGCCACTCCGGGGAGTGCTCGAAGGCGGCCTGTGCCACGGTCTGCGCATCGAGCGGGTTCCCCTGCCCATCCACGCAGGGTACCCCTCGGAAGCAGAGCTGCGAGGTGATGGCGTACCGCTCGACCGTGACCGCATCGGGCCCGTTTGCGGGCCCGCCCCACCCGTGTTGAATGACGATGTCGCGGATGACTGGCACTAGGCCGTCTGGTAGTACGCCGGCAAACTGGATGAACAGCTGTCCTGACGCTGTCCAGTCTGCCGACGTCGCTCGCACCCGCAGGTGTTCGTTGGCCTGGTTGGCCAGCGCCGCGTTGACGGCACCCACCACAGTAAGCGCCCCAGCGCGCATCTCAGCCGGGGGCGGGTTCGCAAAGCGGGCGTACAGGCGTCGTGACGCGCCGGGTGGGCCGCGCACACGACGACGCTTGCCGCGGGGTCGCTGGGTCTCTGCCTCCGCACGTGAGCTGGCCTGTGACACGGGGCGCGACAGCCCTCGCGAGCTGATGGAGGGGACCGGGGAGGTGAACCGCGCCGCGATGGCGGCGTATGTCGACGGTGATGACGGCGGCGCCGTGGACGGCGTGGGCGGTCGTTCATATGTGGTGTGCGCCGCTGACGAGCTGGCGTAGGCATCACTCAAGTTGAGGATATCTTCCAGCGACGCGTGCGGGTAGCGTTGCATGAGAAGCTCCACTGTGCGGGGGTTGGGTAGTTGCGGCGCCGGTGTGGGGATGTACTCTTCACGCAGCGGCATGGTGTTCGCTCTGGGCCGCTTGCGCATTGGCTGAGCCGCGGTCGGGGGTGGGGTGGGCTCACGATCGGCGCGGGCTTTGCCCTTGCCCTTGTCGCGGCGCTTGTTCACGTTGTTGGTTGCGTCGTTCGCGGTCGTGTCACCAGGCTCGGGCGGCAACGGCGCGGGGGTTGGCACGCGTACAGGCGCCGCAGCGCCGGCGGAGACGGGTCCTGCCATCTCGACGTCGGTGGGCTGGGCCATCCCGGCGGTGCTACCACTCGTTGCGCGCGGAATTCGCGGCCGGTTGCCTATCCCCTCGAGGAATGCCAGCTTCCACTGGTAGTGGCGCGGCTCCATCCCGAGGCTCTGGACGAATAACTCGTCGAGCTCTGCTCCGAGGGAGTCGAGCTCGTTCGCAATGGGGTTGTATGTCGCCTGTAGCATGTTCGGTGAGTCGATCGACGCGAGGAGCTCGCCACGAACGTCACGGAACAGCATCCGTATGTCATGTATGGCGTCCGCCGCGATCTGTGTCACTGCGTGCCAATCGTCACTGGGCGAAATGCGAAGGCGTTGAGATCTCACCCGGTAGTCGTCCGGGCCATACTCGTCGCCAAAGGCCGTGACCGACTCCGCTCCCACTCCGCCGGCCGTTGCGAGTCCACTCGGCGTCCCCGCCGTAGGCGGGGCGATGGGCACTCTCACGGTGTCGTTCTCGGGGTCGGGCGCGTCGTCCATGAATTCTTCATCGTCGTCACGTGTGCCAAGGCTCACAGTGTCAGAGCCGTGCTCCGACCTGGGCCGGCTTTCAGTCCCTGGTGGGAGGGAGATGGAGCGTCGCAGTGGGCTGCAATTTTCAGAGGGTGTTGTAGACCGCGATCGCGGGCGATCGCCGTTCAACGGGCTGGGCCGGCTACCCCCTTTGGCTGGTTCATGTCGATCCGGAGGCATCTTGACCCTCGGTGGGGAAATCGGGGGAGGGGGGTGAGGCAGTGGGTGCCGTAAGACTCTCACGAGGAAGCCAAGGTAGCGGGCGTCTAGCGGGATGGTGGTGGTAAAGGGTCAAGGAGCGCTGGTGTACCGGATCTACAGACGGTGTTGATGATGGGTTCGGTGGATGCGAAGGGAGATAGAAGTTAATCGGTGTGTCTATGGGCGCATCATGTTGTATCGATGTCTCTGTTGATCTTTTCCATGCACCAGAACACCTCTGGCTTTTCACTGTGCGATTGTCTGTACTGAGCATGTGTGCGGTCTACGAGCTCGACTGCAATAAATGGTGCGCTTGCTGTTTGATGATGCTTCTCAAGGTGAGATTCAGCGTATTCATGTACCGTACTCGTACAGAACGGGATTGTTAGAGGGTTCCTTCCTGCTGTTCCATTCTGTCACGAAACCATCTTACAAAGAGCAAGGAGCGTACACCAGGCCAGTAAACTCTCTGTTTCCAAGACCCTACAAGTCCGAATGATTGCTTCAGTAGGTAACCCAAGATCATGATCTTTGCACTCTTTACTCTTTGACAGGCGTTGGTATGATTAAATGTGTTTTGCCACCGCAACCTCACAACGAGCAAAGATTGTAGAAGCTCACGCCTCGCAATTTCCTCTTAGAGAACTGGCGTGAGACAGTTTAGGTGTTCTCGGGCTCCATCCGCAACCTGCGCAGGCTTGTTTGCACATGAACTACTGTGTGCGATACAAGTCCGTTCCGAGGATGGGCGCAACGCCACAAGTCGAAGAGATATAAAAGCGTCACAGCGCGACTCCAGCTCTGCATCAGACTGGACCTCGACGCACTCTCACCTCACTCTCTTTATCACTCCTTTACCAGCCATGTTAGCAGCGGGCTTGCTTGTCTTCGTCTTCGCTTTCTTCAACCCCCTCGCTCAGGTCCATGCGGGCCCGACCGTAGATTCTCGCGGCCGAGCCAACCCGGCGCGCAACGCCCTCAACGAATTCTATCCCCCCATCTCGGTCAGTAGTCTTCCTAGTACATGACTTTGGTCACTTCTGATGTCGATCGCGTAATTCCCTAGTATCGTGACCCGCACCTGACCCGTCGAGACACCCAAGTTGGACGCCGGATGATCAACGGGGTCGGTAACGTCGGTGTTTACGCACCCTTGACACACGAGAAGGCCGATGGTGATAGCGCTGTTGGTGGCGGGGCGGATGGTCAGGACGCCGTCGGCGGCCGCAGTAGCATCTTGGCCGGCGGCGAGCACGCACACGGTGGCGACAACCGCATGATGCGCCGCGTCGACATCCCGCACCAGATGAATGGTACCTTCCAGATCGGTGGCCACACCGTGGTCATCTTCGTGGATGGGCAGCCCGTCGGTGCTTCCTGTCCCTGTAGCGTGGATTCGAATACTGGTGACGGCGACAACGATACCACAGGCAATACTGTCACGACAACAACCGGAGGCGAGGGAGGGTCCGCTATTGCTACCGGTGGAGGGTCCGCATTTGCAGGAGCCGGCGGGGATGCTTTCGCCCGCAGCGTAGCTACAGACTGAACATCTATCGCGCATATTAAGCTTGTGGCATGTATGTATGATCGTACGCATATATGACATGTGGAGGACGATGTTGATGAGATGCAAACTCAGTATTACAAATGGTTGTTTCAATACCGTGTACTATGCCGGCGATTGCTTGTATTTTATTTGTTGTAGGACTGTAACCTACCACTCGGCCTCAAGCTTACAGGTGCTAACCAGGGTAAAAACCACCTCAGTGACTTTCGAAATGCTTCATAAGATCATAGACAACATCCAATAGGCAGCAGTAATGATCAAAAACCATGGCATAGAAACGGTTGTTTGCCGATGTGTATAGAAAACAACAAGGGAACGAAAACAAATGACACACGAAAGACATGGGAGTCGTGATCTCTACACCACAGCGATGCCCGTCGGCAGGGTACGCAAAGAATACAAGTATACTTCTTCAGATCTCGTCGATGTCGACCTCTTCATCTTCTCCGAACTCGAATGTGCATTCGCCCTCCTCTTCGCCGAAGGTCTCGGTCTCGTTGATCTTGGCGTTTTCGGGAAGCTCGCCGTATGCTTTCACTGCGAAGGGAATGTCACCCGGTTGGGAATAGCACTGATATATGCTGATGGAGCAGTTAAATCAGAGGAAATGAACGTACGACTACGTGCTTCATCTGCAGTATATTTGACAATGACATCGGCCTTGTCGTCCTGGAAGTCACGCAACGACAAGAGGATTATGTCGCCCTGATTGATCCAGACCTATTGGGGGAAAGTGCCACGATATGTTAGAACCAGTACACTGGTCCACCCAGAGCGGGACATGCCTTCTTTCTCATCTTTCCACGAATATGTGCAAGTCGTTTCTCGCCATCGAAACACTGCGCCTCGAGACGGCCATTGCCCAGCATCTTGGTCACTTGCGCGTACTCTTGGCCATCTTCACGGAATACCAATTCACGCTTGTCATCATCGTTCTCGTTCTTTCCACGTCTCCGATTCTTTCCACCCTGTAGTACGTGTCCAGTCAGATCGAATGGATGCGGGCAATATTTCCAGAGCCTTGCAAACCTTTCCCTTATTCTGAGGACAAAAACTTGGTTAGCGTTGTGATCGGTCCACTACCGACGATCTTGACACACCTTGGGCATATTGAGGTTAACGGGGGTGGGAGTGCTAGTTTTCTAGCGTATAGTCTGGCGGTTTGTCCCCGAGAAAACAAGCAAAGGAGAGAGAAAGGATGAAAGCGAAGGCCGAGGTCGATGAAGGGAGTCAGGCCGGCGGCTGGTGCATCACCGAGGCGGTCCCTGTGACTGTTACTGTCACAGTCTGGCTTCAATGCTTCAGTCACACGTTATGGGTCCCAGCTTCGGGGCCCTAACACGCATCATCCACCACCCCCACCACGCCTTTCTCGCTAAACACTCCCGCGTCCGCAAAACAACATGGAGCACGAAGTAGATGGCTGGATCGCCCAGCTTAGCCAGTGCAAACAGCTCTCCGAGGCCGATGTCAAGAAACTTTGCGACAAGGTCTGTTTCCTGATGTTCGATAAGACGAGGCGCCACCGGTCTGTTGGAAGCCTTTGCGTCGGCGAGCTGCGTTGATATATGCGGGCGTGCTGACCATGTTTTCTGCCTTGCGCCGTCCAGACGCGGGAGATCCTGATGGAGGAGTCCAATGTGCAGCCTGTTAGATGTCCTGTGACCGTCTGCGGGGATATTCATGGCCAATTCGTACGTCCCTCGCGCTTCTATACGTAAATTCGTTGCCCATCTCAACGTCGACCCTTTGTCCGACTTTGCAACTTTGTCAAATAACCCGGCATTATACAGCATGATCTCTCAGAACTTTTTCGCATCGGTGGGAACTCACCCGATACCAACTACCTTTTCATGGGCGACTACGTCGACCGGGGATACTACTCTGTCGAGACTGTAACGCTGCTCGTTGCGCTCAAGCTCCGTTACCGAGACCGCGTCACCATTCTTCGGGGCAACCACGAATCGCGACAGATTACGCAGGTGTACGGCTTTTACGACGAGTGCCTCCGCAAGTATGGAAACGCAAACATCTGGAGATACTTCACCGACCTCTTTGACTACCTACCCCTGACCGCCCTCATCGAAAATCAAGTAAGTGATCGTCTGACTTCACCATCCAAATCAACTCGTCAGGAATGTGATGTGGTTGGATGGCCATTGCTCGCTACGCACGCTTCGGGGTGCACTTCCATGCCTCAAGATCAATCAAGGGACAGGGTGCGATCTCGAACGAGGCAGCTCATCCCGTACCTCTAGGGCGAAGGCACGCCTTTCCACCCCCGTTTCATTTCTCTTGGAACATCATGTCGTTCCTGTCTATTGTCTAGGAGGCACCAATGCGAGAGGCATGGCGCGTCCGCGCGTGTGTGGCTAGGAGCCCGGCGTCTACACAGGCTTCTAGCCACAGTTCGCTAGTGTTCGTATACTCACCCACTCGTCCAGATATTCTGCCTTCACGGAGGTCTTTCCCCCTCTATCGATACCCTCGACCATGTTCGGAGCATCGATCGCGTACAAGAAGTTCCTCACGAGGGGCCCATGTGCGATTTACTATGGTCCGACCCCGACGACAGGTGCGGCTGGGGCATCTCACCTCGCGGTGCGGGATACACCTTCGGGCAAGATATCAGCGAGGCATTCAATCATAACAATGGCCTTACCCTTGTTGCGCGGGCGCATCAGCTGGTCATGGAGGGTATGTTCTCCGCGAATCACGATTGACACAGGCTTACCAACAGCTCGTCACTCAACAGGCTATAACTGGGGGCAGGACAGGAATGTCGTCACGATTTTTTCCGCGCCCAACTACTGCTACCGCTGCGGTAATCAAGCAGCGATCATGGAGATTGACGAAAAATTATCGTATAGCTTGTGCGCATACTCCCACTCTCGTATTTACCCCTGTCACTGATCACGCTGGCGCTGCAGCCTACAATTCGACCCTGCTCCTCGTGCGGGCGAGCCGCTCGTTACGCGGCGCGTGCCCGACTACTTCCTGGTGGGTCCTTTATCCCGTGTATCTCACAACGCCTCCACTAACATCGAGTGGCGTCTTCGCAGTAATCTACCCGCACCGTCCGCCGCATCCACACACGCACGCATCGCCTCCGACTCTGCAGTACATACCGTACATACCGTACCGCCGTACTTACTCTCTCCCGCTGTAGCAACGCACCGCCTTCCCCTCTCCTCCACACGATCCGATCGCACCGCACCGCGCAAAGATGATACCTGTTTCTCGCTCCGTCCGTCTCCACGCCCTGCACCTCGATCTCAATATCTCTATCGCCCGCTCGCTGCCCGTCCCGTGTACATCCGCCTGAGCCTACGGACCACCGCAAACGTGCTTGTGTAAATGAATAGAAACAAACAAAGAAGTTCACGTCAGATACTGGGCGTACTCGGCCCGGCTGTGAATGATGGATGCGTGCAGAGGAGGCTTATGCGCCACCCGAACTAGTGCGGCGACGTCGGGTCCTGGGATGAACGACGGTTCAACGTTCAATGTTCAGCAGGCAATATTGCGTGCATAAGCATGCGAAGTACGTCGCTCTAGTGTATTAGCATCTCGCTGGGTACAGCGGGACGTGGTATGATCGATATCCTGTGCATAGAAGAGCCTGCAGAGTAGTATGTACGTACAGCGAACCGTCCACACGACAAGCAAGTATCTCACCCGACTCTCGTTCTCGCATGCCCATAGATCCCGTGCCGCGTGACTCCCCGCCCACACCCGGCTAACGGGCTCATAGCTCCCGCACACGCAAGGCGATGTTCGTCGCGAGCGCGCCGACGAGCAGGACGGAGAGCGCGGTCGGCCCGACGCGGTCAAAGTACATGCCGTCCGCGCGGCGCTGCCGGAGGCGCATGGCGCGGTACACGAACACACCGGCGGCGTACGCGATCGCGGCGAGCGCGACGCCGGTGAACGCACACGCGCTGATGAGGCCAGCCGCGTCGTGCGGGGGGATGAAGTTCAGCAGCGTCGTCGCGATCGTACCGATGTAGATCCCGAAGTGCAACCACCGCTGTGGGAGAACGGATAGCGAGATATTAGAGTAGAGAATAGGGACCAGGCGAGCGGGGGAAAAGGGAGAGAGACTCACGAAGAACGTCCGCTCCGCTGCGAAGTACACCTTCGGCTCGATCCTCACCGGCACCGCGATCCTCTTGCCTGCGGGCGCCCGCCAACTGCGCTCCAGGATTCGATCGGCGCCTCTGGCTGCGTCCCCCGCACGGCGCGCCCTGCTCCGGCTGCCACTCGGACTGCGCTCGTCGTCCTCGTCCTCGTCCCGCTCTTCCTCATCCTCATCGTGCTCATCGTCCCCATCACCCACCGCTGATCCTTCGCGGACCCGCCCGCGTCGCTGCACGTGCTCTTCGCGCAGGCGATCCCGAAGTGTCTCGTCGAACACGGAGCTCGTCGCGAGGGGGTCGATCGACATTGCGCGCACCTGCGCTGTGCCCGATAGCGCCGCTGCGACGAGGTTGTTGCTCTCGCCCTGCGGCCGCGCGCTCTTCAGGAACGGCGAGCGCTCGTCTGCGTCGACGTCCTCGTCGGACTCCGCGTCGGACTCTGCGCCCGAGCGCGCGGGCATGGAGCTGAGCACGGGTGCGGACGCAGCGATGGGGTGGGTGTCGCGTTCCTTAAGGTTCTTCTCGCGGATCGCGACCGCTGCAGCGACTTCGTGCCCGGAGAGCCCCGTGCGTTTCCCTTCGTCTTTCGCTATATGTCGATGTGCGCACTGTCAGCATGTGCTCACGGACGCTCACTATGGTCAAGCATACCTGGCGCCATGTCCATCGCCTCGTCCTCTTCTCCCTCGGAGACAGGTTCGGCATAGTGCGCGCGCTCGGGTGTCGTCTGGCCTGACGTGCCCGTACGCGAGGACGTCCCCTTAGATGAGGACTGTAGAGGACGTTCAATGACTAGTGCGCCGGTATCCGGCTTCAATATATCGACCTCCACTACACATTTTGATTAGTTGTCTTACAGACCGGCGAAACATGCGCTGACGTACTCTGCGGTAGCCAGAACGGCACGAGGTCCACGCGGTTCGGCAGTAGCGTCGCGCAACCATGGATGAACTTGCTGAACTGCACGCAGTGTGAGCGGCGATACATTTAGAAGGAGAAAACGCTATAAGCATGCGTACTTTGGGCACGGCCTCAACGAGGTGGGAGGAGACGAGCTCGGTAACCCACTGCGGCGGCTCCTGTCCAAATTGGGTCTGCAGCTTCACTTCTAACACGCCGTACCTGCGACCACGTCAGGATCTGATGTTGTATACAAGAAGAGATGTCTGCTGGCTCACTTGAAGAGTTCCTTGTCCTCCGTCGGGAGCTGCTCGAACGGCCAGTCAATGCCGATGTCCATGCGCCTCCAGTTGTCGCCCGCGCGTGAACGCCCGTCCCAGTTGTCCTCACGGATCATCGTGAGCTCAGTGTCGAGCGAGATCCGCACGCGCGCGTCACCTGGAAGCTGGAACGCCGTTCGATTGTAGAACGTGCGCATTACTACACCGCACACATCAACACATACGTTGCGATTCGATAGAGCAGGTTGCGCACCAGGGACAAGCTGCTTGGTGATGACACTGTACTGGACCTCATTCGCGAGCTGGATCATCGCGTCCACCTCCTGCTGTGACTTCTTCCCGCGCGTGACGAGGTCCTGGAATTCGGCGTCCATTGTGTGCTCGCCTCGAAGAAATGCGTTCACGAGGTGCTCCTTGATCGGGAAGCGCGCCTTCACCGACTTCTCGCCCGTCCAGTCCTCGCGGTGCGTCTTCCGCTCAACGAAAATCTGCGTTGCGTGCACCAAAGATACGCGTTAGGTGGAATATATGACGAGCACTACAAATATGAGAACGAACGTACAGTCCTCTGCTCCATGTCGCCGTACCACCGAAGACGAACGGCCTCTGCGCCTTCAGTCTTCTCGAGCCTGCCGAGGTAGAGCTCGAGATCCTCGTTGTCGAAATAGACGGAGGAGATCGCTGCAGCGTGTAAATCATGGGGCGGAGGGTACGGCATAACTCGTCGTACCTGCATCCTTGGCCTCGAACTCCTTATCGGGATTGAACACTAGTGAGATTTGAGCAGGTATTCGACAGATATGCATGGTAGGCCTCACCAAGTACAGGAAGATGCTTCAGTATCGCCAGCTTAAGGTGGACGAGGTTGTCCGGGTGCACCTACGCGAGTCCTGATTAATCTCCGCCGCTCGAGAGGAAAAGTCGTGACGTACCCAGTACTTGGTCGTCTGACGAACGAACGCGCTCTGGTTCCCACCCGCACTCGAATCGCCCTGGACGGGATGCCCGCGCGTGCGCACAAGGTCGTATAGACGCGAGAGCTTGACGATGAGGCTATCCCAGTTGTACTTGTAGAACGGGCGTTTCTCAAGGAAGCCTTGGATGAAGGTCGGTTTCAGTGGACGGCTCGTTTGTTTCTACATGCCGGTAGTTGGGTAAGTTTAATGAAGAAGCGAAGGGCGCGGCAAGCGGGGGCGTACGTCATGTTTCTGCGTCCCGAGGGTGTCGTGTGAGCAGTCATGTCATCTAGAGGAGTGCGTAGCCGCGTTGGACGCACCTTGAGAATCTTCATGAAGCCAGTGATATTGAGCTTGGTGTACAGCGCAAGGTCGTGGACGTCCGCTACGAGCGTAGCGACCTCCTCCTCGAGAAGGATAAATTGGTCCTCGAGCGCATCGACGGAGATGTCATCGTCGTCTTCGTCGTCGTCCTCATCGTCATCGTCTGAACCGGCGTCCTGCGTAAGGACGTCGCGGCGCTGCTGCGCTTCGGGGTCTACATGTCCCGCATGACCATTGCTCCCACTGGACTCTGCATGATGTTGTCCGTTTGCGTGCTGGGAAGACGCGACGAGACGCTTGACGGCTTTCTCGGCATCATTGATGCGGCGCGAGAGCTCGTAAGTCTGGCAGAGGTATGAACATGGGTTAGACGAGATAGGCGGCGCGGCGCGAGCACACCTTTGTCTTCTGGAAGTTGTGAATCTTGTCGAGCTCGCCCTCAAGCATGCGTGTGAACTCGCGCTCGTCCTGGTCTGTCCAAGAGCGGGCAGTGGTCCGCGCCTACAGCAGAACGTATCAGTACGCCGGCAATAGGGGTCGTGTGCGCGAATTCTGACCTTGAGCTCGCGCTTGAGCAAATTGTAGTCGATGTAGAACGGACGCCATTCGTTGTAGAGGTCGTTCTGGGCGGGCTGTGTGAGATGCGAAGGGAGCTGGGAGACGAAGAAAACGGACGGAAATCTTGCGGCCAAACTTCATGGTGAGAGGAGAGGAGTGGTGGGGGAGAAGAGAGGCGGCGAGGTGGAGGAGGGAAGCGCAGAAGAAGAGAGCGCGGCCGTCGAGACTCGAGGCTTTGTTTAACTTTCTGTTGCTGGGCAGGGCAGCGCGAGCGAACGTGCGTCGGCTCTTCCCTTTCTCCCGACGTCATCTTCCTCGCCTGCTCTGATCCTTTCGCACTCCGCGATCGCACCCGCGTCCAGGTCCCGTGCTCCTTCTCGTTCCCAGTCTCACTCTCACTCTCACTCACTCTCTGCCGCGCCTCTCCTCATTCCTCACAGACGACCGGGATGGCGCGCGACTCGTCTCACAACGATGTCATTCGCACCAAGATCCTCCTCCTCGGCATGCGCAGGCAAGTCTCAAACTCGCCTCCTTCTCTGAACTCGCCATGAGCTCGACCCAGGAGTGGCAAGACCTCCATCCGCCAGGTCCTCTTCAACGACCTCTCTCCCCGTGAAACCCTCTATCTAGAGACGACCACCCATCTGACAAAGCACAACTTCGAGTACGCCTGCGTCTCCTGTCCACGTCCTTATCCCCAACAACCCTCTCTAGCACAGTCATCCCGCTCGAGATATGGGACTGTCCAGGAGACACCACCCTCGACACCCTCGACGCGCCCCTCACCCAGTTTGCCACCATGATCTTCGTCATCGACATCCAGGTGAGCTCCGGCCCAAGTTCATGCACCAACCGGGCATACTCTGCTGTTCATACGGATCCGCCCACCGAACGTGTTCACATTGAACGCTGATCGTCCCACATATGGCCCCATATATACTTTCTCGTATATACATTCCTTGCATCCACTCCACCACCCCTGTAGGAGATCCGAAGAACGCGCGGATATACGCTGCGCATCTCGCCCATATACGGCAGGCGCACGGTCGTCTGTGCACTCGCTGCGCCTCGCACTCGTGCGTGCCCCGTTCTGCCCAAAGACCTAGTCCAATCTGCGCCACCATTCCGACACTTCCGCAAAGTTTCTTGCCTAGTAGCGGCGTAATATGCAGAGCATGCTTGTACCGCGCCCAGCTGGAAACTTCGCCTGACACAGCAGAGCTGACGGCGACCTTTCAGGATTCATACCAGCAGCCAATCCAAAAGCTCGTCGACTTTGTCATCACCGCATACCAGGAGAACCCGAGCATGCACCTCGAGGTTTTTGTGCACAAAGCGGACGTCTTGACCGAAGAATACAAATTCGGTCCGTACATCCGTGCGTTACTGAAGCCAGCCATTCCATCTCATTCGCATGCCCGCCCGAACTTCTTGTCCAGAGAATTTCAAACACATCCAGCAGCGCGTTCTCTCGGAATTGACCTACATCAATTATGAGTATGAGCAGATACCGATCAACTTCCAGCTCACGTCCATCTATGACCATACCCTGCACGATGCGTTCTCACGCTCACTTCACAAACTCATCGACTCGCTACCGTTCCTCGAGGACCTACTGAACGTCTTTTGCTCGGTAAGCACTGGTCCACGCACGTCTGAGATAAAACTATACTCACGCGGCGCAGAATTCGCAAGCGACGAAAGCATTTTTGTTTGATACCAACTCACGACTCTACGTCGCCACAGACGCGTCTCCCGTCGACCCACCTACCCACAACCTCTGCAGCGACTATTTGCAAACCCTAAATGCATTCGGGCCTCTCTACAAGTATGTTTTTCCGCCTCCCAATCATCTCCACTTTCTCACCAAGTTCTTCATGCATAGGTCGGTATCAACGAGCCCTTCGCGAATGTATCCACCTCCTCCAACAGCCTCGCAACAACCTTCAGCGGGCCCCTCCGCGCCCAACTCCCCTCGTCCACAAGCGCCCTCGCGCCCCGCCACCCGCGCCCACTCACCCGCGCAAGCCTCCCCCTACCAGTACCAGTCTCCCCAAATCAGCGACTCGCTCCTTCCGCCCCCAACGACGACCAGCCCCGCGCCGCTCTCCCCACCCACCTCCCCTCCGCTGGCATCTGTCTCCTCCTACTCCTCCACCCCTGCCGCCCCCGACCCCGCCCCAAGCGCACCTCCACCACCGGAGCCGACGCCACGCTTCTACCCGTGCGCAGCAGCATCGCTCTCGCCGACCGCCGCGGGGGCGGGCACGACGCTCACGTACCACCTCGTCGCGCCCGGGCTCGCGCTGCTTGCGCTCGTCCCCGCGGGCGTGTTCGCCGCGCGCCGCGGGCTCGTGGAGTATAACGTCGTGTTCTTCCGGGAGGGCGTGCAGGAGATCTGCGCGGTCGAGCGGGAGACGCGGAGGGTGCCGGTGGGGGCGTAAGCGTGTTATGGGAATAGGAAAAGGGGTGCTGAGATCTGTCTTGGAGCGGGCTCGTTATGGTATACCTTGTAGAATGCTAATAATGACATATGGCAGTCGGTTGGATGCATCCATCGAATCGATCCTATCAGTCTGGCTCTTCTGGATGAGACGAGATTTCCGGGCTGCTTGTCGGGATCGACGCCCGCCAGCGCTAAATGAGAGTGAGATGGTGGTATTGGACACGGTGGAGGAACTTTTTCAAGGAAGATAATAGATTCAAGATAGATGACAGGAAATAGATACGGAAAGAAAAGAGGTAGAATATAGTGTGATGAGTAGTGCGTGGATTTGACATGTGCTAAGATACGTAAGATGGTTTCACGATATGGTGAAGGGAATAGGAGGTGTGAGTACAGCAATGTGGAGGCTAGGAGAAGCGTCTCGTCAGACGAGTCAGAACTGGCCAGGTTCTCACTCGCCCTCAGAGCGAGCCAGCACGAGACAGGAGGGAGAGCCGGCGTGGCCAACGCCGAATCACCCTCCTATCCCCCGCTCACTCTTCCGCTGAGAACACCTCGAGTACCATGAACATATTGTAGAACGTTTTGTCAGGAGCATATAAAGTCCGAGTACGAGAAAGGTATAGTGATAGGATCAATAGAGAAGTAGTTGTTTCCGAGGATGAGGACGAGGACGTCCTGAAGGAGGAGCGACGGGAGGATGGGGCCGTCGTCGGCGCAGTGGATGCCAACGACCCGTAGGAGAAGAGAGAGGCCGAGGTCGACGGAGTTGAACAGACAGAGGACGACCGGGACGATGAGGAGCTCAAGGAGCTCGCTGGGGGCGGTAGGTGTCTCGGCGGTCGTCGACGCCGCTGCGTGGTCCAGGTCTGCCATCCTGTGTTGTCGTCGTCTGCATGTACACTCGATGGTTCAACCTCTGTCGCGATGGCCATGTTCCAGGGCGGTGCGGCGGGTGCTGGCTGAGCAATAACCGCTGGCTGTAGTGGCGGTGCGCGCGAGATTGTGCGTGGTCTTTTCGCCTTCTTGCCACTGGGTATGTGAGGCGTAGGCACGTATGAAGAGGGTGCTGCTGTGGGCGTGTATATGCTGGACATCGCTGAAGACATACTCGCGTCTAAGACACCCGCAAGGTCATTCCAAGCAGAGAACACGTCTCCCTCGTATGGACTGCCAGAGACGTAGATGACTGCAGCGACGTGGTCGATTGTGTCAACAGAAGGTGCAGCGAGGACCCAAGCACGCAGACTCAAGATGGCTTTGATGGGGACGAGTATGGTGAGACCGACGAGTGCAGCCAGAGTGAGCACAGAGATCAGGTCGTGGTAGGCATCAGGGCGTCCCAGTGTGCCGGCAGAGAGCGTGAGAAGCACAGGAGGAGATGGCAGAGACAGAGGCCAGTGGAAAATGCGGGCTGGAGTACCGTTGCCGAGGAGCTTTCCAGCGATGATGGCTGCCTCGCTGTCTAGTCTGATAGTCGGGGTTAATTAGTGAGTGTTGCTCGCAAGAGACTTGAGTCAGTAGAAGACATACAGTGGAAGGACTGAGGCGCAATTAAACCCGGAGCCTCTGCCAGTGAAGCCGTTGCCGAGGGTGAGGATGCCAGAGTAGAGGGGAGAAGCGCGCAGCGCCCCGAAGATGCTGAGGAAGAGGGTGATGAGAGTGGTGAACATGGTGGTGGTGATGGTGGTGGTGGTGTTCGACGAAGGACGAAGTCAGTGGTGAGGAGAGAGGACGAGCGCAGAGGTTTATATCGTCCTCGGCGCGCAGCCAGGACTCGGTCGGAGTGAACTCTATTTTGTTTAACCCATCTCACGTGAGTCGCAGGCGCGTTGTATGTCGTCGTATGTTGAACTGTGAAGAAGCCGAATTGAGCAGGAACGATACCTAATCGGGACGGGCCACCTATTTCATCTCAGTCGGTAGCACTTTCCAAAGCCTGATGATGTTAGTATCCATGGCTGCCTTGAGCACTGTATGTGTACATCGTCCTGTTCAGCCGAACATCATTGAACACAGGTTTACGCGCGCGTACAAATCATCACTTACTGCACTCCGCGCTGGCTGGCCCAAGGTCACTCGCAGATGTGCAGCAAGCAGAGCCAGTACGTACCTGTACGATAAAAATAAGATCACCCATGTAACACGAGTAGAACGGACATAAGGCCAATGTAGTATGTTGCCTTAGAGCCTGACCAGCAAACTCAAGCCCAGTGACGAGCATAAAGAAGGTGAAAGGTGAGGCGTACAAGTACACGAATTAGCTGTTAGCGATAAGTAGTGATGCGTGCATGCAAGAGTCGGGGAGTATGCGCAGTCCACATGATGGCGATGAGAGTCGTGTGAGGAACGAATATGAGGGGATGCAAGGACGGTGTGCACCCAGGATTAATAACGAATGAGGTATGCAATGGGGGATGATTCGACAGAAAGCGTGCAGAGAGCGAATAGATGATGGTGGCATAGCGTCACGTCTCCTCCGAGCCGTGACCAATCAGGGAGGGTATAGCAGGGTGGGTATGTCGGCCGACGTCCTCGTTGATAGGGGACCCGGCCTGCGAACGGTCGACCATTGTGGCAGTTGGGAGGAGTGTATTTGTTGCGGACTGGATGACCTCAACAGGATCGGCATCCTCGTGCGCAACACTCGTGATGGGCTGGTTATGAGGGTAATATGACATTCGGTGGTTCTTCGAAAAGTCGTATAGTGTAAACCTGGGGGATACAATGAGCATGCATGTAATCACGAGCACGAAGGGCCACGGACTGTTCCTCCAGTTGCCGAAGCTCGGGCTTCATTTTCTCAAGATCGGGATGTTGGTGTTTTCGCTTCTGATGTGTCAACGGTTTCTCCACCATAAGGAACTCGTCAAGTTCATGCGACACATCAAAGTTAGCCTTCTTCATCTGTATTGCAAATCACGTCAGATAATTCTATAGGCCCAGACGAGGAAAGCTCACATCGGGAACAAATGGCGGCTGTACATCCTTGTTCTCGAGGTTTTCCCAGTCTATCTTAGCCATCCAGGGATGATTCCGAATCTCCTCGAGTTCAAGGTCCCGGTCTTTGCAGGCAAGACGTGTTCTAGGATTGCGGTCGAGAAGCTGTAATATTCCTCTGAGTCACTGTGTAACGCGCGCCGAGCGAGACGCAGAACGTACAGCGAGTATGAAACGCTGGCCATCCTTGCTACATCTGTCCTTCGCACTTGACGATAATTTGATCTGGTCCTTCAGGATGGAGTGCTTCATCTTCTCGGATGAGCGACCATCGAACGGCCGGCGATGAAAGAGTAACTCCCAGCCCACGACACCAAGACTCCACCAGTCTGCGCTCCAGGTGTAGCCCATACGACCGATGACTTCCGGAGCCATGTATGCCATACTGCCTGCGACGCTTGTGTGTAATCGCCGCTCAGAGTAGTGGATCGCGACGTTGAAATCGGTGATGTGGGCATGGCCCATGGCGTCCAACAAGATGTTGTCGGGCTTAAGGTCACTACAGGCTTGGTAAGTAGACAGCAACATGTGCAGAGCTGATGCTGACCCTACCGGTGCATTATCCGCTGCCGATGCAGGTATTCCAATGCGCATGAAAGTTCAGCTATCCAGAACCGCACAACCTCTTCGGGAATGTATTTCAGTCGCTCTAAGTGGACTGTGTAGAGTCAGCGAAATGTGCCCATAGCCAAGTCAATGATAGGGTTAATCACATCGCAGGTCCCCTCCAAGCATCAGGTCAAGGACAAAGAAACAGTTCTCATCGTCTTGGAATGCGTAGCGCAGGTTCACAATAAATGGGTGGTCAACCTACGGGAAGAGGCGGTTAGCATCGCGTAAGGAAGTTATCGTGATTGTTGAAGAGAGCATCAATCACAACTGAGCGCACAGACATGGCGCCAACTCCCCAATCCGGGGCGCACCTCTGAAAGAAACAAGAGGGTGCGCTACATGTCAAACGTCTCCCACCATACATGTAGCATGTAGTGGGAAAGGTCGCACACTGTAGCGTGTGCCTATCTGTCATGTCACTGAAGGCGGCTATTTGGGTTGCAATGTCTGGGAGAAGTACACGGGGAGCCCTCACGGGCTGGTGATGTGTCGGAGAACGTAGCTGGGAGAGAGGGAAAGCAGGAAAAGTATGGGCAGAACGTCTCCCGGAGAGGGAAAGGGGCGAAGGATGGCGATCCTTTACGCTAGCGAGGATGGAGCGAAGAGACGTACCTCCTCGAGTAATCGTCTCTCTTGAATGATGTTCGCAACTGCCTTCTGCTTGATGCATCTGGCTTTTTCAATGTACTTGAGAGCATACAAGTTCTTCGACTTCTTGTGTTCGACCACTCTGACCTGCAGGTCCCTCGGAGGTGAGCAAAGCTGGGGCAATGAGGGACTGGTAGCATACCTTGCCGAAAGCGCCCTTGCCGACGGCTCTGTGTAGATTGAAGTGGTAGAGATCGACGTCGCCCTCGTAGTTGATGGGCTCAGAGCAGCAGCAGGCGACATTCCCCATGAGACAATTAGCTAGGGGAGCGGGGGAGGGGGACACGGAGACTTATTGTCGTCAAAGTACAAAACAGTCCAAATATACCGCGGACGACCGGACAATGCATCCCACAGACGCCCATCTCCCTGTCGTCGAGGAGGCAGTGCCTGGTATTCCCAAAATGGCAGCGCACCTTGACACCAATTGAGCATCTCGTCCCCTTACACCATCCGTCTCGCCACCATGTCCGTCGGTCTTTCCAAGATCCCTACTCTTCGTGAGCTGTACAGGTCCGGCGTGCTCAAGAGTGCAGATGCTGCAAAGCTCTGCCACCAGCCGAAGGCGGCTCTTCTCGACCGTGTGTCGTTGTAGTGAGTAACTGGGCCAATCATATCTGCCAGCGCCGTGCGCCGCTGCCCTTGTGCCACATCTGTTCCGTCCACTTACACCGGCACGCAGCCAAGGCGATATCACGAAGTTAGATGTGGATTCCATCGTCAATGCCGCCAATCGGAGCCTTCTTGGTGGGTGTGCCACGTTATGTCCTTCCCTTTCTAGGCACATTGACATACCACGCGCGCCGGCGGCAGGCGGAGGCGGAGGTAAGATTCCACGTCTAAGTATATGAACATGCAGTACATCCTTGTACGCAGTCGATGGGGCCATCCATGCCGCAGCCGGCCCATCCTTGTTGAGCGAATGTAAGTCAGTAGCCTTGTATCACCGTTGACTTCTCAACCAGACCAGGCCGTATGTTCAACGGGTGCAACACCGGAGACGCAAAGATCACCAAAGGGTATGATCTGCCAGCGTGCGTGAGATCCGTTGGCATCCTACGACAGCTTCGAAGCCTCTTCGCAGTCGTCACATCATTCATACCGTCGGGCCGATCTATTCATCCTCCAACGCCGATGTGAAAGCCCAGCAGTTGGCGTCATGTTATAGCACGAGTTTGCAGATTGCTGCGAACAACTCGCTTAAAAGCATCGTTCGTATCTACAGAAGGTACAGCACTCGTGCGACTGATTCCTTTCCCAGGCGTTTCCCTCCATATCCACTGGCATCTATGGGTATCCTGTTAAAGATGCCACACATATTGCCCTTGACGTCGTGAGGAAGCACCTCGACTCTGCTGATGGAAACAAGGTGGGTAGAGCGACTTCTCATGAATGTATGCGGACTTCATTTGCTTGCGATTAGCTGGAACGGGCTATTTTTGTAGTCTGGAGCGATGCTGACAAACGGGTCTACGAGTATGTCTCGAACGCTTTGTTCGGGATTGCTTCTAAGTCTCACCTCTTGCAGGTCCCTCATCCCCCTATATTTCCCTGGCGAACCGGAAGAGGTCTCAGCTATAGGCTGAAGTGAGCAGGCCACAGATGCAAAGGATGTCAAGTTGACAATGTATCGAGCAGGATGTACGAAGTATAGTTGTTTTTCGGGAAATCAAACTCACCCGACAATCTCGACCATGTATGTAGGTAAGTACGACACACCAAAGTTGGCGTCACCATATTTTGCTATCTTCGTTTATATAAGGCATCCCTGAAGACAGCATTTTCAACGGATTGCCTGTTGTAATCTTCTCCGTCCGTTAATGCAGTATTCACAATAACCCGAAGCTTTTCCAAACGCGCGACCGGGCCGCTCTCAAAGCCGCTAGAGCCGATGAGTGGGCAGCAGGGCAACGGCGCGCTCCAAAAGGTCGCGAAGTATAGTCGCATGACCCCACATCGTGCCTGCATCTCATCTCGCGTCTGGGCTATTATGGCGTGTTCCCGAACTTTATCCAGAGGGTCCGGAAGCGATATGATGGGTCTAGTGTGCCGTACGCTTGGACGGTACCGGTGACCTCGTTCCTCTGTAGGCAGTAGTATTTAAAGTGTCCGGTATGCGGACAGACGTGCGAGTCTTGGAGAGACCTACTTTCAAGCGCACTGAGGCCACAGTTTGAAGCCCTCACAACGTACTCTCTTCGATTTGATAATGGGGCGCGTTTATAACATTGGCATAGCCCTGTTCTGCGCGATAGGTGAGTCGGTATAGCCTCCCTCGCCTTCTACAGCCACCGAGTGTATGTTCCCGAAGAGAAGAGGATGCGCTGACCTCCCGCAATCTTCGTCGGCCAGGTTCCTTTTTGTTTGGGTAAGCGGCTTTACTTCTAGTTCGGATCACTCACACTCATGTGTTCTGCATGCAGTTACGATAGGTGAGAAAGCAGGCTACTTGGTCAAGGTTCGTCATATGCGTGCACCGCTGAGCAAGTGTCTCGTAATCAATCAGTGGCATTATCTCTTCCGTCATCACCTTCTCCGAATTTAAGGGCTTCGTCAATAATCCTGCCAACTACGACAGCCTCTCCGGCGCAGTAGTCTCCACATTCACAGGCATGTTCGCGCGCGCTCGCCCATTTACTTGGCATAATGCTGACCCATCGTATAGGAGGATGTTTCTTCGGTGCAGCTGGAGCAGGATGGTGAGCGAGGGCAGCAGATATGCGCCGATGTGTCACTAACAGGCAGCGAATAGGGTTAACGATAGATTCGGTCGTAAACGAACAGTCCAGGTAGCTCTATCCGACATATCCATCTCGTAATCGACTGTTTGACACTTGCCTCACAGCTCGGTGCACTTATCGCTCTATGGGGGTGTGCTATGCAAGCGGGCGCGAATAATTTTGCCTGTATGCTTGTTGGGCGTATCGTTGCCGGATTTGCCATTGGGTACACTCCTCCGCTCTCGCCGATAAATTCATTGTTTATGACCTCGCACAGAATACTATCAATGACCGTCCCCCTGTATAACGTGTGTTTCCTGCGTCACCGTCGTTGTGCTTGACGGAGGCGCTTATATTCCACTTACTTACCAGACAGAGATTGCACCTGCTAAACATCGCGGTTTTGTGGTTGGTCTCACACAGCAGATGATAGGCATCGGTTTCATTGTTGCGAACTGGGTGAATCGAGTATTTGCATCTTTTTATTCCTGTACGCTGAACGGTTCCAGGTTGGCTATGGCTGTCAATATTTGGAGGGTGACAAACAGTGGAGGTTGCCTCTAGGACTGCAGGTAAATTAGCTATCGCCCCCTACCTACGCTACGCTTTTCCCAACTAACTACATTTTGGGCAGCTTGCGCCAGCTTTCCTCCTTTTTGTCGGGGCTCAATTCATGCCTCGCTCTCCGCGTTGGCTCCTTGAACGAGGGCAAGATGACGAAGCGCACGCTGTCGTCCGCCTGCTTCACGGGAGCACCGCCGCAGCTCATGAATCGGCAGATCTCGAGTTCGCTGAGATGCAGGAGACGATCAAGGCTGAACAGCGTGTGCGCTCACGCTCGCTCAGTGATCTGTGGGCGACGCGCGGCATGCTGCGCCGTACGCTCGTTGCCGTCGGCGTGCAGGTGTTCGGCCAGTTCTCCGGAATCAACGTGATCAATTACTTTGGGCCGTCGATGTACAGGGCGCTTGGCCTCAGTGCAGGACAATCCCTTCTAGTGCAGGGGATTTATGGCGCTGTTGGACCCATCACAAACTTCTTGTAAGTCCAACCATGTTCGCAGGGTGGATTCAACGACACTGATTGATTTTTTGCTTATAGCTTCATCACGCTCATACTCGACACAGTCGGTCGGAAGAAGCCCCTGATGTTCGGCGCGGGCAGCTTCGTGGTCACATATTCTGTCCTTACCGCCATCGTTGCGTCATTCCCTCCCGACCAATCCACAAATCTCTCAGCACAGCGCGCGGGCATCGCTATGATCTTTATGACCAGCATATTCTTCTCACTCAGCTTTGGACCCGTCAGCTGGGTGCTCGCGTCTGAGGTGAGCATACTGAACGGGACGCGCGAAGTACTACGCAGTACAAACGATGATGGCTAGGTCTTCCCGACACGGACGAGATCCATGGGGACCAGCGTGGCCACGTGCGCAAATTGGGCATTCAATGTTCTCTTCTCTCAAGTAGGCCCTTCTCCAACTTTATCTCCTCAAGCAAGCAGGTCTAACGTTCAATTGTCTCTTATAGGTTTCGAATCTAGCGATTAACAAGATCAGCTGGAAATACTATCTCATCTTCATTTGCCTGAACGCTGTCGATTTGATCATCATTGCACTCTTCTTCCCTGAGACCAAAGGTGAGAACAAACTATTCGAGTGGCGTGCATAGATGGTTAATATGTTACACCATAGGGAAAACGTTGGAGCAGATGGCAGAAGTATTCGGGGATGCGGCAGATACCAGCGACATTCTAGACTCCGGCGCTCACGAGAAAATGGACCATCACGAACCGGACGTCGAGAAGTGAAAATTGTCTCTCTCAAGGTCCGCTGTTTATATACGCTTGCCCTATAGATAAACAGTGTTCTTCACAACCTTCATGACAAACTTTGTACTAAGCGCTTTTCACATTCAAATCGGAATATAAACCGCTTCTCGGAGTGTGTACCGGCTATTCTTGTCGATACGAGCCGCGAATACTTGATGACTGGCGAATCGCCAACTTCAACATGAATGATACATCGGTAACCAGCTTGTATAAGTGAAGCTGAGGAACATCAGTTTGACCAGGCTGAATATGAACGCCTTCAGGGCAGCTGTACTTGACACACTCGCGTGCCATCGAGAAACTCCACAACAGTGTGATCCGAGCGGCAAACCAGCAAGGAACAATAACTTATGGCGAGTGGGCACATCATGCCCGAACATACCCTTCACGCAGTATGTCGTCCATCACCACCAGACGGAGACATAGCCTGCCGAGTACATATAAAATTGCGTTCAACGGTCCATCTCCCTCAGTGTGCACCAACCCGCATTCTCTCCTGCTCATTACTACTCTTCAGACTCGCCGTCACCTTTTCATCTTTCAATGATGTTCTCCAACAAGGTTTCTACCATCTTCACCGTGCTCGTCGCTGCTGCTGCGGCCGTTAGCGCTGCACCCAGTGACGTCGTTCGCCCGCCCATTACTTCGCCCAAGGCGGGCGACGTGTGGACCGCTGGTTCTACGCAGCTCATCACCTGGGACACCAGTAGCATTGCAAACCCCACTGGCGAGACCGGCCTGATCCTGCTCGGGACGCTTAAGAACGGCGACGAGCAGCTCAACGCAAGTGAGTAGCGCGAATATGGCTCTTAGTTCAAGCCAGAGGTTGACGGGCCATACAGACAGCCCACTTGCGTTGGGTTTCCCGATCAGCGCTGGAGCGGTGAACGTTACAGTGCCCGCTGTCCCCACCGGCGATGACTATATTGTTGCTTGTAAGTCTTGGGTGCAGCATCACTCTTTGTGGCATGTTCATGACATTACCGTTCTACCTGCGCAGTATTTGGCGACTCTGGCAACATTTCCCCGACGTTCACGATTACCAACTGAGCGACATATGCCATGTGGACGGAGGATGATGTTGCTTTGGCGAGTAGAGCATAGTTACAGTGCCATGGTGTTTGTATGAGGGGTATCGTTTGAATAAAGTCAACATGCCATGCTATCATTCTGTTGGCTATCGTTACACTGTGGGGCGAGGAATCGACTGCATCGATACCGGTGTAGCGCAGCGTAGTCGACCTTTTGATATGTTACAGGCTTATACTAATACAATAGACCCTATCAAAACCAGTGAGCCTAAGAATACGGAAGTAGGACACTAATTTGCTGAAGCTTAAAGTCAAATAGAGCGCGGAGGGGGACATTTCGGCGCTCCGACTCGTGCGTGTTTCGGCTACTATCACTTCCGGCTTAGTTTTTGGACGCCGACCGTGCTTCAAGCTTGCGTCTCGCTGGCCGCCACCATATCAGAAGACTTGGGACAGCAAACTCAAGCTTCCAGGACTGGACGTCTTTCCGACGCTCTATTAACGATGATCTGCTGAGAATCAACTTATAATTCCTCGTCTTCCTGTACGCATACAACACCAACGCCATCCCTTAGAGAGCCTCGTAGACGCAAACATAGACATTATATGTGAGTGTCCTCTAGAAGAGCAACAACCATCAGTGCGGCCATTCTCATGTGAGATCGACGCTGTAGAATCGCTCCGTCTCTTGGACACGGGCTCAGAAGAAGCTCGAGCATGCGGAGACATCTGTGTACGCAACTGCTGCCGCGTCTACGCACTCGAGACTGCACTCCGCAATTGCTCGCTCTCTACCCCAGCACGATTCTTCTCTTGCGGCGACGTACCTTGCGCTTTCAATCAACTCAGGCGAACCCCAGTCGAACTAGAGATGTGGACGAACATCGACCAAGCTTGTTCGCGATCGAACGCGTCGGCGGGAGAGAATGTCACATATCTTGGCCTGAGGAAGAAGGGTCTTCGGGGATCCGCAAGGAGTGGCGGGATTTCGCCTCTGTGAACCCGGAGACCGGGAAGGTTCTTGCGCCCACAAATTCACTGACGGGACGAATTGCTTCCTGGCTGGGACAGATGTTCCTCCCGACGAACTACCCCCATTCTGTCCATCGCTCGTGAGTTCCGTCTTTTGCGCTCCTTCTCTTTCTGTTCCCTGAGTCGACGCCACTATTGCGGAACACCAAGATACCTTCCTTTCCACGTCCTCCAGTTCGTCGAAACGACTGTCGCGACAATCACGTCGGTACTTTGCAACCAGGCGCTGCTCACATCAGTCGGCGTCTCCGCCGAGGGCAGCATCTTTGGCGCGGTCGCGGTGCAGTGGATCATTAAGGACGGCGCGGGCGAGGTCGCAAAGCTGTTCTTCATCCGCCACTTCTCTCCATACTTTGACAGCCACCCGAAGACGTTCACGCTTTTCGGGGAGGTGCTAGGGTGCCTAGGAAGTGGCCTGCAGATCGCGACACTGCTTATTGCACCCTCCCCAGGGAACTTCTTGATATGCGCTGGTGAGTAGTGTCGGAGATGCAGGCGGAAGTTTATTGACCGAGAGCGCAGCGGGCGGAAACATCTTCAAGCTCGTTGGGGCCGCGGTAAGCGGGCAGAGCCGCATTCCACCTGCAGGACACTCACGTGTCTATGTGATAGATTTGGTACACTACGCACATCAAGTTTGTGCGCTACTTTTCACAGCAGGGCAATACAGGTGACGTCGCAGCCAAGGACGAGTCGCAGGCGTCGATCGCGCAGCTCGCCGGGTACGCTGCCGGCATCTCCCTGCTCACCGTGTCGCACACCGCCGCGTACCTTTACGCGATCTTCGCCGTCGCGGTCCCCGTGCATCTCATCATGACCGCGTACATGATGCGTGTGGCAAGCTTCGAGCTGCTCACGCTCCCGCGCGTGAGCCGCCTCGCGGAGGCGTACGTCAGCATGCAAGGGCAGGTGCCCTCGCTTACCGAGCTCGACGCCGCACGGTGCACAGGATTGTATGGCGAGTTTTATAGGGAGAAGCACGATCGGTGGTTGATATTAGCGCCGCGTGTGGGCGAGGTCTTGAGCCTTGGCCTCGAGGTGGAACGCGCCCGGTGGCAGATCTGCGCTGGGGTGTTCAAGGTACGTGATGGACAGTGTGAACGAAGAGTCGTGTCGTCACTGACGGATGATTATCATGATTTGCGCAGGATGACCGCTATCTGCTCTTCCCCCGACCTCGGGCTCAAAGCGTTGCGGTGTTCTTACACCCCGATGCTGCCAACGACGACCTGCTTCGTGCGATACTGCACGCGGCGCAGGTCCGCAACATCCTCCGGCATCCAGCGCCGCCTCCCGACACAAACGCCGGCGGGGAGAAACACGCCGAGTCGCAGGCCGTGTTACTTTCGACATTGATGGACACCCGTGCGCGCGTCGAAGGAGATGTGGTGGGGTTCAAACTCGCGTTGGAAGAACGCGGATGGAGAACGGACGAGCTCTGCTACGCAGACCACGGACACCGGGTGACATGGGCGCACGATGGCTGATGGAACTGCTCCTGTTGGTCCGAGGCTGAGAAGCACCATGCACAGCCTGGCGCGCAACCTCATCTGCGGCGCACTGCAACGTCGCACCATCTCAGGCCTTGATAGCCAGGTCAAAGCGTTACGGCCGCGCTTGACAGCGACGCGCGCGCCCAGTTCTGTTCCTAGCGATAGTCTGCGCGCCCATACGTGTGTGCGATGTTCAGAGTGGAGTATATGGTCTACCTTACGTTTTAATTCAGGCTGCGTACGCACCGTCGCCGCTGTAATGTTACACACCGTCCACCGCTCATTACATTATATAAACTCCGGATGAATATAGGGTTTCGCCCTAGAGAAAGGTCGATGCCATACAATCTTGCCTATCCAATACTGCCCGTGTACCTCTCGACGCTCTCGCTGCTATACACGGATGCATGGTGTTATAACAGCGAATCGCACAGGTCGCCAGTGTGGCAAGCCAATCAATAAGGGGGGGGCACAAGCTAGCTAGCGTCAAGTCGCATTCATGGCTACAACGCCCGTTCCGCGACGGTTTGGTCCAAACTGAGCGCTACAGTACTCACGGCGGGCAAGTGTGCAAGCCAGCCGTGTTCACACGCGGCTGAATTGTATATTTACTGCTTTTCTCTTGAAAGAGTCTGAGCGTCCATACGCGCCCATGGGATTCCTCCGCGTTTCCTCGCGGTGGGCTTGCGCCTTGCCTACTGTGATACATCTGGGCAACGTATCTGGACTGCCTCGGGGCACGTCGTGCGATGCACAGGAAAATGATAAGTTGGTCAGATGGGTAGATGTGCATGGCGTGATTTTGCGCAGGTGTTTATACTCGTACGCAGTCGGCCAGGATTAATGGCAGTCTTTGATGCTAAATGGGTCGTGGCAGGCATAGTTAACATCATGGGCAGTGCGGGCGTTTCAGGCCGGGGATCGTGGTGTTTGCGCGCGCCCGTAAAGAGGATGAGCCACTGTGGTGGAATTGTGTCGACGCCCTGATGCACAGTCGGTAGCTGCCTTGGCGCTAGATCTATTCCCCAGTTAGCACCATCCGCGTATATTCAACTTCTTGGTCATACCTTACGTGCTTGCAAGGGCGTCAGAGGAACGTTGTACGCACCAGCAACGAGAACATCCGGGCCGAGGAGT
Organism: Trametes gibbosa; assembly: GCA_022606055.1. NCBI lineage: Eukaryota > Fungi > Basidiomycota > Agaricomycetes > Polyporales > Polyporaceae > Trametes > Trametes gibbosa. The sequence continues at coordinate 237,202 of JABYQJ010000035.1, read as the reverse complement.
TGCTGTGGACAACACTGACACATTGCAGCCGAGCCACCCCAACACGTCGTGGTCTGACTACAGATCTCCTTATATATGTAGTTTCACCAACGCGACGTGGACCCGCCTGCAGGTTGAATGCTGTGCCTCACCCGAGGCACCTTGGCCCTGGCTGTCGCGTCAATCTGCGCGTCCGAAGGTGGTGTGCTATGGTCAGACGTATATTTGCTCTCGCGCGTCCACCTGCACAAATGGCCTGAGGGACCTCGGCGCGCTGGTGATGATCTGTAAGGTCGACCGAGAATTCGAAAGTGGTGGTTGGCTATCAGCGGAGCTTGCGAGGGGCAGCCCGTGCCGTGGGGTGCTTGTGCGAGACCGGTAGTTCGATCACTTCTGGGGGAAGTCGCATGAGATTGTGCGCATCTCGAGCCTGACATGAGGAAACGGCCTGGCGCTGAAGCGAGGGCACGCAGCAAACGTGCGTGCAGATAGGCCATTTTGAGTGGGTCCTGGCCATCGATATGTTGTTTCTGTAGAAATAAAGGCAAGCGGAGTCCGAGAAAGTGCTCACAGGCATGCGGAAGAGCTGAGAGACGTGTCGAGGACGCGGGCTGGGGAGAGGACGGAAATGCGGAATGAGAAAGATCGGTGGGGCGCCAATCTACGCGGCGCCGAGAGCCACCAGAAAGCGAGGACGTAATTACCATAACGGGAAGTTTGAGGATGGCGCCGGGGATTCGTTGGGGTGCTGTTATGGGGGGCGTTTGGGGAACGTCGTATAAAACAAGTCTGTCGCCCCGGACGCCTTTTGCTCACCACCCCCTGGATCTGGTCGTGCTCCTCGTCGACACATTCTCCGACGGCGACCATGTCTGCTTCCTCTACCACCTCCTCCCGCCAGGGCATTGCGACCCGTCCCATCCAGATCCAATCTGGCCCAATTAGAGTGAGTTTTGGTTTCTGCCTCCAGCTCGCTTGAACACGGGACGCGCAAGCGGAGGGGGGTGGTGTGATGGAAAAAAAGTTAGCAGGTATGGGCAGACGCGTCTTCGACGCGCGAACATCTGTCGGCGCGTCGCGCACCCTCCATCACACATCGCACCCCGGCACTATCGGACGCAGTAGTCTTTGCACGGCCGGACTCCGCTGTCGCGCTATTTCTGATGTGCAGGCACATCGTCCCATATTTTAATAGTACACTGTCACAGTGTTCTGGTGCTGACTTGATTGCTACCCATAGATCTCCATCCCCGTCTCCACTGACGCGGACGAGTGGACGGCGGCCGAAGTGCTTAGAGACGACTTTACCCACGTTCAGACCACCGATGATGCTATAGAGACTACCGCAGAGCTTGAAAACGCGACAGAGGCGACTGTTGAGCTGTTCGCCCGCTTCCTACGCTTCGTAGCGGAGAAACTGGATGAGGACGCGCAGTCGCAGGAGGAGCGCACCTCTATCCTTCTCAAATCCCTCAAGTATTTTACCACGTCCTATCTATCCTCTCAGGACATTCACGTAATCGCCGCTGCTTTCGACACCGAAGTTCGCAAGACCGTTCTCGCGTCTTACTTCACCGCCCTCGCCGCACTTGAGGCAAAGCAAGTCTCTGACATCCCTCGCGCGCCCTCTGCTGCCCTTCTCTCTGCCGCAGGCCGCGGGGAAGCGTCTGTTTACGCGCTTTTCGGTGGTCAAGGCACCAACGAGGTCTACTTCGACGAGTTGCAGACGCTCTACGACACATACAAGCCCTATGTCACCGAGTTCCTTACGACTATCACCCAGGAAGTCCTGGTTGGTCTAGTGGAGGCTGTTGATGACGCGAGTTACTACGCTCACGGCCTTGACGTTGTTTCGTGGCTTTCGGGTGCATCGCCCCGCCCCCCGGTCCCATACCTCGCATCCATACCCATCTCCTTCCCCCTCATCGGCCTCACCCAACTCACCCAATACTTGATCGTATGCCGTGTCACCAACTCTACTCCCGGTGACGTTCTCTCGCGTCTTCACGGCGCAACAGGCCACTCCCAGGGTCTCGTCTCAGCGTTGTGCATCGCGGCATCGAAGACGTACGAAGACTTCGCTGCGAACGTGCGGAAGGCCATCCGATGGCTGTTCTACTCTGGCCTTCGCGGTCAGCAAGCCTTCCCCTTACTTGCGCTCGAGCCCAGCATCGTCCACGAATCGGTCGAGGGCGGCGAGGGTGCTCCTAGCCCCATGTTGTCCGTCACCGGTCTCCCCCTCAAGGATCTTGAGGCGCACATCGCGAAGACCAACAAGCATCTCCCCGACAACTCTAAGGTCGGCGTGTCGCTTTACAATGGCCCTAAGGCATTTGTCGTTACCGGCCCCTCGCGTTCGCTGTACGGTCTTGTCACCCACCTCCGGAAAGTCCGCGCACCGAGCGCGCTTGACCAGAGCAAGACTCCGTTCTCGCAGCGGAAGCCCGTGTTCTCTTTGCGCTTCCTCGTCATTGGTGTCCCCTACCACAGCAAGTACCTTGAGGACGTCGCTTCGGACGTGATCGACGACCTGGGAGGCAAGGAGCTGTGGAGCACGGCGGACCTTGGCATCCCTGTGTACCACACAGAGAATGGTATGATCTCTTGTAATACGTTTGTCTCTTTCGTCTAATTGCGCATTACTCAGGCTCCGATCTTCGGTTGGTGGAGGGTTCCCTTACCCAAGCCCTATGCGACCAGATCTTCACTCTGCCCATCCACTGGGCGAAGGCCACAAATTTCCCTGAAACCGCTACCCACGCAGTAGATTTCGGTCCCGGAGGCCTCAGCGGCATCGGTCCCCTCACGGCGCGCAATCTTGAGGGACGGGGCGTTCGTGTCGTTATCGCAGGTGACAAGTCTAAGGGACCCGCAGAGCTGTATGATGCCCAGGATATCAAGACCGAGCAATGGTGGGCGAAGAAGTTTTCTCCGCGTCTCGTAAAGACGAGGTATGTTCTCCTGTTCATTTTGCACCGGCTTATATTGACATGATAATAGCGACGGCACTATCCAAATCGACACCCCCTTCTCGCGCCTCCTTGGCAAACCCCCGATCATGGTCGCTGGTATGACCCCGACAACTGTTCAGGCCGGATTTGTCAGTGCCGTGCTCGACGCCGGATACCATGTCGAGCTCGCGGGCGGCGGTCACTACAATGCCACTGCCCTTCGCGCAAAGGTCGCGGAGATTCAGAACAAGATTCCAGCTGGTGTCGGTATCACCCTGAATGCACTTTACATCAACCAGCGTCAATTTGGATTCCAGTTCCCGCTCTGGCAGGAGATGCGCCGCGAGGGACTTCCCATTGAGGGCTTCTGCGTCGCTGCTGGTATCCCTAGCACGGAGAAGGCTGCTGAGATCATCAACGCGTTACGTGCTGCAGGTATCAAGCACGTTTCCTTCAAGCCCGGCTCGGTCGATGGTATCCGTCAGGTTGTCAACATCGCGGCGGCAAACCCCGACTTCCCTATCATCATGCAATGGACTGGCGGCCGCGCAGGGGGTCATCACTCTTGCGAGGACTTCCATCAGCCCGTCCTCTCGACCTACGGTGCAATCCGACAGCATGCCAACCTCTTCCTCGTTGGTGGCTCTGGCTTCGGCGGTGCTGATGACGTCTGGCCGTACCTGACTGGCGACTGGTCCGTGGAAAACTTTGGTGTACAGCCCATGCCTTTCGACGGTTTCCTGTTCGCCAGTCGTGTCATGGTCGCGAAGGAGGCGCACACCAGTTCTTCCGTCAAGGATCTGATCGTCGCTGCTGCTGGTGTCGATGACTCAAAGTGGGAGGGTACCTATGCTAAGGAGACTGGCGGCATCCTGACAGTCCGGTCCGAGCTCGGCGAGCCCATCCACAAGATCGCGACGCGCGCCGTCAAGCTCTGGAAGGAGTTTGACGACACTGTCTTCAAGCTGCCAAAGGATAAGCGCGCTGCGTGGCTCTCTGAGCGCCGCACAGAAGTGATCGCCAAGCTGAACAAGGATTTCGCGAAGCCGTGGTTCGGATGGAGGAAGGACGGCAGCATCGTCGAAGATATCGCCGATATGACCTATGAAGAGGTTGCTCTGCGCATGGTTCGCCTGATGTATGTCGCGCATCAGGAGCGCTGGATCGACATCTCCCTCCGCAACCTCACTGGTGACTGGCTGCGTCGTGTCGAGGAACGCTTCGCTGGCGCCAACGGTGACCTGAAGCCTTCCGTAATCCAATCTTACACTTCGCTCGACAAGCCCCACGCGTTCATCGAGAGCTTCTTTGGGAAGTACCCCGCTGCGACCGAGCAGCTTCTTGCGTCTGAGGACAAGGCCTACTTCCTCGCGATCTCGCAGCGCCCTGGGCAGAAGCCTGCGCCGTTCATTCCTATTCTCGATGCCAACATCGAAGTCTGGTTCAAAAAGGTACGTAGTGTATAGACCTTTTGAGGTTATCAGGATATATGAGAGCTTACAATGCCCATAGGACTCTCTCTGGGCTGCCGAGGACATCGATGCAGTATTTGATCAGGACCCTCAGCGCGTCTGCATCCTACAGGGCCCTGTCGCCGTCAAGCACTCAACGGTCAAGGATGAGCCCATCAAGGATATGCTAGGAAACATCACGGCCGCACTCGTCGAGAAGCTTACTGCCCGTCTCTACGATGGCGACGAATCCAAGATTCCCACTGCCGAGTACCTCGCCCCTGTGCCCCGCGTCCTCCCTCCCGTCATCTCCCCTACGATCTCCAAGAACCACTCCGTGTACCAAATTGGCGAATCGCTCCCGGAGACCGCTGCATGGCTCGAGACCATTGCAGGGCCTGAGCTCACCTGGGCCCGTGCTCTGCTCACATCTACCACTATCGTGCAGGGCACCGCGTACATCGACAACCACATGCGCCGACTCTTCGCCCCCCGCCGTGGGCAAATCGTTGTCGTCGAGACCGAGGGCTCCCAACCCAAAGGAATATCTCTCTACGGTGCCGCGCGTTCGCACGGTAAGCACACTCCTGAGTTCAAGGCAGTTGACGTCACTTTCGACGCCGCAACCTCGACGATCTCTGTCACCCTCTTCGAGGAGCGTCGTGGTAGTTCTATCCCGCTGGAGCTTCGGTTCCTCTACAAGCCGTCTATGGGCTTCGCACCGATCCACGAGATCGCGCACGACCGCAACCAGCGCATCAAGGCTTTCTACTGGAAGGTTTGGTTTGGTGACAACGAGGTCCTCCCCGAGCTCGGGCTCCGTGACACGTTCACCAGTCCGGAGGTCACAATCGACGAGGATGAGATCGACAGCTTCTGTGCGGTCATCGGCAACCAGGGCGAGGCCTTCAAGTCCGTTCGTAATGAGACGCCGCTGGCGCCCATGGACTTCAGCATCGTTGCGGGGTGGCAGGTACGTAATTGCTATCAGTCTCTTGGTGGGATATACTCACGGAAATCTGTAGTCCATCATGAAGGCAATCTTCCCCGCGCCTATCGACGGTGATCTGCTCAAGCTCGTCCACTTGTCGAATGGGTTCCGTCTTCTGAACGGCGCTAAGCCTTTGCAGGCCGGCGACGTGTGCCACTCGGAAGCGCGTGTCATTGCCGTCGTGAACGGCGATGCTGGCAAGACTGTCAAGGTCAAGGGTTATATTTTGCGCGATGGCGAGCGTGTCATTGAGGTCACCTCGTCGTTCCTGTACCGTGGCCGTTTCAACGACTACCAGAACACGTTCGAGACCCTCGAAGAGCCTGACTACCTCGTGGAGCTCGAGTCCGATGCAGATGTTGGTGTCCTGCAGTCGAAGGAGTGGTTCGAATGGGACGACGAGACAAAGCCCCTCCAGGCCGGTACCGCGCTCATTTTCCGCGTTCGCTCGGAGGTCACCTACCGCAACAAGACCTGCTACAAGGCTGTCAATGTCTCTGGCGAAGTCTTTGTCCGCGATCAGATCAAGCGCCTCGTCAAGGTCGGAACTATCGATTTCCTCCAGGACGACTCTCGCGGCAACCCTGTTGTTGCCTACCTCGAGCGCCATGGCAAGCCCCAGGGCCTTGTCAGCCCCCTTTCGAACGACGGCTACACGATGACCGTCAACGCAAGCACGACGTTCACGTCGCCCGCCACGAACGAGCCGTACTCTAAGACTTCTGGCGACTTTAACCCGATTCACATCAACCCGTATTTCGCGGACTACGCGTCCCTCCCTGGCACGATCACGCACGGAATGTGGTCTAGCGCCGCGACGCGCCGTTACGTCGAGACCGTAGTCGCACAGGGCAAGCCTGAGCGCGTTGTTGCGTAGGTTCAACAACTCCCTGATTTGTGTATCTCGCTGATACATTTTTTTCAGCTACGACGTCGCCTTCGTCGGCATGGTCCTCCCCGGCGATGAGATGCAGGTCAAGATCAAGCATGTCGGCATGCGCGATGGTAATTTTGTCGTCAACGTCGAGACTTCGAACAGCCGTGGAGAGAAGGTCCTCGCTGGTACTGCCGAGGTCGCTCAGCCCACGACTGTATATGTCTTCACCGGCCAGGGCTCCCAAGAGCCTGGAATGGGCATGGATCTATACAACAACTCGCCCGCTGCCCGCTCCGTCTGGGACGCTGCCGATGCGCATCTTACGGCTGTATACGGGTTCTCGATCGTCGAGATTGTGAAGGACAACCCGAAGGAGAAGACCATCCATTTCGGTGGTATCAAGGGTCAAGCCATTCGTCAGCGGTACATGGACATGACCTACGACACGATGGACAAGGACGGCAACGTCAAGACTCTTCCTCTCTTCGGCGACATCAATGTGCGCACCCAGCGCTACACCTTCAGTCACCCCAACGGTCTTCTCTTCGCGACGCAGTTCGCTCAGATCGCTCTCGTCGTCACAGAGCGCGCCGCGTTTGAGGACATGCGTTCGAAGGGCCTCGTTCAGAAGGAGTCGGCTTTCGCCGGTCACTCTCTCGGAGAGTACTCTGCGCTGGCGTCCATCGCGGATGTTCTTGCCATCTCGTCTCTAGTCGACGTCGTATTCTACCGTGGTATCACTATGCAGCGCGCCGTCGAGCGTGACTCGCAGAACCGGTCGAACTACGCAATGTGTGCCGTAAACCCTAGTCGCATCTCGAAGACGTTCAACGACGCGGCGCTCCGCGAGGTAGTCGAGAGCATCGCCCAGAAGACTGGTTGCCTTCTCGAGATCGTCAACTTCAACGTAGAGGTATGTACTAATCTTATATCATAATATTACAGTGCGCTAATGCATGATTAGGGGCAACAATACGTCTGCGCCGGAGAGCTCGTTGCTCTTCAGACCATGACTAACGTGCTCAACTACATGAAGATTGAGAAGGTCGACATCGCAAAGGTGATGATTCAGATGCACTTGCGCGATCGACAATGCTCACCCCGCCTTCAGTTGACCGAGAAGTTCACCGTGGACCAAGTGAAGGAGATGCTGGGCGATATTGTTATCTCTTCGTTCGACAAGGCCAAGCAGCAACAGGCTAAAGAAGGCTATATCAAGCTCGAACGTGGCTTTGCGACGATCCCTCTCCCTGGCATCGACGTGCCGTTCCACTCTCGCTACCTCTGGGCTGGGGTGATGCCATTCCGTGCCTGTAAGTACCCAGGATGATACCCGCCGTGGATAAGGGTGCTGATAATGTCGGTAGACCTTTCGAAAAAGATTAACCCCGCGCACTTGAACCCCGACACCCTCGTCGGGAAGTACGTGCCTAACCTGGTCGCGAAGCCCTTCGACGTGTCGAAGGAGTACGCTCAGCTCATCTACGACCAGACACTGTCGCCCCGCCTTGACAAGGTGCTTCGCAAATGGGATCAGGACAACTGGGGCGCGGCAGAACAGCGCCAGAAGCTCGCGTACATCATTCTTGTCGAACTTCTCGCTTACCAGTTCGCGTCCCCCGTGCGCTGGATCGAAACACAGGACATCCTTTTCACCCGCTACAACTTCGAGAGGTTCATTGAGATCGGCCCCTCGCCGACGCTCAATGGCATGGCCACCCGCACGCTTAAGGCGAAGTACGAGACACAGGACGATTCTGTCACACACCACCGCGCCATATTCTGTCACGCGAAGCACGCTAAGGAGGTGTACTATCAGTTCGAAGACGAAACAGAAGCTCCTGCTGAGGATGGAGAGTCGTCTTCCTCCGCGCCAGCTGCTGCCCCCGTCGCGGCTGCTCCTGTTGCCGCAGCACCGGCGCCCACTGGCATCGCTATCAACATCGAGGATGCCCCGCTCAAAGCCACCGACGTGCTCGTCGCGATTGTCGCCCAGAAGCTCAAGAAGAAGGTGGAGGAAATCCCTCTCTCCAAGAGCATCAAGGACCTCGTCGGCGGCAAGTCGACCATGCAGAACGAGATTGTCGGCGACCTGCAGCTCGAATTCCAGTCGGCGCCCGAGAAGGGCGAGGAATTGCCCCTAGAGGAACTCGGCTCTGCCCTCGGCGTCGGCTTCTCTGGTACCCTCGGCAAGTACACGTCTGGTCTTATCTCTCGTCTCATCGGTGGCAAGATGCCTGGTGGGTTCAACCTCTCGGCAATCAAGGCGTACCTCTCGAAGTCGTGGGGTTTGGGATCTGGTCGCGCGGAAGGGGTTCTCTTGCTCGCCGCCACGATGGAGCCAGCCAAGCGTCTCAGCTCGGAGGCAGAGGCTAAATCCTGGTTTGATAGCGTCGTTGCTGTGTATGCCCAACGCTCTGGCATATCTCTCTCATCTGGCGCCGCCGCGGGTGGTGCTGGCGGAGGTGCTGGCGGCGCCGTCATCAACAGCGAAGAGTTTGTCAAGTTCCAAGGAGAGCAGGAACGTCTCGCTGTTCAGCAAATTGAGCTTTGGATGCGCTACCTGAAGAAGGACTCCCGCGCTGGCGAGATCAAGTTCGATGCCGAGCGAGCGACCTCGGCTAAGCTTCAATCTCGCCTCGACGCCATCGCGAAGGAGCACGGCGACAGGTACATCGACGGCATCCAGCCCGTTTTCGAACCACTCAAGGCTCGTCACTTCGACTCCTCGTGGAACTGGGTTCGCCAGGACGCGCTACTCATGTTCTACGACATCATCTTTGGCCGCCTCACGACCGTCGACCGCGAGATCACCGCCCGTTGTATTGCGATCATGAACCGCGCGGACCCCGAACTTGTGACGTACATGCAGTATTATATCGACCAGTGTGACGCCAGCCGCGGCGAGACGTACAAACTCGCGAAGCAGTTCGGCCAGCAGCTCATCGACAACTGCAAGGAAGTCGTTGGCCAGCCGCCCCTGTACAAGGATGGTACGTGCCTTGATATCTTGGTTAGATATACGTCTCTAACGCTTTATCCAGTGACGTTCCCAACTGCGCCTTTCACCGAGGTCACCGAAAAGGGTGACATCGTATACAAGGAGGTCGTGCGTGAAAACGTCCGGAAGCTCGAGGTGTATGTGGAGGAGATGGCAAGCGCCGAACAGGTCGTTACCCCGACAAATATTCAGAAGATCCAGGATGACGTCCTCAAGCTGTGGAACGTCGTGAAGTCTCAGCCTGAGATCAGCGAGGATCAGAAGAACCGCATCAAGGCTTTGTACGAGGGCGTGGTGCGTTCGCTTCGCAAGCGGTCCGAGTCGCGTCCTCGTCCTACGGCCCCTCGTACTCGCCGTTCTTCATCCACTTTCCTTCGCCCTCAAGTCTCCAACGTCGCTTCAGTCACCGCCGACAAGGTTCCCCTCCTTCACTTGAAGCGCAAGGTTGGGCCGAACTGGGAGTACAGTAGCAATCTCACTGGTGTCTATCTCGACATCTTGCACGAAATCGCCACTTCTGGCAGCACGTTCAAGGACAAGAATGCTCTCCTCACAGGTGTCGGCAAGGGCTCGATTGGGGTTGAGATCGTGAAGGGTCTTCTTTCGGGCGGTGCGCATGTCGTGGTCACGACTTCGCGCTACAGCCGCGCCACCGTGGAGTACTACCAGGACATTTTCCAGCGGTTCGGTAGCAAGGGCTCCGCCTTGACGGTCGTCCCGTTCAACCAGGGCTCCAAGCAGGACGTAGAAGCGGTCGTCGACTACATCTACACCACTCTCAGTCTAGACCTCGACTACATTCTGCCTTTCGCTGCGGTCCCCGAGAACGGTCGCGAGATCGACGGTATCGACGATCAGTCCGAGCTTGCTCACCGCATCATGTTGGTCAACCTGCTTCGCCTGTTGGGTGCCGTTAAGAGCAAGAAGGCGAGCCGCCAATTCGTTACGCGTCCTACCCAAGTCATCCTTCCCCTTTCGCCGAACCACGGCTTGTTCGGGAATGACGGTCTGTACTCGGAGTCGAAGATTTCCCTAGAAGCTCTCTTCAACCGATGGGCTAGCGAGAGTTGGGGCGAATACCTGTGCTTGGCCGGTGCGGTCATTGGGTAAGTGTATCAGCTCGCCTTGGAAGAATTCAGTTCTTACAATGTTGTTCTCCAGATGGACTCGTGGCACTGGTCTCATGAGTGCTATCAACAACGTCGCTCATGACCTTGAGAGTCGTGGCGTGCGCACTTTCTCCGCCAAAGAGATGGCGTTCAACATTCTCGGCCTCATGCACCCCCTGCTCTTCAGTATCACTCAGGTGGAGCCTATCTGGGCTGATATGAACGGTGGCATGGATCGTCTTACGGATCTCGCCGATCTTTCGGCCAAGATTCGTGGCGATCTTCAGAAGAAGAGCGAGCTCCGTCGCGCCATCGCTCGAGACAACGCTGCAGAATTCAAGATCGTCCACGGCGTGGAAGCCGAGCGTGTCCTACAGACTGTCAAAGTTACTCCTCGTGCCAACTTCCAGTTCAGTTTCCCCACTCTGGAGTCCCAGGAGTCGCTTGCGGATTTGTCACAGCTTCGTGGAATGGTGGATCTTGACCAAGTTATCGTCGTCACTGGGTTCGGTGAGGTCGGCCCATGGGGTAGCTCTCGCACGCGCTGGGAGATGGAGGCGCGCGGTGAGTTCACCATCGAGGGTTGTCTCGAGATGGCCTGGATGATGGGGCACATCAAGCACTTCGACGGACGTCTCAAGGATGGCTCTCTGTACGTTGGTTGGGTGGATGCCCAGTCCGGTGAGCCCGTGGATGACAAGGACGTCAGGGGCCGCTACGAGGCGGAGATCCTGACGCACGCTGGCGTCCGTCTGATCGGTAAGTTCTGAGCCTTTCAGACATATTGTTCGATTATTGACGGCCTTGCAGAACCTGAGCTTTTCCGTGGCTATGATCCGAAGAAGAAGATCTTCAACCAAGAGATCGAGATCATGCATGACCTTGAGCCGTTTGAAGCCGCCCAAGTCGATGCCGAGAAGTTCAAGTACGAACACGGCGACAAGTGCGACATCTGGGCTGGCGAGGATGGTCAGTGGTCCGTCAAGTTCAAAAAGGGCGCTCGCATCTACGTTCCGAAGGCGTTCAAGTTCAACCGCCTCGTCGCCGGTCAGGTCCCTACAGGCTGGGACGCTGGTCGCTACGGTATCCCTGCTGATATTATCGCTCAAACCGACCGCACGACTCTCTGGACGCTTGTCTGCGCTGCCGAGGCTCTCAACCAGTCCGGAATCACAGACCCATATGAACTCTACGAGCACATGCACCCGTCCGAGGTCGGCACCTCGATTGGTAGCGGTATGGGTGGCCTGCATAGCTTGTCTCGCATGTTCAAGGACCGTCGCGACGAGAAGGAGGTGCAGAATGACATTCTTCAAGAGACGTACGTGTTTTTTGTCTCTCACAGAGTGTATTGCTTATGGGTGTCGTAGATTCATCAACACAACCGCTGGTTGGGTGAATCTGCTCCTCCTGTCTTCGAGCGGGCCTATCAAGATCCCCGTCGGTGCATGGTATGTTTGCCATATCGTTGTATACGCCTGACGCTGAGACACTCTCATAGCGCGACCGCTCTTCAATCCGTCGACATTGCTTGTGACACATTGCTGTCCGGCAAGGCCAAGGTGATGCTCGCTGGTGGCTTCGATGACCTTAACGAGGAAGGCTCGTACGAGTTCGCGAACATGAAGGCTACTAGCAACACAGAAACCGAATTCGCTATGGGTCGTGAGCCGACCGAGATGTCTCGTCCTGCCACTACGACACGCTCAGGGGTAAGATGGGATGTTCTATACGCCTCCTTATGTGCTTACTCTGTTATTACAGTTCATGGAGGCGCAAGGCAGCGGTGTCCATATCTTGATGAGCGCGAAAACGGCGCTGGAACTTGGTGCCCCTATACGCGGTATCATCGCCTTCTCGTCGACATCTAGGTAAGTTGGACATTTACTCCTAAGGACTATTCGATAACTCAGCTGATCATTCTTCGCAGCGACAAGGCAGGCCGTTCGGTCCCCGCCCCAGGTCGCGGAGCCCTCTCCATCGCTCGTGAGGTCCACACGGATCACCCTCTCCCTATCCTCGACCTCGCCTACCGCGCACGTCAGCTGTCGTTCCGCCGCAAACAAATCTCTCAGTGGCTTGACAACGAGCGTGAACAGCTGCAGGTGGAAATCGAGTACCGCAAGAGTCAGGGCAGTCCCGTCGACGATGCATACGTTTCTACCCGCATCACCGACATCGAGCAGGAAGCCGCTCGCCAGGAGAGGGATGCGCTCGGGACTTACGGTATGCTCCAAGGCACCGATCCTCGTATTGCACCTCTCCGTCGCGCTCTCGCTGTTTGGGGCCTCACCGCGGATGACATCGGCGTCCTCTCTATTCACGGCACAAGTACTGGGGCCAACGTACGTCGCGGCGTCTTGTTGCTTAGCTTCTCGCTAACTTCGCATCGATATGTAGGAGAAAAACGAGACTCATATTTGGAACGACGTCTTCACAACCCTCGGCCGTACCGATGGCAACGCAGTCCCGATCATGGCGCAGAAGAGCCTTTGTGGTCATTCCAAGGGCGGCTCCGCAGCTTGGCAGCTTGCTGGTCTGCTCCAGAGTGTGGAATCCGGTATCATACCGGGCAACCGCAACGCGGAGTGAGTCCTCCTTCTATGAATGAATGGGAGCTTCGTGTTAATCCCTCTTTAGCAACATCGACGCGAACTTCAAGCAATACACGTACCTTCTCTTCCCGTCAAAGACCGTCCACACAGACGGTATCCGCGCTGGTGTCATGGTAAGCGCGAGTTTGGCACGATAACAGTACAGCATGCTTACGCGAGTAACAGTCTTCCTTTGGTTTCGGTCAAGTCGGTGGCACCTGCTTGGTCATTCACCCGCGTTACTTGCTCGCCGCGCTCGAGCCGTCGCTGTACGAGGCCTACAAGGTCAAGAACCGCACTCGTCAACGCCTGTGCTACAAGGCCATGAGCGAGATGATGATCACAAACAGCCTGGTGCGCGTCAAGGACGCTCCGCCATACAAGAAGGAACTCGAGGGCCCCGTACTGCTCAACTCCCTCGCGCGCGCGACCTACAACGCGAAGACTGGCAGCTATGAATTCCCTGCCAAGCTTGCGACCAAGCCACACGTCGACATCTCGAACGTCAGCGCTGTCACTGAGGCTCTCTCAAAGGAGGCCACTGCGGGCGTCGGTGTAGACCAGGGTACGTGCCTTGACTTCTGCTCTGACGTTCTCGGATGTCAATATTCTGCTGCAGAGCTTATCTCCGCGGTCCCATCGTGGAACCCAACGTTCGTCGAGCGCAACTTCACCGAGGCTGAGATTGCGTACTGCCGTGGACAGCCCTCCCCCTCATCATCGTTTGCGGCGCGCTGGGTCGGCAAGGAGGCCGTGTTCAAGTCGCTTGGTGTCGCGTCGAAAGGTGCGGCGGCGTCGATGAAGGACATCGAGATCCTCCCAGACGAGGCGGGTGCCCCGACGGTCACTTTGCACGGCGATGCCCAGACAGCAGCCGCGACCAAGGGCGTGCAGAAGATCCACATCTCCCTTAGCCACTCAGATGTGAGTACAGAAGTATGACCTCAGTGCTGGGCCGTTGCTGATGACATTGCCCAGACCACTGCGATCGCTTTCGCACAGGCGACTTCGTCATAGACGCTCCCATCTTGCATATCTCTTTCCATATCTCTGTCGTCTAATAGTCTTGTGGTGGTCTCGCGTCGTCCTGCCGAATGTCTTGCCCTAGTAGTAGTACCCGCATCATCGTATATCTCCTGCACGTCTCAACGTCTCTCATGTCTTTTACGTTCTCATGTATCGCACACGATAATTAGATTTCTTTTCTCTCATCCCATCGCGCGCGCGCGTCGAATGGCAAGCGACCGTCACGAAGCGACGTACAGATCATTGTTCACGACGTATTCCGCAACGCTCGGCGGGACCATGTCCCTCCACCGCTCGTCCCCGCGCCCGCGCAGCGCCCTGACCTGGCTACTGCTGAACGCCGCCTCCCTCTCCCCGATGTCGACGAACGCGAGCCGCTCGAACGGGACGATCGTCCGCGCGAACGCCGCGATCTCGGCCTCGACGCGCTCCTCGTCTCCCGCCTCCACCTGCGGGTGCGCGCGGCGCGCACAGACCACGCGCGAGTCCTCCCCGTCGGGCGCGGGGGCGAGGAAGCGGCGGAGCGCGGCGCGCATCGCGGGGGCGTCGGGGTAGTAGCGGGGCGCGAAGAGGCGCGCGACGGTGTCCGTGCCCATCAGGAACGTCAGCTTCGGGGCGGGTCTCTGCGGCGGGTGTGCGGCGTGCCCCGCAGCAGGGGGAGGAGCAGGGGGAGGGGGAGGGGGGAGGAGCGCGGCGAGGCGGGCGGCGAGGAAGGCGTGCAGGAGGGAGGACTTGCGGACGAAGGTGGGCGCGTCGATGAGCGCGACGGCGACGTTTGCGCGGGGGTCGGCGGGTGTGGGGTCTGGGGAGGAGGGGCGTGGGCGCGCGTGGGTTTGGGTGGTGGGGCCGGGGGCAGGGACGGTGTGGGCGAGCGTGTGGGCGAGGAGGACTATCATTTCTACGCGTTGCTCGTACGTCGCGTCGCCGGGCTTGAGCTGTTTGTCGGCGTTGCGGACGGAGAGGAGGAGGAGGCGGGCGTCGAAGTCGTGTGGGACGCGGTGCGGCGGTACCTCTGCGGTTGGGGGCGGAGGGGTGTTCGCGAGGGCGAGGTGGGCGAGGGTGGGCGGGTTGAAGGAGGAGTCTAGGACGGAGATGTGGAGGGACGGGGCGAGGGCGGTGGAGGACTGGGGCGGAAGAGGCCAGCGGGGGTGCGAGGTGTGGACGAGCTCGACGGGGGAGAGACCCGTGAGGATGCGCTGGAGCGGTGTCGCGAGACGCATGCTGTCGGTTGGAGAGGACATGTACGCTGGCTGTGGCGGAGGACAGACCGGGTTGAGGGAGCGTGCATCGTACTTTCTTGAGTCTGTGTTTGTGTGCGCCGAGCCTGGTCTAGACACTCTCCAGGTCAGGACAGAGGCTGGTGAAGGAGCAGATCTGAGCTTGCTGAGTCTAGTAAGATTAGATTGTCGCAGTAGCAGTGCTTCGATCTCCGATCAAAGAGTTGCGAGAGCAGATCGCGGCAGCCTTTGCAATCGTTGGACTGACCACTCACTCGCTTCTCCGCCCCCATCGACACCATGCTCAAAGACGCTGACGGGTTCTACACGCCCGGTCCCTGTCAGTCTCTTCGCTCCCACCACCACCCCCCCTGCCGCACCTGGCTCACGCACAATGTCCAATACAGCCACGACCGCAGATCCTCCCGCTCCTGCCGAGGCCTCATCCGCGGACGCTGCTGCATCGCCCAAGCCAGATGAGGGTACGTACGATCTCACTGTTCCATCGCC
Source organism: Trametes gibbosa (assembly GCA_022606055.1). Taxonomy (NCBI): domain Eukaryota; kingdom Fungi; phylum Basidiomycota; class Agaricomycetes; order Polyporales; family Polyporaceae; genus Trametes; species Trametes gibbosa. The sequence goes on along the minus strand of JABYQJ010000035.1, from coordinate 221,496 downwards.
TCTGCCCTCCCCATCTGATTCATCGCGGCCCACAAAAGTCACCGATCTCATAAAGTCGACCTTTGAGGTCTCGGTCAGTCTCCCCACGCCCGCTCTCCCCAGACGCGTCTCTCACGCATGCGTCCCCGCACGCCGCCCAGGTCACGCTCGCAGATCAGCAAGCGGATCCCAACTCCCCGCTCTTCAGCGCCAAGACGTTCGAGGAGCTCGGACTGTCAGTGGCCACCTCTCTCTCCGGGCACACCACGGTGGCGCCCGTCGCTCATGCGTTCTGTTGGGCAGGCATCAAGATCTCCTCAAGGGCATCTATGACATGGGATTCTCAAAGCCGTCAAAGATCCAGGAGCGTGCCCTTCCCCTCTTGCTGTCAAATCCGTGAGTACTCGACTTTGTGGCGTACGTGTGCTTGGGAGAACAGGTCGATCCGCCTCTGCGTTTGCTCCCCATTGCATCGGGCTCAAACGTGTTGTCTCGCTGGTATCGCTCAACCACGAGAACTGTGGACATTCTGGGTGCGCGCTGCGTCCCCAAGGCGCCGGTGGCCGCATAACCTAGGTACAGCCTACCGTGGTTGCGCTACTCCCGTCTTTGGTGCGCATGCGTCAGCATCGTGAATGTGCCTCGCTCCATCCCTGTACGGATGCTGCCGTTTTCATGCGCCCGCCTCCGCCGATGAGAGGCGAGGCCGAGCTGGTCGTGTCATGAACTCCCCCGCCAGGGACACGCGACCGCATATGACCCGCAGACAGCCCCCCTTGCAGGAAGTCGCGTGGTGGCCCGGTCACAGCCGTCGACTTCTCCGTGCTCAGGATGGCTCGGTTTGCCGTTCACGCCTCCTTCCCTTCTCATGCGTCCCGCACGATGCTCACGCCCGGGTCGAACCCAGTCCGCAGAACATGATCGGGCAATCGCAGTCAGGCACGGGGAAGACGGCTGCCTTCGTGCTCACCATGCTCAGCCGCATCGACTTCTCCGTGAACAAGCCGCAGGCGAGTCTTCCCCCTTTCCGCTCCACCGGCCGCGGGCGCGGCCCCGGAGGGTGGGGCGGCGTCGTCGCCGGACGGGGGCCGCTTTCTGACCGTGTTCGATCCGCGCAGGCACTGTGCCTGGCGCCGTCGCGCGAGCTCGCGCGGCAGATCATGTCCGTGGTCGTGGCGATGGGCAAGTTCACGGCGGTGCAGACGGAGTACGCGATCAAGGACAACCTCCCGAAGGGCGCGAGCAAGGTGACCGCGCACGTCATCGTCGGCACGCCGGGGACGATGACGGACCTCATCCGCCGGAAGGTGATCGACGTGTCGGAGGTGAAGGTGTTCGTCCTCGACGAGGCGGACAACATGCTCGACAAGGACGGGCTCGGGGAGCAGACGCTCCGTGTGAAAAAGTGCGTATATGTGTGGCCATCGTGCCGTCGTGTGCAGCGTGCTGAGCGGGGGGTGGGGGGGTTTGCCGCGACAGCATGCTCCCGAAGAGCCACCCGGTGCAGATCATCCTGTTCTCGGCGACGTTCCCGGACCACGTGCGGACGTTTGCGAGCAAGTTCGCGCCGAACGCGAACAAGATCGAGCTGAAGCGGAACGAGCTCTCCGTGGACAACATCCGGCAGTTCTACATGGACTGTCGGAACGAGGAGCACAAGTACGAGGTGCTGGTGTCGCTGTACAGCCTGTTGACGATCGGGCAGAGCATCATCTTCTGTCAGGTGGGTTTGCAGAGCGACGGTGGGTGGGCGAAGCTGAGCGGTCCACAGCACCGACACACGGCCGACCGAATCTCGCAGCGGATGACGGCGGAGGGCCACAAGGTGGCCTCGCTGCACGGGGCAAAGGACGCGTCTGAGCGCGACGCGATCATCGACAACTTCCGGGAGGGCAAGGAGAAGGTGCTGATCACGACGAACGTCATCGCGCGGGGGATCGACATCCTGCAGGTGAACATGGTCGTCAACTACGACCTCCCGCTCATGAACGAGCGTGACCGTCACGCCAACAAGGAAGACGCCCAGCCCGACATTGAGACGTACATCCACCGCATCGGTCCGTCTATTTTATGTTATTTTATTTTATGTTGTATTTTGTTTCTTTTTATCTGCGCCTGCACATGCGGGCGGGGGGCGCTTCTCTTCTGTTCGCTTTGCTGTCGAACGCGGGACTGACGGCGGCCGTGTGCGATCTGGCATGGATCTGGTTTGCGATGCAGGGCGGACGGGGCGATTCGGACGCAAGGGCATCTCGATCAACTTTGTGCACGACAAGGCGACCTGGCAGCAGATGGAGCAGATCGAGAAGATTACGGGCAAGCAGATCGTCCGCATCGAGACGAACGACTTTGATGCGATGGAGGAGGTCCGTGTCCGCGTTTGCCCTCTCCTCCCCGCGCTCTGCGTGTGCTGACCGCCGGGATCACAGCAAATGAAGAAGGCGCTGAAGTGACTGTGCTGTAGACGTGTTCCAACGACCGAGTCGGAGCTGTATTCCCCCCGTGTTGTATCCCGTACCACCCACTATTTGTCCTGCTTACCCACCCCCGACCCCGCACATCAAACGCGCGCGTGCTGCTCCCGCCTGCCCATCAGAGCACCTTTTCCCCCATATTTCTAGCTCAAAGCGACGTATAGAGACACGCGCGCGGCACTCCGTCGGTTTCGGACCCCCCCCCCCCCCCCCCACGAGGCCGCGCGATCCGCACGCTGTGCGGAACCAGGGAGGTCGTGGCAGCGGTGTAAGCAGTGCCCCACGCGCGGCGTATGTTGCATTATGCGCCTGTATGGATAGATGCGCTGACGGGGAGCCGAGAGGGATGGCGTGCAGGTTCATACTATTCGTGCCGCTGCCGCGCCCGCCTTCAAAGAGGCTTCAACCCCGCACCCGCCCCGCCCCCGCCCCTCACCAAAGTGCTGCCATGCGATGTCCGATATATACACCACACACGACGGGCGCCGAGAAGCGCGTGTGGCTCGAACCGAGGGCGAAGCAAGACGTGCGTCGACGCGTTCTGTACACATGTTTCTGTCAGAGTCCGCGTCCGTCGTGGTAGGGGTGACGGCACGTGGCACGTTCGCGCGGAGCCCACTCTCTCGCTGATGACAAGGTACCAGGCGTCGAAAGCGTGTGCGTGTGCGTGTCGCGGGGCGTGTGCCGGATCCCCACCGCGACACGCGACACGCGACACGCTCACGCCGCGCGGAAGGGGCTTTGAAGCGTATTCGCCGTCGGGCGCAGCTTCTGTGCGGCGATGGGCGCGCCGCCGTCGGTCGCGGTCTCGGTCTCTGTCGATCGCTCGTCATGGGGCGTGGATCTGAGCACTCTGTTCATCGAAGCGGGCGTTGCAGCACGCCCCGGCGCGCGTTCCCATCACCAGAGACCGTTCGCGCAGAATTGGCGGGTCCTCTCTCTCTTTCTCTCTCTCTCCGAGGAGCCTTTGTCGCGCTCTGGAAAGGCTCGGCTCTGTGCGTACGTACGGGGAAGCGGAAGCTTGAAGCCCTCGTTCCATGCATCCTGCAGCTCTCTCTCTCTCTCTCTTTCTCTCTCCTCTGACCCCCGTGGGAGAGTGACGCTGATACGGACGCCCTTCCGGGACGTTGGATCGCAGCCTGCCGAGACGACGTTCTGCGCTCTCCCATGCACATCCCAGACGTCGCGGGACGCAGCCCCGCGCACGCGCAAGGCACGTCCGTGTCGGTCACGGCGGCGACTAGCGCGAGGCCTCGCAGGGGAACGCTCTCCTTAGCCCCCCCCTCCTCTCTCTCTCTTCCTGTCCATCTCACGACCGGCCCCACGCACACGGATGGGGAGCACGACTGAGGACGGGGCCGCGTTTGCACGCCTCTTTGATGCGCGCGGGCCCCCCGGTCCCCGTCCGCGTCGTGGCGTCGCGTCCGAGTGTGTGGGGTGTGTGGGCGTGTGCCGACACCCCACCAAAATATCGATCGCTCGACGTCCGACGGCCGCTCGCCTCGCCTCGCCTCGCCTGCCCATCCCCGCCCCCCCCTTCCCTTCCCTCCCTGGCCGCGGGCGGTGGAGGCAGGGCGTACGTGCGATCATCTTACGGCGACGATGATGATGATGCATGTGATGGTGCGCGGATGTTTAGACGTGAAGCGTGCCAGACGCGGTCGGCCGCGCCCCGCCGTAGGGTATGATGCAGCAGATGGCGCGCGCATCCCGCCGGGAAGGGGGGCGGCGGCGGCGGCGGGGAGCGAGCTCGCCGCCGTTCGCGCCCCCGCCGGTGTTGGGCGTGAGGGGGAGAGAGCGGCCGCGAGCGAGGTCGCAGCTGTGCACGCCCGCCGCCGGGGCTGTTTGGCAGTACTTGTGGATCGGAGCATGTGCGTGTTGCGCGCGTGACCGACGAGTCTGTGTTTCTTTTTTTGTTGTTGTTGTTGGTGTGATATTTGTTTCTGCCTTTTTGCGTGGCAGACGCATCCCGCGAATGCGCAGCAGCGGCAGCAGCGCCTCCTGCTGCAGATCGGCGCGGGGAGATCGGTGCTCGCCGTCCCCCGATCTCAGGCTGGGGGCGTTCCGCCGGGGCCTGGCTCGCGTTGACGGGGGCGGGGCGTGTCGTGCACACGCGCACCCAACGCTAACCGCGCTCCATGGCGTGTTTTCGTGCGTTCGTTCGTGCGTTCGGGGGGACATTGGGCGGCGCTGCCAACGGTGGGCGGGGTGGGAGATGCCGGGGCCCCCCCGCTTGCGAAGGACGGGAAGAGGTCGAGCAGGAGCCGGACGGACGGGTCGCCGACGATCAGAAGAAGCGCGGTGGGGGGGACAGGCGTGCGTGTGCTTCTGTGCGAAGCGAGGTGTCGAGAGCGGGGCGTGAACGTGAACGTGAGCGTGAGCGTGGGCGTGGGCAAATGCTGCGAGTGAGAGTGCGAACGAGCGTGAGCGCAGACGACCGCACGCGCGCGCGAACTCGTTCTCGTTCTCGTCCGCGTTCTCGCTCCCGTCCGCGTTCTCGTTCTGGGACGTCGTTCGCCGTTCGCCATTCGCCATTCGCGGCTGCTCCGCGGAGGACTGGCCGAGCTCCGGGGCACCACGCGTGCCTTCCGTGATGGCGAAGCAGCGAGATCGCGCTCTCCAGGCCCGGGTCCTCGCAGGGGCGCGGACAGGCTCTCCACACGTCCTTGTTCGGGACGCAGCTCAGTCGACGCGCATTCTGCGTATCCGCACTCGCCATCCGCCCCCTCCCCTTCCTTTCCCGCGACAGCTCATCCCATCCTGATCCTCTCATTCATCCCCCGCCTATATATCTCCTCCTCCCTCTCCCTACCCCCTCCTACCCCTCCCCCTCCCCCCTCACCTCGCACCCTCTCCCACCTCCGCCACCCCCACCCGCAACCATTATTCCACCATGCTCTCCACCTTCTACTCCTGGTCGATCGAGCATATCAGAAGCGTCTTCGAGGCAAAGTCCGAGCCTGACTGCCTCCAGGCGCTCGAGGACACCTTCTCCCACCGTCTCGAGTTCACCTTCAACGGCACCGCACTCCCCCGCGGCGGCCTCCAGAAGATCGTGCTCGCCATGCTCCACTCCTCCGGCTTCCGCCTCAGCGTCGACTGGCTCAACGCCGTCGAGGTCCCACGCGACAGCGCCAACAGAGTCTGTTTCTCCCCCCTGTCACACGCGTCTATATAAACTTACCTTCCTTTTTCCCCACCGCGCTTCTCCCCCCGCCACACACAGAGCGGGATGCTCGGCGGATACTACATCATCCGCAACGTCAAAAAGCCCCTCCCGGGCTCGTCCACCCTCGCCGCCTTTGAACGGCACAAGTCCGTCAATGTCGAGTGAGTGCCCCGTGCGCAGTACTTCTGCGTGCAGCCCCTCCCCCCCCCCCTCCGAGCGCCGTCCCTTATGTGCCCTCTCCTTCCCCCCCCCCCCCCCACAGGATCGAGTCCGAGTCTCCAGATCCATCCGTCGACAGCCGGCGGATCGTAAAACTCGCCATCGTCGCGACCGACGTCCCCGTCCAGGCGACCCAGCCACCGTTCTAAATGGTGCCGCTGCTGCCGTCTCGCCCGGCACGCTCCCCGCCTCCCCTCCTCCCCTCCTCCGCACTTGGACTTTCCCTGTATATCACGCCCATCGAGCATCCTAGACCCCGCCATCCATCCATCTGACGTCGTCACGCATACGATAGCGCCCGCCCTCACCGCATAGACTCGGCCGTCCTCCATCCCGCACCGCATGTGTCGCCCATGCCATACATGTGTGTGTGTCTGTTACGTATCGTTCCCCTCTCCGCCCTCCCCCTCCCCCCCCCCGCGCCCCGGGGGGCACCTGTATTATTGTCCCGGTGAATGAGCTACTAGCCCTGTATCATACAGCTCGCGACGATCATGCCCCCCCTCCCCCCCTCACTGCTCATATCCGCGCCCCCCCCCCCCCTCCCCCATCTTCGATTCACGTCCGCCCGTGAATTTATTGCAGCAGCAGCAGCACCGGTTCACGTCCGTCCGCCGCGCACGTCATCTCCGCCCGCCCGCCCGCCCGAAACCATGCCTCGTTCAGTGCTAGTGCCCCAGCTCCTGATGCTCGACCGCAGACGCAGCGGGCCTGGGCAGTCGCCGTGCCGCCGTCTGGGCTCTGCTCCGCCGGGCGCGTCGCGAACAGCGTTCCCGTCTCGTGCTAGCTAGTTCCGAGCACCGAGTTCCGAGCACCGAGTACCGAGCACCGGGGTACTGCAGTCTGGAGGCTGCGAGGCTGCGAGGCTGGGGGCTGCGAAGAGACCAGCTCGGTCCGTCGGATGCGCGATCAACGTTCAAACGTTCAGACGTTCAGACGTTCATCGATTCCCGCATCATCGACATCTGCCGTCGTCGTCGTCGTCCCTGCTGCTGCCGCCGTCGCTCAGCGCTCGGGACTGGCGACGTCTCGCCGGATCGTGGTGCGTGCGCACAGTATGCGCACAGTACCACGCGTCGGCGGATGCCGAGACTTCACCGCACGTATGTATGTATGTATGTACGGCATCGACGGGCCTGGCGGCAGCGGCAGCGGCGGCAGAGGCGAGCACTTGTGCAATATTGATATCATTGCGATCGGGGACGGGGTACTGCGTAGCTAGCACTCGCATTCGTAGCACTCGCATTCGTAGCACTCGCATTCGTAGCACTCGCATTCGTAGCAGCAGCAAGCAGCAGGGTACGTGCCGCCCCGCGCGTGCGCCACGTCATCCCGCTGAGTCGTCGCGCTCGGGTATCTTTCTGATAGCTTGAACGGGGCATAACGTTGGGCGCAGGCGGCGGCAGGCGGCGGCAGGCCCGTCGCGCGAAGGTTTTGCGCGCGCGGTTGGCGATCATTGACAGCGCGAGGGGCGGACGGGCGGACGGGTGGGTGGGTGCTGCTGCTGCCGCCGTCGGTGCACTGGGCCGGGGCTGCTGCTGAGTCGTCGCGGGTCCATCGTGAATTTGTCGTGTTTTGTCTTTCTTTTCTTTTACTTTGTTTTCTTTTCCTTTCTGATTCTATAGCGGGGGAGAGGGGGCGGACGACGCGCCAAAAGTCCAAGGCAGGCGCGCCCACGCGCCCGCGCTCTCTCCCCCCTCCCGCGGCGGACGTGCTACACACTGTGATCATTCGAATCACAGCACGCGCACCTCTCTGTCACTGCCGATGCTATGAAAGTCGAGCTTCCCGGCCTATGGGCCATGGGCCATGGATGCATGACGAAGCGGCCTCGGCCCCTCGCGTCCTGTCAGACTCTGTGCCCGCCCCGGGACGCACGTCCTGGCAGACGGACGCGGGCGACGTCGGCACTCGGCTGAGGAAGGGGAAGGGGGGGGGGGGGTGCGCACGCGCCGCCCGCGCAAGCGGCTTCTCCCAATGCCGTTCTGCTGCCTCTCCTCTTTCAGCGTCCGGGTTCCGAGAGGACAAGCTCGCGCCGCGCCTCTGCTCGTCTCGCGCCGTCCTCGGGTTCTGTTTCAGCACCATCGGGCCGTGGACGACCAGAACGCGTACGGACTCGCGCGCTTTGGACGTCGGGCTGCTACCGCTTCGTGTGTGTGTATGGGGGGGGGCCTCATCCCCCCCCACTCCCACCCAGGAAAATCACGCACCACGCACCACGCGTCGCCAGTTCCCCCCGCCAAAGCATGACGCCGCCCGCGAAAAAGGCAGCCGCGGGCCAGGCGAGCTTAGAGCGCAGCGGCGCCCTCTCTCGACGCTCCCAGCCTTCGGCTTCTCCCGCGCCGCGCCGCCCTAAAGGGGGGGGGGGAGATGCGCGCTGCGCAGCGGTAGATTCAGCACTACAGCACCATCCTCGCCGCGGCAGCTCCCGCCTGTGAGCGAAGTTGTGGTGGGGGGGAGGGGGGGAGAGGTGGGTGTGGACCCCGTGAGGAGTCGGCGACACATGGCTGGTTTCGCCTCGCGCGCAATGCGCATGGCAAATTGACATGGGAGGGGCAGGGGGGGGGGAAGCCTGGGGGATTCGAGCTTCCCAGGCCTGCGAGCGTGATAGACTCACTAGCTCGCGGGACAATTATAGCGCACCGCCGTGTCGGGTCGTCGACGCTCCCGCTCCGTCCAGCTGGACGCGGTCACGATGGCGGTCGGCGGGCGCGCCCAGAGTCTCGCCGCCCTCCTCGAGGTCGGGCGTGAGCGCAGGGCCTGTCCACGGTAGATGAACGCGTGCACGGCACGCCTCAGGCCTCTGGCCTTCGGGCGCGGGGAGAGCCCACAAGCGGCTGCGGTCGGAAACGCCGCCCCACCGCGCACTGGCGCGCCGATAGGCCCATAATGACACGGCAACACAACACACAGCACATGGCGGCGACCCAGGCCGGACCCCCCCGGACGAGTCGGGACACAAGGACACAAGCAGCGCAGGGGTCGCTCGCGCACCGGCCACTACTAGCAGCACACATCGCGCTGTCGCCTGCGGCTGCGCGAGCACCGTGCCGCCATTACAGGCCCCGGCTCTCGGGTGGCGAGTATGCGTTCCCAGGCGACCTCTCACGCCACAAGGCCCGCGGAGCCTATACTCGCCCCCCCGCAGCGCGAAGGTCGAGAAGCCTCTGCCGCGCGCGGGTGCGCGTATGGCCTCCCCCTCCCCTGTGGCTTCCTGCCCAGGCCCGCCCGTCCGTCCGTATCGTAGCCCGGGCGGCGTGTGCTGCACGCACCACGCACCCACGCCGCCAGCTCCCCCAGTGGAGAACTCCGGGGCGGGGCGCTGCTGCGGGGGATAGGGGGTGGGGGTGGGGGCCTGGGCGAAGCGGTGGGTGCGCGTGGGCGGTCGCGCGCACGGCCGGGGCCCCGCGCGCAGGACGGCGCTCGGGCGGTGGTGCGTCTGCCTGGCCTGGCCTCGGGCGTGTGTGTGCGTGGGCGGGGGCGGGCTGTCGCGTGGCGCACGGATCCGGACGTCTGCTCGCGTTGCGGCACGACGTACGGGGGGCAACTGTCGACAATGATTCAATATGGCCGCTCGGGCCTCGGGCCTCGGGCCTCAGGCGGCGTGAGCAGGTGCAGAGTGCAGAGTACTTGTGATGCGGCAGCCAAGCGGTGCCAGGCTTCCGTGGGGGAGGGGGTGGGATGGAATCTGATTGACCTCTCCGGGGATGCGGAAGCGAAGAGACCAGACGGGATATACGTTTTGGGTAGGAACCGCGCCGCCGGGGAGGGCCACGCCTGTCGTCATGGTCGCGGAGAGGGCCTGTCCGGTGGCAGCTGCGACGACGGACATCGATGGGCATTATTCGTTCGAGATTACGGGGAGCGGTGAAGCCCGTCAGGTTCGTATTAGCCATGTTCTCACGGTTCAGCGGGGACGTACGTGCAGTCGGAGGGATGGCTGCTCTTTCCGGCCAAGGCTGCCATGACATGCTGCGATTTTAATAATGCTTGGTCCGCGAACGTAATACGCACACGAAGGTGCTACGCGGTGGGTGTCTGTGCCAATCGTAGGTCGGTCCGTTGAGAGTTTTGGAAGACGATCGGCGTGTCGACTGCGAATTGTATGCACGCACGCTGACACTTCGGATCATTATGTTCACAGATCCGTGAGCACGTATACCTCTTCTCCGTGTACGCCCACCCACGACGCCACATTACGCTACCGTCTCGTCAATACGGTGTTGACTCGCCAAGAACGTACCGCTTATTCCCGTTCGCTTCTATTCCCAAGGGGGGGCGACCGGACGGATATGCCTTACAGACGGTCGGGCCTTCGAAGTCTGTCGGCGAAATTTTTAATTGCACGAGTCTATTAGGCTCAGCATCTGTGTAGCGGGATCGGGTTTGAGGAAGCTCCATACCAAACGCTCCACGCGGAACGAGTGGTATGTGGGAGTTTCGAGGGCGTCAACGTAATCGGACCCACCATTGGAAACGGCGCGTACACTTCAAGTTGGAATTGCGCGGGATTTTGGACGCGTGCTGTAGGGGCGTCCGTCCGTCATCTCTGGAAGCAGCGTTATCACGACGGGTTCAGGCGATGTGGAAGAGAGCGGGCTAGGGCCGTCCATGAACCTCGAATTTGATGGCTCGATTGCCCAACCTTGGTGACCGCTTGAACACGCACGCCTGGGTGTGGCGAGAAGATGAAGGCGGAAGATAGTCCTATAAACGAATATACCGTCAATTTCACCTTGTTTGATGGAGCGGTCGTTGAAGGACAGGGTATCGTCCAGTCTGTTGCCGATACGATCGGCTGGCGGGGTCCGGAAATTGTGAGAAATCGGACATGGTCGACAGCTTGAGGGCAGGAAATCAACTTACAGGCTGGCACAGACCGCACGCATAGGGACCTTACCGTCATTGCGACACCGATTTGATGCAACGGGTGTACGAGATGTACGTTATGAGTCCAGTCGTTCACCGTACTCCCCGTCGAGCACTTCCCTCTCTTGCCGCCGACGTCCGTCTGGATGAGGTTACAGAGTGTCAGAACGCTGCCACGGGTGGGCAACGACAGAGGAGCCCACCGAGCAAGCACCACCACAATCCTGCCAACGAGCACACGCGAGTTGATTGTGGCACGGTCGGAATCGTCCTTGGAGGCCAGCGCCGCTCGCTCGTGTAGTCCGGGATGACGAGAACCGGTCAGTGCTGTCGTCGGGGTCAGAATTTATGACCACACAGCTCGCCGTAATGCAGCAGAGTGGGACGCTGGCACTGAGCTCCAAACGAGGCAGAGGCCGCATGGGCAATTTACCAAGTACGCCACCGTGAGGCGAGGGCTGTTCACGTTCAAATGGTTAATATCCCGACTGCAGCACCTTACGGCTCGATTTACTGACCGTGAGTCTTTGCACGATATGTATGGCTCGGGGCGACTGTACATCATCCACAGAGTGCTCGGACCTTGACTCGTGACGGGTCGTCCTAGTGTCCGTTCAACTGTAGTCCGTCGTAAGGGCTGCGGGGATTCGCTAGTACAGTGCATTCAGTTGCAATGAAACACAGTCTCCATTCCGGGGCAGGCAGGAGCACAGCATCGGCGGATGAGGAAATTATAACAAGGTATGTTGGTCAGCTCACGCACTGGTTCATACTTTTTCAGTCGACCAGATGCAGGAGGTATCATCGGGAAATTCAGTAGATGCTCGCGTGACGTAAGCATTTCCTGAACTCTCCCCGTGCAAGTTCGTACTCGTGCGGCGTGACAAAGTGCTTCCAAGTGGATACCAGCTTCTACATCCGGGGACAGAAATGGTTGCATCAGTCTTGGAAGCGAGTCCGTTGCCTTTGCATTCGTCGAAGCCCAAGCATTGCCACTATTGGGATTCCTTATCCGGCGTCGTTTGGGAGATAACCCCACGAGCAGTACATACTGAGCGCACGAAGAAGGCTCTGCATACTGCAGCATGCGGTGGACCCTGACCTACGCGAGAGACTCATCCGTCGAGGGAATCGCAGATGACAAGGTGACGGCGTTGTCCGGGACCTACGGGGGTACAGCGGAGGAGAGCTGGCTATAATACACACTGTCTTTTAGACTTCTATTAAAGTGCGCACAATTTCGGGTGAGTGGTCCGCACCTTCGCTAACAAGCAGTGAGATTTCCTTCCCAGGATGTCCGTATGAACGGTTTTAAAAGCTGCGCGATCGTACCGGCAATTGGTAGGACAGCCCCGCAAATGACCTTCGTTCGGTTGGGTTGCCAATGAATGTATGCTATCCAGTAACCTGGGGCATGATGCACGCATAAGGAGTTCCTATGTTCAGAATCCATGTCATCTTGTGCCTGCCGGCTCTGGACAAGTTTACTTCCAGCTCCGCCGACCTTATCGAGTCTTCTTGAGGCGCTGCTCCAAAGATGGGGTGCGCTGATCAGCCGATAAGCTGTTGAATTCGTATGTGCTCGACGAACACTCCACATTCACCGGGCACAATCGGTGGCTTTGGAAGGCAGCCAAACGGCGAGAAACTGCTTTGCAGGGAATGGAAGAGCACCGAGCACCAGCCCGAGGGCCACGGGGCAGACGGAGACTCTGCAAGCGACGCAGCGCGTCAGGGATGACTGCCCTTGTTACAAGAATAACCCTACTCAACTTGCAGATTTGGATACTCGCATGACCGTCAGTGTTCACTTGCACCTGATCGGCGACGTCGGAGTAAGACGATACGAGACGATTAAGGAAGTAGCATTGGGGAATAGAATAAGCTCTTGATAGGCTGATTATACATAGCGGTGGATACAGATGGTGGCAGGGTGCGCAGGATCGTCCTCAGCTAAAAGGGGCCTCTTGCTCAGAGGAACGGTACACCAGGTATAGTTATATTCTGGCGCTGCCTAAATTAAATGTTCAAACCCGACCGGGATGGATAGTGGACATTGCACCTACAGTTCACGCACTAAATTGAAAAGGAGTGTGAGTACTGATAAGGGTACAGACAGAAGATGGGATGCCTACCTCGTAGGACGAAATTCACGAGGACCGCACAAAACAAGAAGGCGCTGATGAGAACTGGCCCAATGATTTGGTCTGGCGAGAGTAGCGTTATCTTCGTTGCATAGATAGAACGTGAAGAGACATACCAAAGTGTCCGGGATCCCGCCGACGAATCATGGTGATCCTGTGTTGGTATACTATGTAGCCGTATACCTGTTCAATGACGTCACTTAGCGAAAGCTCAAGTAGCACCGTTTGAATGCGACGCACAAGGACAGCTACACTGAGGCCAGCATATGCATACGCCAGGTTCCGCGCGATCTCATCCTTGGACGCATTGAAAAGGGCCAAGGCAAGTGTCCCTACAAGAACAGAGGTCTGAAGATACGCGATCCAAGCTGCGATTTGTTAAAAATTGTTTGAAAGCTTATGATGTGTAGGTCACATACTTCTTTCGTTCGCGAACCAGACCTTGCCTTCGACTTTGATAGGGGTGGCAATCTTCTTGGGTACGCGGACCTGAGGGGGAACAGAATTGATCGCATGGTAATCCCGCACGGTGGGCATCTGTCCGTGTTCATCCTGTTCGGCATCCGGGATATTGTCGACTCGGGTGTAGCGTGGACGACGCTGGAAGGTCTTCTTGGGGAGTGAGGCGAGCGCAGAAGGCGAGAACGGCGAGAGGATGTCGGTCATGGCGTACCACGACCTCCGGATGAGTGAGCTGTGTCTCTCGTCGCCCGAGCTCGGTTCTCCGTTAACGGCATGTCCCGCCGTCGCTGTAGCTGCAGTCTGCGTCGTCGTGCTGGCCATAGTAGACGGTGGGCAAGAGCGAGTAGAAGGTGAGGATTCCGCACACAAAGCTAAATGAAACTTGTCGATGCACAAGCGAGACACGTGCATGGACCGCAAGCGCCAACTGTCGGGGCGGTTTGCGGGCCGTGAACCGAGCTAGCATTTGAACCGGAGCCTGAAGCGGAGTGATAGCGTGCGACGTCACTGTGGCTGAACACCATTCTAGGACGTTCTGGCAAGGTTCTCGCTCGGTGTGTTGCGGTTCTCGAAAGCTACAGAGGGACGGACGGCACAATATAACCAAAGGGTCTGCCCCCTCTCACCATCTCTCACCTTACACCCACATCCTCTTCTCTTCCGTACCTTGCATACATCCCTACGATGGGTACCGACTACTACAAGCTCTTGGGTGTCTCCCGGGACGCCAGCGATGACGACATCAAGAAAGCGTACAAGAAAATGGTAAGGAGCTTTTACTAGAAATGCGTTGCTTGCAGGAGCTCACCATCAATTTGTAGGCCTTGAAGTGGCATCCTGATCGCAACGCAGGGTCAGAGGAGGCTTCAAAGAAGTTCAAGGAGGTAGGTTTGTTGACCTATGTCGAAGTGTTAGAATACCTCTCATGACACCTCACGCTGCAACGCGCAGATATCGGAAGCCTTCGAAGTCCTTAGCGACAAGCAGAAACGGACCATATATGACCAGTTCGGCGAAGAGGGTTTGAAGGGCGGGGGCGTACCACCGCAAGGCGCGGGAGGTCCCGGAGGCGGATTCTCCAGCTTCGGCGGCTTCCCAGGCGGACAAACCTTCACCTTCACATCCGGTCCAGGAGGTGGCTCTGGCGGACGAGCAGGCTTCTCGCCAACAGACCCCAATCAGATCTTCGAGTACGTATAGCGGAGATAGCGTCTGACATGACATATGCTCACAACCGATTGCAGACAAATCTTCGGTATGGGCGGACTCGGCGGCGGTATGGGTGGGTTCGGAGCTGGACGAAGTCGGTCCATGGGCAACATGTTCTCGCACGACGTCGATGACGATATGACTGGCTCCTTTTTCGGGGGCATGCCAGGCGGTATGCCCGGCGGCGCTAGGTCATCAACCCGTCAGAGCAGGCCCTCTCCACCTTCCCCACCACCTGAAATCACGCGGCCCCTCAAGGTCTCGCTCGAGGACCTCTACTCTGGCGCGACAAAGCACCTGAAGGTCGGCCGACGATTGCTGAATGGCGGCACAGAAGACAAGGTGCTGGAGATCCAAATCTCGCCAGGATGGAAGAGCGGCACGAAGATCCGCTTCCCGCGCGCGGGGAACGAGCAACCCAGCGGTGAGGCGCAGGACCTCGTGTTCGTTGTCGAGGAGAAACCACACGAACGTTTCGTGCGCGAGGGCAACAACCTCATTGCGCGTGTCAAGATTCCGCTCGTCGATGCGCTCACCGGCGGTGGCGGCAAGCAGGTAGTCGAGCATCTTGACGGGCGGAAGATTCAAGTTCCTGTCCCGTTCGGCATCGTGAAGCCCGGACAGGAGACGACGCTCCCCGACGAGGGCATGCCGATCCGGAAGGAGGGTAGCGTAAAGAAGAAGGGCGATCTCATCGTCAAGTGGGACGTCGTCTTCCCCGAGCGACTCACTGCGACACAGAAGGATGACATTCGAAAGGCGTTGGCGTGAACGGACATGTGGACATTCTCGCATCATACTTGTATCATCATTTGACACACATAATCATGTACCTCTAGCATAGAATGATACCCATCTACGCATGGAAAACATTCTTGTACCGTTAAGTAAGAAGATACATCCTCCGCAATTTTTCAAACTGCCAAGATTTGGAAGGACGAGGCCGTCGTCCATTTTCTGCTCCAAGACATTATGATGCACAGATCGGCTCACCTACCCATGCTGGTAACAGCCAGTCGTCGCTCCGCCGTACTATCTATCTCGATTTTCCAAGGTAGCTGAGACATGAATTTAGATTGGAATCTGAAAATGGAGAGGCACACATATGAGACAATAAACATCTATGGCGCCAAGGATGGGACGAGCGTGGTTGGGGCCAATAGCTTCTGATCCTAACAAGCGTAAACCCGGCCTGTGGCGGTCTGAATCTGCGCCCTGCTTGGAGCGTTCGGCTAATTGCTCCAGCTCCATAGGCTTCACAGGCTCCTTCTGACGACCCCTCACGATATCTTTGTACATGTACTCTGCTTGATATTATCTGCATGACCCGTCCTCTCTAAATCGCACCATGCATACCCTACACAATGCCGCTCTCTCCGCGCTCTTGATTTTGTGGTTGGTTGAGGATAATGTTCGTGCGCAGCAGCAGTATACAGCGTCCCCAAGGTGCGTGGTGCTCTGCGTCACTTAGTATCAGGTACACTGACAGGTTATGCGTGTCTTTAGGTGGGGCCAGGCCACTGCGCTGGTTGACGACGCTCTATTCGTACAGGGAGGTCGGACAGACCAGTTCAACGCTTACGGCTACAGTTCTGCCCCGGTCAACAACGATATCCTCCTCCTTCCCTTGAACGCGACATTCAACCTTTCATCTCCACCCTGGCAATATATAGCCGGCTGCTCCAATTGCACCTCATCTCAAGGCCCAGCTGTGGCCTGGCACACCCTTTCCGCCTTCAACACTACCAACGTCCTTCTATTCGGCGGAGACGCTGGCCCGAACGGACCTATAGCGAATCCAGAAGAGGCTGACTCGGCTGCACTCCTCACCGTTGCAGACCGTACGTCCCCGGTTTGGACGCTCGAAACGGAATCGTGGGCAAACGAGCCCCTCCGTCGTATCTACCATTCCTCATCGTCGACCGGCGGCAAGATATGGCTGATCGGAGGGGAGAAAGCGGATGGGTCGGACAACGCCTTCTCGGACCACTATGTCTATGACCCCGCAGGCCCCTCGTTTACCCAGCTTCCATCGACCAATGGCCCACCAGACATCTTCGGACATGCGTCGATCGTTCTGCCTGACCAACGGCTCATCGTCCTCGGCGGTTACTCGCCATCGCAGACCGCTCTTCTTCCGTTCTCTACCGTTTGGTTCCTGGATACTACGCAGCCGACGCTCACCTGGTCAACCCTCTCAGTCTCCACTTCAAGTCTACCATCCCCTCGGCGCGGATTTGCTGCGACTCTCCTCGACAATGGCAACATTCTCATCCAGGGGGGTGCAGATGCAGACATGCAGAACATTTTCAGCGATGGTTGGGTGCTCGATACGAGCCAAAATCCGATGGTTTGGAGTTCTGTCGACGCTCTATCGCAGGTTGGCCCGCGGCGTGACCATTTTGCCATTGCATTAGGTTCAGAAGTGCTCTTCGGCTTCGGTGGGTATAACTTTGTGTTGTCTTCCATTGCGCGACGCACGTATCTGACATTGCGCAGGTTACGCTCAATCCGCGCCTGTCAATGCTAGCCTCCTTCTGTTCGATGCATCGAAGGGCACGTTCATCAGCACCTACACGCCCCCCGCCGCTGTCACTAGTCCAACCTCGAACACTGTACCTGGACCCACTGCAACGGCCTCCAGCTCCGGACATTTGGTCTCAGGCACGGCGGGCGGGTCTACAGAAACACGAGGCGGATCGTTCCCCTCATCCACCGGCCAGCCTGATAGCGGTGGGAATGGAGGGGGAGGCACCGGAAACGGCGACGGGAATGGCTCCAACCCTGTAACCGACCCTGCGGGAGCATCAAGTAAATCGCATACGACGGCTGTCGCCCTCGGCGTCGTCCTCGGCGTTCTGGGCCTCGTCGTTGGTGGAACGGGTGCATATTACATGAGCACCAGACGTCGTGCCTCGGACGACCGTTTCCATATGCTCGGTGCTTCCGACGATGACGACAGCCCTCACCTAGGACCCATTATTCCTGTTGCGGGTGCTGCCCGCGAGAAGAGCCTCCCTGTCGTTCAAACCGTCAGGGAGAAGCTCGGCGGGCTTGTCTCAGGGCGGACCACTCGGCTACCCCAACGACGTGACATGTTGGCAGACGAAGATACGCGGATGTTCGACGACCTAGGGTGGTACCACATTCGTCGGGACGGAAGTGTTGGGTCCTGGAGCACCAGGCGTGGTCGTCCCACTATTGGTGACGTCGTCCAGGACTCTCTCACTTCTCTGCGAAGCGTCGGCGGCGCGATGCTCGCATACGCTTCTGGCACTCGCAGTTCCAAGGATAGGGAAGTTAGCGGCGCTTCATCCAACACGTATTGGGAGAAGGGTCCACCATATGAGCCCTACTCGGACAAAACCGCTCTCGTAGGTCTCGCAGGCATTCCGCAAGCGGCGTCCAGACCGAAGGGTGGCAGGAAGGCCTCGTACACCTCGCAGTGGTCGTACTACGAAAATCCTTTCGCGGAGTACGAAGTAGACGCCTTCAAGTTACCAGGGGATGAAGAGTACGATTCCGACCCCGTAGAACTCGGACCGCCGCCCTCGCTCGAAGACCCTCCTCCGAGGCCGTACACGTATGCCCGCGTGGCCCCCGCGATGACTGATGCTACGCACTTGTCCCCGCTCTCCGAGAAGCCGTCCCTCCTAACCGTGTCTGATCCTACGGCGAGCTCGGACTCCTCTCACGCAAATTCGTCACCGTATGCAGGCTCCTTGGCCGACCAACTCCGCAGCCCGGGCGATGCGCCTCATTCTCCTCGCCGGCCCTCGTCCATCATCGACGCGAATCCGCCCATCATGCGCACGATGCGTCGCTCAGACAGCTGGTGGTCCAAGTTCGCCAAGACGCCGATTTTAGACCGCCTGTCGACGGACAGCTCACGCACGCTGCGTCCGCTAGATTTGGACTTCCGCGATCCGAACCCGCCTCCCCGAACATTGGTCCCGATCAAGGAGTCTTCAAACTCGTTGTCGCCCGAGGAGCCCCCTTCGAGACATGGGGGCAGGCACGACGACGTCATGTACGCGAGCGTGCATCACGGCCGGTCGGCATCTTCGTTGCAGACGTCCAAGACGGCAGACTCGGAAGTCATCGAGAGAATGGGCCGCACGATGGATATTGTCCAGCAGGGCACCATCTCCTCGCATGCGAGCGGCGCGAGCACCGACAGCGGTGCCACTGCAGATGCGTACGGACACCCACCGGCGTCGCCGTCCTCGTCCTCGGCATCTTCAACGACAGGTGACTACCAGCTGGGCGCGCTCGCTATCGCAATCCCTGCTCCCGTCGAAGAGGGTGACGAGAACCCGGCGATGTCAAATCTGGTGCAATCTCCAACGGCCATGTCTGCCACCCAGGCCGCTGGCTCACCGTCTGTCGGTCGGGACGAGGCGCGAAGACCGAGTCCCCCTCGCCGGCTCACCCCGGGCTCTGTTGTGGCAGCGCGCATAGCGGCGCTCGAGCAGCAGGCACGGTCTCCGCCGCCCCAGAGTCGATCCAAGAAGGCGCGAGGCAGCGTTTACGGCCTTGCCCCGAAGCCGTCCCTGTTCATCGCGAATCCCGATCGGCGAGGCGGGAGCGGGAGCGGGGACTCGTGATTCCCCTAGCCCTGGTTGTTTGTTCGTACCAGATGCCAATGCCGCCTTGCCCCGCATGCGCGCGCAAGATCCCGTTGGCATCCCATATCTTCACTGCCGGCGTCGCTGTGCAGGCCAGGTTGAGCCCGACGCCCGGTGACACATCGCCCCGCCGCTTATCCATATCCCATAGATCCCTTGCTGACTATCTTTATGCCACGGACGGTTCTTTGCTCGCGTATCTGTAATCCTGTTGCTTTACCTGCACTTTGTCATCCCCCCCCTGCCCCTCCCCGGCGTTCATGACCTTACGACCTCCCCATCTTCTTCTCCTTCTTCTCTTTCTTCACGCACGCCCATCCTCAGCCCCATTCGTCCGACCCCCCCCCTTCCTCCGCCGACGCGCTACCCGTTCTCCGGACATTCTTTTCTTTGTGTGCTGTGTGCTGTTGTACTTTCTGCTCCGCGCGCCGCCTCGCGCTCGCGTTCACGACGTCTTACGCTTACGACACGGTCTCAGGCTCGCCCACGATCCCATTCTGTATTCCATTGTGCCCCGTTCCGTGCTTGTCCCGCCCGCCCACATCTATATATGCCGGCAGCCGACGCACGCGCGCCCCCCTCCCTCCCCTCCCCGTGCGTCGGGTCGCGACGGACTCGGCCAAGATTGTGATGGAGTGCTAGTACTGGGCAGCAGCCCGCTCCTTTGTGCGTTCGTGCGTCCGTGCAGCAAGACCCCCAAAGCTCGCCTGCCAGGGCCCGCGCCTGCGCCCGTCTCGGACAATACAGTGCTTATGTGCGAGGACGTCCGAGGCGCGAGAGCACCGTGCGCGCGCAGACGTCAACAGCATTAAGATTTGTAGCGCATGCGCATTACGCGGCACGGCGAGCACGCATGACCGTTGGGCCTAGGGCCGAGATGCGGTTGTTGCTTTCAAAGACTGCACGGTGCGCACACGGCACACCCACCGTCCTTCACCGCCATCGTTTCGGCATGGTCGCCGCCGCGCAAGGGGGCGGCGAGTCTTCAAGCTCAAGGGTAGTCTGAAATGTGTGGATATCGCACTCAGACTAGTCAGGCCGGCCGCGGAGGTGTCTGTTACTATCTCTCTCTCGCGCGCGCGCGCGCATGTGCGCAGACGCCGTATGTCGCCGATTGGATCGAAACCTGCTTAGATTAGCTACACATAGACTCGGCGAGCGACGAGGGGGGGGCGGGCGGGCGAGAGGCGCGGCACGCGGTAATACACGGGCTAGCGCCCGCGTGCGCCGCGGCGGCAATGCATCTCTGCATCTATCTGCATCATCACCCAGCCACCTGGAATCGGTGGGATCCGGCGCCTGTTGCAAATTTGGGAGTGTCCGGGGTCGGGGCGAACAACGTTATTTTGTGCGATTTGCAACGCGTGCGGAAATAGGGCATTAATGCGAAGAAGAAGGGGGAAGGAGGAAGAGAAAAAAAAACTTTAAATGAAATGAAACCGGAGGCGGAGGAGGACAAGAGCAACAACAAGCCCAACACGCGTCCGCGTCAGCCGGCGAGAAGCGCGGGGCGTGGTGGATGGCGTTCCTCCCGGCCGGGTGGGTGGACTGGATGAATCATGGACGTCGGATGTTGTGTTGCAGGGAGTTCGGTGGGGTGGTGCAGAGCGACAATGAATGGGGCTGGGCCGCGCGGGCGGTGTCTATGGGGAAGTTGGTCCCTTTGCGGGCTCTGTTGGGGAGTGCTAGTGCTATGGTTGGATGCGAGGTTGCAGCGCGGGGCGGGGGTTTGGTGAGGTTGTCGGGAGGGACCCTCCGTCGTCCACGCAAACCGGAGCGCCTGGGAAGGGCGCAGCAGAGAATGGTGTTTCAGACGCCAGGGAAAGCCGCCCATCAGTGCCACAGAGCGTAAGGGGCAGGCGGGCGGCTACGGAGATGGCCTGTGGAATTCGGGGCAGAAGTCACGGCCGGCGGAGAGCAGAGAGGATCCGCAACGCTCTCTCTCACTCTCTCGCAGTCGTTGCCGCAGCACTCGACGCTGCAGCAGTGCCCGTGCTCGTCGAGTGTGAACAGGCGGTGAGCGCACCCACTTATGTTTGGATTGCTTCCGCCATCTGCGATTCCGATCCGTCTTCGCTGAATTCAGAACGGCGAGATATCTGGATGGATGGCACCGGCCCTTCCTGCCCCGGGTCCGCCCCTTCCTTGACGCCGGCATTAATGGCAAGGGTCCCCCTAGACGGCAACGAGCAACGCAGTTGACATGAGAAGCGCGTGCCTCGCCCATGCCCAGTCCTAGTTCCCGCCCGGCAGAGCTCCTGGCGTTCGCATCAGGTCAACGTTCGCCCCTGGCCGTGTCTGGGAACGTGGCCGACAGACAGACCGCTACTGACATACACCTCTCGTATACGTACACTGTCCGCACCACTTCTCTTGTCCTTCTCCTGCGGACCCGCACCCGCACCCGCACCCGCACCACCTATGCCGCCTCGATCTCGGCGATAAACTTCTTCGACTCTTCCGTGTCCGCCCGCTTCAGAATCTGTTTCCACGCCCACGTCAGCCGGTACACCATCCGTCGGCGGAGGTGGCACAAGCTCACCTCGACGAGCTTATTCACGTAGTTCGTGTACGCCGTCTCCTTCGACGTGCCCTCCACGCTCTTCCATGCGTCCCTGTGCGATCGTAGAGGGGCCGAGCGTAAGCGCACACAAACAGGCCAGGATCGTGGAGAAGCATCCGTACCACTTGGCCTTGCCCACAAAGTCAAGCATGCCCGGGCGAGAGGTGTTGACATCGCCGACAGTAGCTTCATCGGACGCATCCCACTTGAGCCCCGCGCCGAGCAATGTGCGCTGTGGCAGATGATGCGCACTCACCCTGCTTGTAGTACTTGTAGAACTGCAATCGTAAATAGGCTGCTGTCAGCGGGGCGCCTTGCCCAGGGCCCATCGCGTGTAAGGCGGACGCACATAAAG
The DNA here is from genome assembly GCA_022606055.1 of Trametes gibbosa. Taxonomy (NCBI): domain Eukaryota; kingdom Fungi; phylum Basidiomycota; class Agaricomycetes; order Polyporales; family Polyporaceae; genus Trametes; species Trametes gibbosa. The sequence goes on along the minus strand of JABYQJ010000035.1, from coordinate 199,425 downwards.
CTGCTCCTCCTGGCTCGGCTGGATGGGGCCGTCCTTGGGCAGGCCCTGGACGATGGCGACCGCCTTCTCAAACTTGGTCTGGGACATCGCTGGCAGTTGTCGGTGGTGGTGGAGAGAGAGAGAGAGAGGGATGGCGAGCAGATAAAGATCAGCTGGAGTGAGTGTGCACCCCGCGCGCCGATCTAAGTACCAATCGAGTCGAGGGCCGCCCGCGTCGACGCACCCGATCCGCTCGATCGCGCCCACGGCAGCTCCCGGGCCTGCGCTGCACGGCTCGACAAGCTTCATCTCCAGCGACACCCTCGTCGATCTCACCAACCGACGCTTCGCCCCTCGCACCATCCTCAATCGGCCCACAAGCGTCGGCGGCGGCGCGACGACGCCCGCGCGTGCCTCGACATCACCAAACGTACCCCGCCGACGTCACCACAATCGCGGGCCGGTCGCTCTCGACACCTTTTCACCCGGCGATTTCTCGTCCTCGACAGATGCTTCCGCGCGCTGTCGCACCCGGAATCTGGGACTCTGCGGTCGGACTGACGATAACGCAGATATGCGCAACCTACCCGGCTGAATCTCGCACGACAAATCCGGCTAGCCTCACAAACGCTCTCTCAGACCACTAGAGTCGGACGACGCGGTGCGCTGTGCTGTCGAACGCACCGGGCCCTACGCCCTCGCTTGTCGTCGACGATGACAGTGCCCATCGGCTCGTGCACCCGCAGACGCGCAGCGTTCTGCTCGACACCCCCCGTCCGAACCGGAGATCTGAGCGACGACAGGCGCGCATGGCGAGGGGGGGGGGGCGTTGTCAGCGCTCTCTGCCCATCACGACAGCCAAAAACCCAGCGACCCCCGCCAGCGTCGGCGTCAAGATCGCCATCGCACCTCTGATTCGGAGGCAGTACGCTGTATGTCCACCCCCGGCGCCAGCGCGGACTCCCACTTGCAAATACCGTCGTCCCCCTCTGTGGTTCGCGAGCGCCGGCCTCCCGCCCGGTGCGCAGTGGGCGGTGCTGTCGCCGAACGTTCCCACTGTGAGTGCTTCGGCCCCTCTTCTTCGGATGGCTCTGCGTCATACTGGCTACGAGAGCTACACTGACTGATTGGTGGACGGCCGAGGAAGTCCCCTCGTGCCATACATCGCTGTGGATCTTTTGCGAGCAGTCTTACGACCGCACGGACCATGAGGAGCCATGCTGCATTGCACATGCGTCCGTCTGCAGCACTTTCTACGCCGTTGGTCTCTGACAGCTCGAGGCCGACGAGAGTAGTCCGACGCGGGCACTCGCTAGAAGATCGTCCAGGATGATTGCTCACTGTCTTTCCGGAAGGTGGAACACGGTCCGTGATTAATTATCGCCTTCGCTGCTTCCCCTTTCTTCGCGACAGCTACAGGGCGCTCCCGATACAGCGTGTTCTCCGCACACGCTGCCCCTCGCGCAGAAAATAGCGGAGACAGGGCCCCGTCAAGGGGTACCCCGTGTCTTCCTACCATGGTGCGGCGGCCGCTGCGGTCACTTTTCAAAACATACAACCGCCCCATGGAGACGATCGCTCTCACGGCCGGGCGTTTTCCCCCGATTCCGATAGAGTATGTAGGCTGGCGGAAGCCTTCTGCGGCCGGTACGTTCACCTCGTTCGCGCGCGCCATTTAGAAGGCTTTACTTACTTCTCGTGCGGGCCCAGGGTTCGCAGGCGTCATGGGAAAGCGCGCGTCTGCCTGTATAGAAGACATACCGGATGTGCTACCTGTCAGTGCTCAAGTCGAACGGCGACAAACCGAGTAAGGAAGATCGCTTCTCTTCGTGCCGTGCAGGAACGTCTCATTCTGCTTGGCTATCAGGATCCAGTCAACGGCCCATTGTTCCCGTGCTCATGATCCCTATATCCGGCCAGAGAAGCAGAGTCCGCGGCGAGGAAAAGGCGTGCCAAACTTTTCTAGCGGTGGAGGCCCGCCCGTGCGACTGCTCTAATAGGTACCGTCACACTCTATCCTGCCAGGCGCAGTTCACCCGGCAGGTCCAAACACTGCCTGCGCAATGTCCGACGCTGTCGCCGCCGCACGAGACCTCTCCCGCAGCCCTTCGCCCCCATCCGCGCTTCGCGAAAACTTCCTCTTCGGAGATGTGTGCGTCAAGCCGTATCACGAGCACTTTGCCGAGCCCGCACAGGGTCCCACCGAGTCGTGCACCTGCTCGCGCCGCGCTGCGTGCTCGCGTGCTCGGACCCTGGGGCCCGTGCAGCGACCCCGGCACCTGACGCACGCACGTCGCTCCTGCACGTCCTCATGGCCCCGGTGCTTGCAGGACGGTCGGAGGAAGGCGTCCGTCCGCGGTGGCGCCCTTCATCGTAACTCCTCGGGTGCGAGCGAGCGAGCCCACAGCAGTGGACGATCCGAGCACCTGAGCACGCGCGCACGCTCTGCGATGTGTAACAGTGATACAGCTCCCGGGGCCACAATGATCTCCCGTAAGCGGCGTCCTGCGTCGACGTGCTCCTCTCCCCCCTCCCGCCCCCCCCCCCCCGTCGCCGCCGCCGCGGTGCCTATCTGCCACTCCGCCTCGCCGCGGCGGCAGCGATTGCGTGCGGGAGTGAATTGATGAAGGGGGCGAACGCGGTGGATCGCACACCTATAGCGTGATCGGCGGGCAAGCGACCGCCAGGCGTGACGGAACTCTGTGCAGCCTGACCCGCCCGCGAGGCACGAGGATACCGGACGGGTCTGGACGCCCCTGCGCCGTGCGAGTGCCTCGGTCCCCCCGTGCACGAATGGGGCTGACGACCGAAAGGGGTGGGGGGGGGGGAGGGGGGGAGACACCGCGGCGCGCGGGCACGGCCCAGCACGGCCAAGCGCGAACTCTGCTATTTTGAGGCTGAGAGGGTCCAGCATGGCGAGGGGGTCCTGCTGCGATACGGGGTGCGTACGGCACAGCACACCGCTCGCGCCGTCTCGACAGGCCGACCACGCAGGGTGGTGGACTGGTGGTGGTGGTGGTGATGATGATGTTGGTGGAGGTGGGCCTGTCGGCGAGGCGCCGGCGAAGGTTCAATGTGTCCTAAGCGACGTTCGTGCCTTACGAGAGCGCAATGTGCTCGTGGCCCGAGGCCGACGTGGATCGCCTGTGCGCTGTGCCGGATATCACGCCCGCGTCGGGCGGCGAGAGAGTGCGCTGTGGGAAGGCGCACTGGCAGCGCAGCGGGAGGAGGAGGAGGGGCGCCGCCGCAGCGGGCGCTGGGCGAGACGAGACGCAGGGGGCTCACGATGGCGTATACGGCGTGATTGCGCTGTGGGTGAAATGCGGCGGTTAGCGCGTCGTCGTCTGGGGGATGCAGAGGGGGGGCGTCGCGTGCACACGCGGCATGCGGTGCACGCTCTGAATGGACCCGGCACTGCGGTCAGCCAGCCTGGGGCGGGCTGCTGCCGTTGTGTGCCTCGGCTCGAGATGCACCCGTGCGATGATGACTGGGGGGTTTGCATTCTGGGTGAAGCTCCGCGAGTCCGGCGTTCGGGGAATAATGTGGGCCGTGGAGAGTGTCCGGGTTCGTAAGCTCGTAGCGGGCGTTGGGGCACGCAGCTGTTCGCAGACGAACAAGCGGTGGGGAGGGCGTGGAGAGTCTCGACGGGTTGGTTCGAGCTGGGTGGACCCCAGAGGTAGGTGATTTGCTTGGCGCACACCGTCCTGGAACCTGCGAGCGTGCTTTCCGGACCCGAGATGCGAGTTGGAGAGTCGCTTACCCGACCGGGAGGGTGCCACAGCTGTCTTGCCGCGAACGGTGGCTCTTGTCAAGATGGGCAGCGCACACACACCCTGGGCGCAGGTCGCTTGCCACCACTGGACGCGCTCGTCGGTGGCACGGTGCGGGGGGCTCGTAAGCGGCCGGTGGCTTGCTCGATTGAAGCAGAAGCCGCGCTGACATTGTAGGCGCTCCACATCCTTGTTGCGGGACAGGGAAGACGTCCGAGCCTGTCACGGCAATCGGGTTGTGTTGTGTTTGCCACGCACGATGCATGATGCCGTTGTGCGAAGAGGAGGGTGCATGATAGGGGGCGATGGACCGTCCGCGAGACCGACCGAGAAGCCGCTGGAGCCAGGGTCGGGCGTTCGACAGCTTGTCTGTGCCCTGCGGAACGAGGTCAGCAGTATGACTTGGGCGCTACATGCACAGCAGAAATGGACTCGTCGACACCGTACGAGTTTCGCGAGCCGGAGCAATGCTCGGGCATTGAACACCAGGATGATTAATGGCCTGTTGCGTGTGTCCGGTGATTAAAAAATTATGGTCGCAGGCCCGAGTCGTTTCGCACCGCTCTCGATTAATATATGACGTCTGGCGCGTGAGTGAGCCCAGCCACCAGGCATGCGTGTCGTTGCACTTTGTGGCACATTGGACTGTACGTACCCTGTCGTAAGTACTGTAGACCACTGTGGGCGTAGCGAGCTCATGTTGGACGCCGATTCGGGTGCGATTGGCGCTCAACTCTTGCGCCACCAAGGTCTAGTGGCGAACCTTTTCGGAGTCAGAGCGGAATTTCAATATGTAACAGGGGGTCATTCGGTAATCGAAAATCCGCTACTCCGCCACACACCGTATCACTCGCGAAGGCGATCACGGCGACGACGACGGCGACCCTGCCACCGTTGTTCTGTCCACTGCCTGCTGTCTTTCTTCTACGCGTTTCCAACATCGTCAGACACCACGATGGCCTCTGGCATCTCGAACTCGCGCTCGGTTCCCCCACCAACTCACCAAGAGGTCACGCGTAAACTCTCCGTGCATTCCAGCAAGCCACATGCAAAGGTATGCTTAAATGCAGCGCGTCTCCAACTCTCCGTCGAGAGAGGGGTGCATCTAGTATCAATCAACGGAATACTGAAACATCTGTGCTACGCACTGTCTAGAAACCGACGCTTTCCTCCGTAGTAGTCTCCGGTACGGAATCAGACTCGGATTCGGTGTTCTCCCCGGATGTCGTTTCACCATCCCCCATGTCCACCGCCAGTACGGTCGGTGCGCTTCTCGGTAGTACGGTGACGCAACCTCCTCTCTCCTCAATTGCAGAGCGTCGTTCGGGCAGTGGGGAAGAATCCGAAGAGGGCACAGATGACGAGGAAGGTGGTTGGAGAGTCGAGGACGCTAGCGCAGCAACTCGAGGCTCCCTGGACGAGACTGTGATCAAGACCGGTTACCTGTGGAAAAAAGGCGAGCGTAGGAAGGTATGTCGACATGTCTCTCTGTGCGTCTCGCAGGTGCTGATCTGTTCGCGCTTGCCCTCCCGTCTCCGGCGCCCCGTCGGTGTCCTACTCTCCGACTCAATCTCGATTTGGTGCGGATCCCCCTCGACGTCTAACAGACATGGAAGAAGCGTTGGTTTGTGCTGCGCCCGGCACATCTCGCGTTCTACAAGACCTCGGCAGAGTACAAGCTGTTGCGGCTGCTCGAGCTCACGGACGTGCATTCGTGTACCCCGGTCGTGCTGAAGAAGCACCAGAACACGTTCGGCATCGTCTCGCCTGTGCGGACCTTCTATCTGCAGTCAGAATCTGCTTCGGACGTCCAGGGGTGGGTGCACGCCATTAACGACGCGCGTACAGCACTCTTGTCGACTTCAACCCGCAACTCTGTCAGCGCACCGATCCCGATCCCAGCCACCCCCGGTACTGCGCGTGGACCCTCCCGTCTTTCATCTTCGCCATCCCAATCGCCTTACGCTCATCAGCTCACGTCTTCGGAATCAGACGATGGGTCGCCCAACCCAAAGTCATTTCCAACACCTTCATCTACCGCAGTGCCAGCTTCCGCTTCTGACGCGGTATCGCCCTCTAAACCAGTCCTTTCGGGCTACCTCATGAAATGCGGATCACGTCGGCACAATTGGCACAAACGATGGTTCGTACTCAGCGGCGAGAAGCTCATCTATTCTCGGAGCCACATGGTGCGTCTGCGCTTTAGTCACCCTCTCCCGAGTTCTCGAGGGCGTGGAGGTAGAGCGTGCTGACGAAGACGGTCCATGGCGCGCGCGTCATCCGGCGTTCATGCAGGACACGAAGGCGCACCGTCAAATCCCGCTGTCGATGATCCTGGACGCGCTCGAATACGACCTTCCGCCGCACCGGAACGTGCCCAGCGTCACGTCGCCCCCGGCCCTCTCTCCCCCGGCTGCCTCCTCGTCTTCTCCCGATGATGGGGACGGTGCACATGGGTCGCACACATTCAAAGTTGTCACCACGAAACGCACCCTGCTCCTCTGTGCACCGAGCGAGGAAGAGGAGATCAAATGGCTGAGCGCCATACGGGCGCTCATTGCGCGCAGATCGACCCAGGGCGTCCTCCCGGGGGATGCGACCCCCCCAGTCACCAGTGCTCCGAGCGCGGCGGCAGCGCCAACGGCGTCGGGTGCAGGAGCGACGGCAGCTGCAGCTGCAGCGTCTCCGAGCGGCGGCGGGGGTCCGGGGCCCACGGGCAGGCGGCGGGACTCGATCGCGCGACGGCTGAGCCTGAGCGGGGGAGGGCCGTTCGGAGTGGGCGGTCCTGCGAGCAACGCGTCACCCAGCGGCGCGGGCGTCCAGCAGGAAGCGGCATCGGGGGAACGTCAATCTTGAGACCGTGCGCAGAGCTCGGCCTTCTCGCGTGCGTGCGTGCGTGTGAGGCCCGGCGCGCACGCATTCCGTCATTCGCTCGTTCGCTCGTTCTCGCTCTCTCTCTCTCTCTCTCTCTCTCCCCTCCGGCGGCGGCGGACGACGGACTGGCGGCGCGTGGGCGTTTCGGTGTGCAGGCGGTGGCGCGCAGACGATGTGCGCGGGGGGTTTCCTGGATTGCGGGCGGCGGCGGGCGAGGTCGTCGCGCATCGCCGCTAGCTCGGTGTGCTGTGTGCCGCGTGCTGCGTGGCGGCGGCGGCGTTTGCTCGTTGCTGTTCAGCTGTTCTCATCAGGCCGAGTACGTGGGGAGATGGATCGCACTGGGGCTTCGCGCGGAGTATGATATCGGGGGCGGCGCACCGTCTGTGTGCGTCGACGGGCGAAGACAGCCTCGATCGGGGGCGCCGGGGATCTCACCCCCCCGGTGCGCGCCCGCTCGAGGAGGAGGTCTGGTGGGTAGGCGTACCTATCTGTGGGTGACGGAGCAGGCGAGGGGCTGCAGTGGGGGTTGCTGGACGCTGAAACGCTGAACGTGCGGGATACGCTGTAGGATTATACAATGTATTGCAGATACGGAGGCCGTGGCTGCGTGTGCGCGCGCAGGTGCCCGACGACGGGGTTACAATGATGAGATTGGAGCGAACTGCGTGTACATGTAGTGGTAGCGTATAGGTTAGTGATACGACGAGACGAGTGCGGCGGGCGCCCCGGGAGGGGAAAGGTTGGAGGGAGAGGAGAGAGTGGTTGGAGACGGAGGGTCGGGACATCTGTCAGGAGATGTCTTGATGGCGTCCGAGCGATGGATCCGAGGGCGGTCGTAGGTTTAGGTAAGCGCCGTGGGGAGGACGATTGGCCGGTGCGGCGATTGAGCTGCGCTGGGCTGGACGAAGAAGGCGAAGGCCCGTTTGGACGGCGTGCGCATCCGCTAGCGCTGTCAACTGCGTGCAATTTGTCCAGGAGCCGGGGCGTAGCAGAGGGACTGTATTGGCGGGCACGAGGAGTCAGACGGCGGCGGTTGCGAGGACGGCGGTCGATTGTCGTCGAAACAAAGTGGTGTGGGTGCAGACGCCGTGCGGGGGTTGGATTGTGTTTGCGGACCGCGCCGAGGACGATGAGCGGAGGCGGGGCGATGGGGGGACGGCGGAGTGGACGAGGACGAGGATGAGGACGAGGACGAGGACGAGGACTAACGGAGAGAGAGAGAGAGAACGAAAGACTGAGAAACTGAGCACGGCGAGTAGTCGAGGCTAGAACGGCGGGGTCGGGCGGCTAATCGGTGCCTGGGAAAAGCATGACAAGGATCCGATCTCAGCGGCTGTGGGTTTTATCGGGCAAGCCTTGTGACCACAGGAGCGGGTCGACACGAGGACGCCCAGTCCACTCCCCCGGCCCCCTCCTTCCCCTCTGGGCACCACTAGAGTTTGAGGGCGCTCTTCCATTCTCCCCAGCGCTGCCACCTCGCTCGCACCGCTCGTGCGCACGGACACCGCGGCGCAGCGCTGTCGGCCGTGCACCGCGCACCGAGTCTGATCCATCCCAGAGTGGTCTGAGCGCGCGCAGATGGCGAGAGCAGTCGTCGGTCGGACGAGGGGCAAAGGCGTCATGGCCGCTGACAACGCCCTTGGGCGAAAATTAAGAATACCAGAGGTTACGTGATGCCGGCTCCAGCAGGGCTGTGCCCGGGGCGAATGGAAAGGTGGGGGTGTCCCGGGTCCGCGCGATAAGGGAGTAAATAAAGGAAAATAAAGGAATCAACAGCAAGGCGATTCGCACGGTTGCAGCCCGGCGCCCTGGAGTACATATAGTCCTCCTCCCTGCCTTCTCCCAACAACCGCCCACCACTCCCCGTCCGCCTCCGCCTCTCCTTCGTCCTCCCCCGTCAAATAAATATTCCATCTGCTCCCCCAGCCTACTTTCCATGACCGACGCTCCTTCCAGCCCTCGCAAGTCCGTCTCCTCCGTCTCCCAGCAGGCCCGATCCCAAAAGAAGCCCGGAGCGCCCAAGCCAAAAGGCGCCGTCCGTGCTAAGTCGGGCTGCTACACCTGCAGGATTCGTCGGAAGGTTAGTCCTCCAGGCGCTCATCATCGTCCTCCTCAATCTCTAACCCCGATCGTTTCTTCCGCGTTTTTTCTCCCCTCTTTCCCACCATCGCCACCTCACCCACCCCCAACGCCACGACGCACAGAAATGCGACGAGCAACCCAACGAAGACGGTGCTTGCCAGACCTGCGTCCGTCTCAGGCTCCAATGTCTTGGCTTCGGCGCGAAGCGTCCAGAATGGATGAGGGTCAGTGTTCGCTCTATCAATTTTCACCTCCTTCGGACATAGGGGCTCACTCCCTCGTGCAGGAGAACAACAGCGTCACCGAGCTTCGTGAGAAGATCAAGAGCTTCCTTGCCTCGCAGGGCATGATTAAAGGCCATTCCGGCTCAGGGCCCCGCTCGACAGACCAGGATCCTCCCGTCCTCGTCCTCGTCGACCAGCTCCACGCCTCATCTTCCAGTCCCCCAACCCCCACCCTCTCAGCGACCTCTTCAAACGATGGCCCTCGGCCTCCTCACAACGGCATGAACACTTCCTTTGAGCGTGCTCCTCCCCATTACGCTACTATGCCTCCGGAGCAGCAACCTTACGGTCACAGTATGTACCCTCTTACATTCGTCCCCCTTCCTGGTAGTGAACTCCCGCAGACTGGCAGCCTGCCATTCCGGAGCTGGGACATGATCCCTCGATGAACCGGGGCCCGATGCTGCCGAACGTGAACGAAATCATGTATCATCCCACTGCCTCCGCTACCGCCCCGCCCCCGCCCCAGCCCCAGCCTCCTACTATGATACAGTCTCCTACCTCCATAGTTTCTGCTTCCTCCTCCTGTAAGGCGCCGTACCGTTATTAGTGTATTATGAATGTATCATGATTAATGCCCTCCTCTGTTGGCAGGGCCTCGTGTTGGTGCTCCATATTTTCCTGGGACGTCGGCGTCGACTTCGATGGCAATCGCAGCATCCGCATACATGCCCTCGACGTACTACAACCATCCGCATTCACAACTTGCCCGGTCGTACAACGTCGACATGACATCGTACTCGGACGATGATGCTGACCCGTCTGTCCACAGTCCCGATGGGTTGCCCATGGCGGTCACTGGCTACGCTGAAGAAGACAGGCTCATCAACTATTATCTGACGTGTGTGCTGCCGATACAGTACCTGCTGGCGGACGACTCTATCCAGAGCATGATGGTGAACCTCATTCAAAGCAGCGCTGAAGCCCGGGATGCTGCATGCGTGTTATCCTCACTCCACTTAGGCCTCAGTTATCCGGCACAACGCAGCCACACGATCGCTCTCTTCAGTCGTGTCCAGACAGCACTGGCCAACAAGCCGCCGATGTACTCGGAGGGCGACGCGATGGCTGGCCTTCACATCGTCTCGAGCTTCCTCTTCGAAGGCGGACGGGGCAACTGGGAGTTCTGGCTCGGGATCGCGTGCCAGTACGTGCAGAACATGCTGAACGACCCACGGTTTTACGGCCCCGAAGACGCGCTGCGCAAGTGCCCGGAAAGCACGCGGTTCATCATCAAGACGACGATGTGGTTCGACGTGCTGGCGAGCGTGACGACGCAGACGGTGCCGCGCTTCCTCGAGACGTACCGCGCGCTGTTCGGCGGGCAGAGCGCGTTCATCGGCGACCCCGCCGCGAGCGCGCCCGAGATCTCGATGCTGCCCGTCATGGGCTGCGAGAACAAGATCGTGCTCGCGATCGCGGAGATCTCGAACCTGGCGTACTGGAAGGAGAACCAGCTCCGGCGCGGCACGCTCAGCATCCCCGAGCTCGTGCGCCGCGGCGCGGACCTCGAGGAGAGGCTCCTCGCGCCGTCGTCCCCGCCCCCGCTCCTCGCGCCCCTCCAGCCGGGGATGTACGGCCCGCACGCGCTGCAGCACCACGCTGCGATGTACGCGCAGCACCAGCACCAGCAGCACAACGGACACCAGCAACATCCGCACCTCCCCCAGGGCCAGGGCGGGCGGCCGGGGGACGAGATCCAGCAGCGGCGGCGGCTGACGAACGACATCTTCCGCGCGTCGGCGCAGGTGTACCTGCACACGGTGCTCTCGGGCGACTACCCGATGTGCCCCGAGATCGCGACGGCGGTGACGGAGACGATCGACGCGCTGGGGCGTATCCCGATGGACGCGCCGACGGTTCACCGCAGCGTCGTGCGGAGCGTCGTTTTCGGGATCTGCATTAGCGGGTGCCTGACGGACGACGTGCGCCAGCGCACCTTCCTCCTCCAGATGCTCGAGCACCAGCAGCACGAGACCGTGGGCAACGTCGGCGAGGTGCGTAGGCTGATGGAGGAGGTCTGGCGGCGGCGCGACCCCGAGCGCGAGCACGGCGTGCGCTACAAGCCCGTCGACTGGCGCAGGGTGATGCGCGATAGCAATGCGGATCTGCTCCTGCTCGTATAGACATCGTTGACGATGGCCCCGCTCCCGTTCCTCTCCCCGCGCGCGGCGCAACGAAGGCAAAGACGTCGTCCGCGTTCTCGTCCCCCGTTCCCTCAATGCGTCTTTGGTCTGTCTGACTCTATTCCCCCATACCTCGTTACCCGGTTTGGATCTGCTTTCTACGCACGTCGCTTTGATCACGCCCCTGCACTTGACTGAAAAGCCACGCCTCCCACAGCCATCCCGTTGTAAAACATAATGTGCCCCTGCCTGCCCACATACCACGCGTCGTCCACATCCCCCCCCCAGCTAGGTTCGGTTCCGGCTCCGGTCCCCCGCGCCCCCTCGTCCGTACTACAAAGTCGTCACACAGAGTTTTTGCCTGGTCAATGATCCGCGCTACCCCGCTTCGCTTCGCGCCCCGCTACAGTTGGCTGCCTGCTGCATGTATGTATGTATTCTACTCCGGGCTATCGTACGCTTGTCTGCGCCTTTCCTCACGCCCGCTCTCCTTAGAGTCTGTACTCCTAGTACTGTTACACCGCAGGACGCTACAGCCCCGGGCCCCCCGTGGCCAGAACCCGTCGGCAGGCCTCGCTTACGAACGGTCTGCACCGCGATTGGCCCGCTCCCGCTCTTCTTTGCCTTCCATCCCTCGTTCGTGCACCCCGGCTCTGTCTGCGGCTTCCTCGCTACTGCTCTGCTGCACTTCTCCCGCACCGCACATCCGTCCCCGCTCCCCAATCCCCTTCGACATCCCCAGGGCGCAATCGCAGGCTCGCCCTCGACCCGTGCACGTAATCAAGACCGGACTTCGAATCCGACAATTCGGATTGAATCAGCCCCCACCCCATCCCATCCCATCCCAGCCACCGCCCCCCCCAAGACCTGCTGGTACTGCCCATGCCATTCATTTAGGCCCTGGAGCTGCCGCAACAGGCAATTCCCGCCCCCCACTCCCGATGCCGAGTATAGCAACATGCCGCCGTCTGTACCCGTCGCGCGCTGAACCCAGGCTTTTTTTACCGCGGTGTCACCTGTACCTGCACTCGTCCTCGTCCCCCCCCCGAGCCTGCCAAAGCTGCGTGCCTGATATGCCCGCCGTGCGTGCCCGCGCGGGCGAATGGGCGGAAGGGGAACGCGGGGCGCGGGGGCGCAAGGATGCGGGCGAGGCAAGCCTGACGAAGACGAAGGGCAAGAACACGAAGTGGCAGAAGATGGAGACGAAGAAGCGGCCTGGCTCTGGCAGACGCCATCATCATCGACATCATCAGGCGCGTCCGGCCGCGGGAGGGTGTGCTGCGCGCGACGCGCTGCGCCCGGTGCGCGCGTGCGTGCGTTGTCCTCGCGTGCGTGCGCCGTGCGTGCCTCTGCCAGTGAAGGCGAAGAAGAAGGAGGAGGAGGAGACCGAAGCGTGCGAGAGCGAGAGCGAGGGCGAGGGCGAGGGCGGGTTGCTGGGAGAAAGGAGCGCGCGGCGGTGGTTGGCTGGCGGATGCAGAGGAGTTCGCCGGACGCAGCGCGAGGCTCTCCGTCCTTCTATCGCGTCGCGCTTCTCCATCGCATCCGATAACGATTCGCGAGGCGAGGCGAGGCGAGGACGAGTTCGCGCTCGCCGCCGTCGGTCGTCGGGCGAGCGGGAGGGGCACGACGAAGACGACGACGGCGGCGGCGGCGGAGGGGGCCCAGGCGCGGGAGGAGTACGATGAAGTAAGAAGTAATACGCTAATTTAATGACACTGAGCCAGGCCTGATGGACTAGTGCTAGGTGGCCTGTACGATGAACGATCCTCCCGCGCGTTGCGTGTCCGCCGCCGAGTCGCCGCGTGAGTACGCCCCTCCTCGGCCGAGCACCCGCCCCTCAGTACTCATGCACCCCTTGCCTTTCGCAGGAGGTCGTTCCCATCGCTTGCCCGGCACCGAGGGCCATAGAGAGTTGCCGACGAGCACGCCCTCCTCGCCGTCTTCCTCGTCCTCGCCGGCGCAGGCAGCCTCCGCGACCGGACATATCGCGGCGCAGAGCACAGACGTCATAACGCCGGCCCCGCCATCACAGCGTACTACCATCGCTGACCGTGCCGGCATCTCTTGCTCAGGTCAGTCCAGTCGTCGTATTATCTGTCATACCCGAACCTCTGCCCGCTCAGCGCCCCGCTGCTGCTGACCGCATCGTGCATACGCAAACACCCCAGCATGCCATGGACACACGGCCGCGCATGACATAGTTCGGACGTCGCCAGCGGTCCCAGACTCGGACGCGGGCTAGAACTCGGAAGACACACCCGCGCCCCCCCCCCCCCCCCCCCACACACACGCACCTGGCAGCCCTATGAGACCCGGTCCGCTCAGTGCTTCGAACTTCGCTGCTCTCCCAGCCGTGCGCGCGGGCGCGCGAAGGCTCGTGCTATGCGCGTGGCCGCGCTTCTCGTGCGCACGGCGTGGCCCCAACAAGGTACGTTCGCTTCGTCCATGCCTCGCACGGCAGCGCGTAGGACGCTGTGCACGACACGTTCCCGCCCGCTCTGCTGCCCCCTCCCCTTCCGCGCGTTCGCGCCCCAGCACAACGCTGCGCACCCCGGGGCGTGGGGACTGATGCGTTCCCGCCGGGCGAGTGCAGCCTCGAGTGGACCGGCACCTGCAGAATGACGTCCCTGCGCCGCCAGCGCGCGTGCCCACGCTGTTTGTCAGTTGCGATAAGTATGTAGAGTTTGTTGCGGGCGCGCACACGCTGCCCCCCCCCGCTCCTCCCTTTGGGATCTGCTTCCGCTTCAGGCCGTCGCAGATCAGGACTGCTGCCAGAACCCCGGGGCCCGGGGGAGGGCCTGGCCACCGGACAGGGAGGCGCGTGCGGGGAGGCGCTGATGTGCATCAGCGATGCCGTGCAGCCTTTACGACCTCGCGTCCCCTCGCTCTTCGTCGGACGCGTGACTGCGCGTGGGGGCGCGCAGCGCACACAGGCTGCAAGGAGGGCCCACGCTCGACGGGGGGAGCTGCTCCCGAGCGAGGGCACACCTATTCCTGTGCTGCCTCGTGTCTGGCTCTATTGTGCGGTGCGATGCGGGGGGAGGGGCAGATGCGTGCCCTCCCCCCCCTCACTCTAAACTCTAATGTACATATCCGTGCTAGAACGCGCGAAGCGGTCTCTGCTATCTATCGTCCCTATCTCGTATCTGCGTGTTCGCGTTCGGCCTTGCAGTGAGCGAAGGCCTGTCCCATGTAAGCCTGTGACGGCAGCAGAACGCGCGCGCGCGCCTGGATTCCCGTCCTCGCACGATGCGCTACCATGCTCGTGAATGGCGGCGGGGGCGTACGTCTTTCCCCCCCCCACACCCCCGCGACGGCGCGGACATCGCGAAGGACGACGACGACGACTCGCCCTCCCCCCTCTCCGGCGAAACCAGCCCTCGCGCAGAGTGGATCCAGATCAGGAGTAGCGCATCAAGACCGAAGCCTCGAGAGTCGAGACCGGCACGGCTCGCCCCCCTCACTCTCCCTCACCCTGGAGTCTGCGCCGGCGGGCGGGCGGAGACACGAGATAAATATATGTATGAGGGCGGCCACGACCATATCGTCGGCAGCAGCAGCACGTCTGACTCTGGGACGAACGGATCGCTATCGGCTCACCCCCTTCCCTTTCCCCTTCCCCCCCGCCCCGCCCCGCCTGAGTCCCGGGTGTGTGTATGTGTGTGTGTTGTCGAGAGAATTACAGCACCGTTTCGCGCCCAGCATTAAGAGTCCAGCGGCAGCCGGTTTAGGCAGTGACACACAGTTGTTCCGTCGCGGGCGCTGCCCCCTCCTCCCCCCTCTCGGCGCCTCTTGCCGTGGCACGAGCCTGGGGGGGGACAACAACAACCGCCGTTTTGGGGCACGGTGCATCGCCTCCCTACACCGTCTGATCGCGCGATCGGGAGCGTTGACGCGGTGCTCTCCCCCCGCGGCTCAGCGCTCAGCGCCCAAGGGTCGACGGTCGACGGCTGGATGTTGACCAGCGCTCGGCGTGCGACATCATGCATCATGGAGTCATGAGTGGCCGGGTCCGCCCCCGCGCGTGCGCGCGCGCGCGAATCTCCCTCGGGAGGCGGGTGACCTCGGACGACGAACGCGCCGCGGCCTCATCATCATCCAGAATCGCCGGCCTCTCGGGGTCTATCGTTCGGGACGCGAAGACGCCGGTGTGCGGGGTGTGCGGGCTGCTGCCGCCGCCGCTATTACTCGCTAGGCGGACGCTCTGGGAAATTGGAGGTTGGGGGATGCACCGTCTGTGCCGTGTGGTCAGGGGCGGATGGGGGGGTTTGGCTAGCGAGGGCGAGGGCGTCCCGCGCGGCTGCGCGGTGAGAACGCCCGGTCGCAATCGGACGAAGTTCACTGAGGAAGCACTGTGTCGCCAAGTAGGCGGGCGCCTGGGGACGGGGAGTCTTGGTCGAGTGGTAGTACAGCACTAGTCCTCGCGAGTAACCACATTTCTTCGCCGAGTGCGCGGCGGAGAATGGGCCGGTGGTACCAGGTCTCCAAGGCCTATCCAGATTCATGTCACAGGTCGCTGGGAGCGGCACTTAGGTGCACGAGGTGGGCACGGAAAGGAGCGGCCACGGCGCACGCGCGGGAGGCTGACGGCCCTTCCCTTCACCAGGTGCGGACACTGGCAGACAGACAGCTGCACTGAACGGCTTCTTGCCCACCATGCGGTGCCATGCAAGTGTCTCGGAGAGCCTGCGAAGTCGAATTCATTTTCGGCGGGACGCCGTGGCGGCAGCGTCCGAAGCTGGCAGCTGCGATGTGCCACCCATCGGCCCCCCCTCCCATTAGCGATGATCGTGTCCGCCGTGCGCGGAGGCAGGCAGGGCAGGAGAGAAGGACTGGGAAAAGTGAAAGGGGAAATTAGGCAACATGTGACCCGTGCCGTCGGTCAGTAGAAGAACGATACGAGTAGTTCGGCTGGACGGACAGCAACGTACCGGTCATACGCTGGGTGTGGACAGAATACGTCGCGCCATGATGTTCGCGCCAGGCTCGATATTGCGCCCGCGAGTCAAGCAAGGCTATAGCTGCTGCGTTGACGAGCTAGAGAATAACACATCCCTCACTGGTCTTTTGTCCCGCGGAACTGGAGAGCAGACGCGGCAGTGCGGGATCAGCGCCGTAGAAAGCTGGGACGCGATGGGGCCGTCTGTAATGCCACGGCGAAGACGAACTTGAATGCTGCGCTGTCGTCGTCTAGTCAAGACGAGAAGCTCACGTAGACCCGTCGAGACGTCAGGGCTGGGTGAGCCCCGCATGGTCGCCGTAGACTTGAAGGGGGTTCTTTCTGGATGAAATTCGTTTGCCACACACTCTTGTCGCGGGGTTAAGCTGGATGAGGCATGGTGACCCGAGCTGACGCCGCACCTTGAAGATGAACTTCCGCAGCGATGTAGCGCTTGATACGTTCGGCGACTCACCTTTTTGTACGGATGTCAAGGCAGCCGGTCATGCAACCGTAGCATGACACCATCGCGCTGTAACGCCGTGAGGGTTCGAAACGGTCGATATCAAGATGGTTTGCGGCGGTCGACATGCCGGAAAGCAAATCAAAATCAAAAAGGCGAGACGGCGGACTTGGGCAGAATGACCGCCGAGGAAAGGTTGCCCCGCCAGGAAGGAGAATTCGTAATGTCATCGCTGGAAACCGCCGTGGCTCATACATCCTCGTCATAGAGGGTGGCCAGTGTCGCAGCATATCCCTGACCCGCTGCGCAAACCGCCGCACGGGAACGGCGAGCGCCAGCAGGCCAATTGTTTGTACGGGTACGTAGCCGTCGGCCTTCACGGCCCAGCATCTGGGTCAGACTGCAGCAGCGTGTCCACTGCCGACGTCAGCCCGCCCGTCAATGAGGTAACAAATGGTGTGTGTGGGGGGGGGGGGGGGAAGGAAAGACCCGGTCAACACTGACGCATCCTGCGGAGCAACTTTGCATCCAACTTGACGGCCAGGGTGCTTTTCTGGGAGAGGAGACCCTGCCAGTGGCACTCCGCAGACCTCAGCTCCGCAGTACCGAGTTGTGGTACCAACAGCATCGCATGGCACGAGAGCGCTGCGGCGCGGTGCGACGATGGTCCTGGTACTGAGGGTGGGGATGGACGAAGTCGGCGCGCGCTCAGGCCCGCTGCAAAAACGTTGCCGTTGCCCCTCTTCTCTTGCCGCAAATCGCGATACATCGGCGGAAGGGCCACGACGCACCAGGCGGTAGCACGCGAGCACGCTCACAACCGCGTCGGCGGGGCTCCCACCGCGGCTTCTGCACACGGCATGCTGAGTTACCGACAGCGCGGAGAGGACGAAGAGCAGTACGACAGGACAGGACGGTGGATTCAGAACAGGGCCGGTAGGTCAGTGCGCCTTCGGATCGTTTCAGCACCCTTCCGCCGGGCGCCGGAAATGGTCAAGGGCCCTGGCGCAGAGGTCGGTGATCCACATTCGCAACAATAGATGGGTAGTCCCTTACGTTACGTTACTTGTGGCGCAGGGTGGGAGAGCATGGCCTGCGCGGCGGATCGACACAGAGGTGTGACGAGACGACGGCTAATGATGTACCAGACGAAAAGTGAGCCTGGAAAAAAGGGCGGCAAAAGGATGGGAACCGTGCCCATCCGTTGATATTTCCGGGCGGCGATTTCCAATGTTATGCGTGTCTGGCTTTTGCGTTTCGACAGGCTGTTGTGCTTCCGGTAGACAAGTCCTGTCGATATGAAGGCCTGTGGTTGCTGTTGCCGCAAATGAAGAGCTCCCCGTGGTGTTTGTTAGCCTCCAAGAGGTCAACGGCTTACCGGTCAGTGCTGCGACTTGCGCCATATCGTTAATTTCAACCGCGCTGGTCGTCTGCTCAGACGTCATGATGGAGCAGGAGTTCAAAAGCCACATCTCCTCGCAAGGGCCGCCAGTAGCCAATCCGGCAGGGCTTGTATTCAATGTGATGAGGAGCTCAAGAGTCGCGATGGGTTTGCAGCCGAGTCCTACACGCCTTCACCTCGGCACAATGTTCTGATGAGCAATTTGATGATTTCAGAAATCACGGCGGACGCGGCGCCGCTCCCTCCTTTTTTGCAGCGACGACGAGACTGGCGCATCGACGTTAGGGGGGGCCGCTTCTCGCCTTCGTCTTCGTCTTCGGCACACGCCCGATTTGAGGCAGCATCCTGATAGAAGATAGCAAAAATCTTGGGGAAGGGCTGTGGCAGCGCAAGGATGAGATGTCCTTCCTAGCAGGTACATAGAACCTATGCGTGCGTGCTGGGCAATCTGCGATGATTTCCATCAGCACGAACAAGCCCTGCGAGGGTCGCCGTCTTGTCTGAAGAATTCTATCCTGGTCGATACTGTCGCGTGGCGGTCCGTGGCGATGTGCGAGCCCCTCTGAAACAGCCCCACCACCCTTCCGCGGCCATCTTGCGAGGCGATAGGGCCTGTGAAAGCGGCCGGAAGCTGTGACCCCACCCCGTGGGCTCTCGGAGCACGTGGCGCTGGTCATGAATAACAAACAATACAGACTGGTTCCGGCGAGATGGGAGGATGCATGTAGCCCGGGCGCCGCGATGGCGGACGACGAGACTGATGCGGCTGAACGAATTCCATCGACGCGCCTTCTCTGCGCGCCTCGTATGGGAAACTGCACGCGCTCGCATCTTGGCTTCTGTCGCTTGAGCCTGCAAGGGTTTCCAAGGTGGCATGCAGCGGAGTCAGAATGCACGGGGACATGCAAGGTGTATGTAGAATCAAAATCGCAACCGCAGGGCATGTTGAACACCGTATACACTGCCACATCTGTCGTGCGAGGGCTAGGCGCCGCATGATGAGCGCGTGAGATGGCGGAGCGGAACGTTTGCTGGAAAAGGAGCACGCAGAGCAGGCACGTCCACAGCCGCATCTCCATATCTGCGGCAGTCCGAATTCCCGTAGCTGGTAGCGTACGTACGAAGGCCATCGTGCCGTATTAGATTACGGGCCTCGAGGCGTGTCTGGAAAACATGGGCTGCGCGGGAACGAGTGCGCAGCCGGGGAATAGGACGTTCCAGTCCATCTTCGGCGGATCGCGTCCCGGTCCATCCTCCGAAGGCGGATCATCTTACATAGCCTTTCCTGGTGCGCGAGGCTTCCGATATGACTCGCCTCAAGGCCGACCAGAGACAAGCCCCCAGTGCTGCTCAGACATATTTCGACGTCGTCTGACGGGGCGCGTCACCGGTTCCAGCTGCGCCTATGGCATGGAAGCTTCATACGCTGTAGACGTAGTACGTCGTCAGACACCCGCCTCTCACCGTCATGACGCTGGGCAGTCTAATACTGGTGATGGAATGGGATGATTAGCTCGGCCAAAGGGAAGCCAGCTATACGAGTTGCGATATGCGGATGCTATCATCATCACCATCTGCCAGAAGGAAACATGCCGGAGTTGGTCCTGCGCGCGCGAGCAGATCCAGAGGGAGTCGTCGACGGAATCCGCACTTTTTGGCCCGTTTGAGGCATGGATACCGTTCGCACGGGCGTGTTCCGCACGCGCCTCTCTCCATGTCCGACGAGATCGACCAGCGTGATCCAGGAACGACACGGTGTCTTGCAGGAAATGGAGCTGGATGCTCTTTCGCAGGTGGCGGCGGAGAGCCGAGGGTTGGCCTGGGACGCTTCAAAATCACCAAGCTAAGACACTCGCCGGTCCTACTAGCCTCTGCGATCGGCGAGCGAGGGCGCAACGATAGGATCGCCGTGCGTCCACCAGTTCTGCGAGGTCTTTTCCAGGCCGATCCGGGGGGATGTTCCACCGGGAGGGAGGAATACCGCGCACAACCGGACGTCGATGGCGCTGTGCACTGCCATTGGACTAAAAGGCATCTTTGGAGAAGAAATAGAGGGCTGACATACCGATGACGACGTGGGTGATGTTCTGTGGGTAGAACGCAGCTGGGCGAGGGCACCAATCTGTTGCATAACGCCTGTCTGCCAACGTATTACACTTCGCTCCGGAGACCAAGGAGGTTTGCCTCACGCTAGCCCAACGGTTGCCGACAGCACGCGCGTTTGTACGAAGCTGAGACCACGGGGCGCGAATATTTGCACTCAGGTCAGATCGGGCTCCAGAGCTATCCCTTGCGCGGCGCTGGGCTGTTTCTTTGCACGCGTGCTCGAGCAGGGCCTTTGGGTGCTCGCAAGCCCCGCAGCACTGCATTCCTGCGATTGGGAGGAGGGGAGAGGAGGTCGGGGAGTGGTACCGGTGATGGAGGAAGAGACGCGCGCGACCGAAGGGATGGTGCGCAGGCGGACGTGAGACTGTGAGCGGGATCGGGATCGGTGCTGTGTTGGTGGAGGCCCAGGATCTCGATGGAAAGGGGATAGTGCATATTGGAATAAAAAATAAACAAGAGGTGATGGATATGATGGACGGTGGGCAGCAAGGAGAGAAGCGCGGGGAGGGCGCGCAGGCGATCTGTTCTCTGCTCGCGTGGGATATTGAATTCGTCGGAGCAGTCATTCACTCGCTGGGGATCCGGAGAGGGGCAGGGACCCTTGGTGACGAGAGATATCATCTCGCTCTCCATCATGCCGTCGCCCTTCTCACTCTCTCCTCCAACCAGCCATATACCCCCGCCTCCACTCCTCCCGCCCGCCCCCTCACCGCCCGGCTTTCCCTCCTCCGCACCGGTCCTGACCTCCCTCCGCTCCCATGGCCCTCAAATCTCTCTCGTCCCCCTCCAGCGGTGACAGCAACTCCCCCTCCCCGGACCTCGCATCCGACGGCCCATCTCTCAACGCCTCCCCCATATCCGCTTCCACCTCTCTCTACATCTCTCAAGTCTCCGATGAGGGCGACTCTGCCGGCAACCAGAGCTCGCGAGGCACCCCCACGCGCTTCATGTCAGATCTGACGCGCTCAAGCTCGGCGGGCAAGGGCGGATGTTGGTAAGCTAGCCTACCTCGGACCCCCACTCCCCCCTCCCCCGCTCACGTCTCCCGCTCCTCGTCTCCCTCCGACGTGTGCAACCCCAGGACATGTCGCGTTCGACGAAAGGTATGTATCACACCGCAGTCCGTCTCCTGGTGATACCATCACGCTCACCTCTCTCTCTCTCTTCTCCTTCTCTTCCCCGTCCTTCCTCGCTTCGCAGAAATGCGACGAAGAACGCGAAGGCGACTCGTGCAAGACATGTCTCCGCTTGCGCATAAAGTGCCTCGGCTGGGGTCCCAAGAGGCCCGACTGGATGAGGGTGCGTCTATCTCATCTCCAGGTCGCGCCACCGCGGACTGTGCTGATGCAGCCCCCCGCCCTTCCTCCCCCTAACCCCGACGCCGACGACGCTTACCTTCGATGTCGCGCTTGCTGACCGATATCAGGACAAAGAAAAGGTCGCGGCTTACAAGGCGGATATCAAGGAGCAGCTCTCGCGAATGGGCCTTATCCGTGGGCAGCCCCGACAGCCCTGGCACGCCGGCCTGACCTCACAGCCACCCACACCAGGCATCGCTGGCCCCGGCCCCCATTCTCTCCGCCGCAGCTCGAGTGCACGAGAATATCGCCGCGAAGCCGCATACCTGCGCGGGTCACCATATCACCATCTCGTTGGCTTGCCCGGCGCCATATCCGGTAAGTCGTGCTCCGAACGGTGTCGCGCCGAGTGCGTCTTCGTGCCCCGTGCTCGCGAAGCTGGTGTCCAATTTCGCCTATCTTGGACGAGGCTATCGCGCACGGTGTGCCGAAGACGAGCACGGGTGAACGTAACCTTCCCGGGGTTTCAAGGTCGCTGACCAGGCTTCCTGCAGCGGCCGACCACCACCCACATAACCTCGCCTCCTCGTCCTCCTCACGCTCGAATTCGATGGCGTCCCCGATGATCAACTTCCTCCCCACCCCGACGAGCGCAACGATGCCCGACTCGATGTACGGCTACAGGCAATCGGGATCGTCAGTATCACTATCCGGTGGCGACGACGCACGTTACAATTTCCTACCACCCCAAGGCCTCCCGATGCCAGCGCCACCCGTCCCATCGTCGACATCGGTTCGTCAGGATGAATATATCACGTATTACTTCAAGCACGTCGGAGAGCTGCAGTACGTCTTCTGTGGGGATGCACTTGCAAATATCCTATACCCTGTGAGTGGCGTATCATGGCTCGTCAGCGATCGTGCCATCCCAGCCGTGGCCGGATTTGTCAACTGTCCGCCGTTATGGCTTCCATTCTCCCCTTCTCGTTCCGTGGATCAGCTTCAAATTCATACGTGGTGGACGGGTGTTCGTACCTGTTGCGCTGTCACGACCTGACGCCCTCGAAGTTGATTTCGTTTCGGCACGCCACGCTGGCACTTCCCGTTCTACGATGAAACACGGTCGCTGACCCACGCCCTCCAATAGATTGTCCAACAAGAGCCCAACGGCGTCGTTGCGCTCTCCCTCTGCGCCCTTGCTGCGCTACACCATTCGCGGGCGCGCATGGCGCAGGGCGCCGATCCGATCGTCGAGGATCCCGACAATGAGAACTCGCTACCGCGGCAGTTCTACGACCGCGTCCTGTACCGTCTGATGCACGCCCCGCAGACAAACGGCACGGGCCAGTTCGCAGAAACCGACGCAATCGCCGCTGTGCAGCTCATCGCGTACGCTGTCCTCGGTGGCGGCACGATGGACTGGGCGGCGCCACTCGAGTATGCATGCGAATGGCTTGCGCAGACGGGGATCTTCAACGAGGAAAACCCGAAGCTCACGCTTCTGAAGATGTCGGCCACCGGGCGATTCGCTGCCAAGGCGATCATGGTACGTCTCGTCGATCGGATAGACATCGTGGCTCAGCATTGTTGACTCTTGGACTACCAGTTCATTGACGTCTTAGCAAGCATCACGCTCAAGCAGCCACCACGATTCTTGCCACTGTACAAGCGGCTGTTCGGGGGTGGCGCAGGCTTCTGGGCGAACCACGCAGGGGCGGGTATGAGCGGGCAACACACCGAGCTGCGCATGGATGCGCTCA
The DNA here is from genome assembly GCA_022606055.1 of Trametes gibbosa. NCBI lineage: Eukaryota > Fungi > Basidiomycota > Agaricomycetes > Polyporales > Polyporaceae > Trametes > Trametes gibbosa. The sequence continues at coordinate 176,342 of JABYQJ010000035.1, read as the reverse complement.
CGGGCTGCCCAGACGACGCCCTGCTTGCGTTGGCCGAGGTATCAGCGCTCGCTCACTGGAAGGCCTCTGAGCTCCAGAACGGGAGCCTGAGCGTGCGCGAGCTGATCCGCCGTGGGGACATCATCGAGAAGGAGCTTCGGGAGCGCGCGACCGGCGTTCATGTTGACGAGGATGAGTACCACAGTCAGGGCGCGATGCTCGCCGGGTTGGACATGGGCGTGGCGGCCGCGGGCATGCCTATGGCGATGGGGCTGCCGCAGGTCCAGCCCGGCATGTCTGGTGCGGCAAGGTCACCTAGGGGTCCAGTAGATACCACGAAGCACGTTATCGGAGAGATGTTCCGCGAGTCGGCCCTCTTGTACCTGCACACTGTCCTCAGTGACTCCTCACCAGGTGCGCATACTCACCTCCTGGGTTCTTGACGCTGTGTCGCTGACTGCCCTCTGTAGGTGTTCCGGAGATTATCAACAGCGTCGAGCAGATGATGAAGTTGTTGGACAGACTGCCACCGTCGGCGTACGACCGCACGCTCGTGTTCCCTTTGTTCCTGACAGGCTGCATGACAAACAACCAGATGATGCGCGAGGTTATCAAGCATCGCTTCTTCATGCAGGACGCGACAATGGGCAACATTCTCCTCGCTCAAACAGTCATGGAGAATATCTGGCTCCAGCGGGAGGCTGCCTGCCGTATGCCGCGTCCTGGCGACCGCATAGTTGCTCTCAGCGACTGGCGGGATGGCTTGCGCATGCAGTGGGCCTCTCTTCTCCTGGTGTAGTTCCTTTGCGTTTGTGATTGCCCTCGCCGCCACCCTTCGTCTCCTGCTACCTTCAACGACCCTTACGACTTTCTGGATTAAAATGTACTCACCTAGAAGCCTTCCCATATAATCCCTGCGTTCCGTCTCTGTTCTGTGGATTCCACACTTCTATCATCTGGCCATCTCCTATACCCCGACAGGCAAAGATCCCGGCCGATTTGTCTGCTCTTGGAAAACCACTGTATGATTTGTCCGTCCTATGTACTGTCTCATTAGCCATGTCTCCTCTCGTACAGTAGCGAAACTACGAATATAACTTACCTTGGCGTTGAATTGCCACAACGCCACTGCGATATAGCATGATAGACGCGCTGGGCTACTGAACGGAGTTGAGGAGATGTTGAAGATATCATAAACGCAAGGTCTAGGGTGGATGCGTTAGGATGTGGGTGTGAAGCGTGAGGGCGTGAGGAAGTCGACCCCGCGGGGTGATGAAAGCGAGTCGGTGAAAGCAGGCACTCACCTTGGGGACTATAAATCGCGCCGGGAGTGAGACAGCTGAGGGCAACAGGGCATGCGTCGGCGTCATGGGCGCCTCGGCGGATCAGGGATAGCCTATCCGTGATGGCTAGGGCGCGCCTCGGGTATAGTGGTGGAGATGGCAAAGTACAAAGAGCAGCGCATGGGCAATGAGTAACGAGCAGTAGGACGAGCCGGGCGCCAGAAAACAACACAAGATCGGCCGCAGGCCTCTTCCGAGGATGGACTGTGCATCGCGGAGGCTGGCGGGTTGCAGGATTGGAGGAAAGGCCGCGATCAACAGGCGGTTCGACGCAGCCTTAGCAGGCAGCGCATAGATGATGGGGAGCGTGGATGCTCGGGATGTCGAAAGATCGGGGCCATCTGAGGGTGCATGATGACTGTATGCGGTGTGCTGAGGACGCCTGTGCTGTTGTTGGGGGCGCAGGAGGAGCGGCGGAGGACGTGCGCAGGCTGGGCAGGCGACGGAGAGCAGGCGAGAGAGAGGGCAGAGGAGGAGGAGGGCAAGGGTATATACCGATGGACCGGGGATTCCAGAGCCAATCAGATCCCGTCTTTCCCCCCGGCTATCGCTGATAGAATGCGCGTGCCGTTTGCCGAGTCGCGTCTCGCGTCCTCTTGCTCTTGCTCTCCGCCATCGCCATCGTCCTCCCCACGTCGCTCGCCGTGTCTTGTTCCCCGCTTTCGTCGTCGCGTTCGGTGTTGGACGGCTGTCAGCATCTGCGCGAGCATCAGTTCAAGGGGTACGGCCGCGTGAGTCCGCCCCGTCTCTCTGAACTTATACCGCGGCGCCCAGTGGGCTCGCGCCGGCCTGATCTGCTTAGCCTCGCCGCCCTGGTCCTGCGCGCTGCCCGCTCATCTGCCCAATTCTGTGCCTCTGCTTCTACGCGACACTCGTCTCCACTGCGTGGCCGGTTGCGCGCGCAACCGCATCTCAAGCCGGTGAGGGCTCAGTTCGCCGATCATGCTCTCTCTACCTCGCCCGCAATGCATCAGCGACCATCTATCCCGCGCCCGTGCTACAGGGTCTATTTTCCGCAGTCACGCATCCGCCTCTGCGATCTTTCCCGACGGTTTCCGGAGCTGCTGATTGTCGGGCGCGAACCTTCGCGTCCGTCCCGAATACAAGTCCAGGTTGCACCCACGCCCACTCGCAAACCCGAACATCCAATGCCGGGCTTGACTATCGCCTGCAAACCTCAAACTTTCCACTTTCACAATGCCCGAGCTCGAAAGCTTGTTCATCGTCTATTTTAACGCCCTCTTGGTTGGGGCCAGCGCCCGTCAGACTTCGTGCGCTGCGTAACAGAGCGCGCGGGCCATTTGAGCACGTGGCACGTGACGCGCTGATATCCAGTCGGCGCCTGTATTGACGCGTGTTCTAACGCCCGATCCGTGGTCGCCATCCTCTTGCTCTTAATCTTACTGTTTCCGACTGTGGATACCGCCCATATGTGTGCGCGCCGGTTGATAATATCAGGGTTTTCTACATGATTGTGCTGAATATGTTAAAAAAGGTATGGCTTCGCACCCTCTACAGTACAAGGCGGACCCTGACAAACTTGCCTTCCATCCCGGAGTTCAATACTAGAGGCGTTACAAGAATTATTGACAGGCGTTCCATAAGCACCATCTCCAGCTGGCAGCTATGACAGTCGTGGTGTATGGGGCGCAGCGACCATCAAAATCCTTGTGCCGAAGTCCCAGAGTTGTGGATCCGTTGTCCAAACAATACGAGGTACGGAGCGACCGTCAGGATGTCAGGCTTCGACACAATCCGGTCGTTTGAACGCCGGATTTTTGAACAACGCTGGTCGAAGGAACATCCCGCCTGACATCGGACGGAATCTAAATTGCCGTATTACGACCATACTGCGCGCGCTCACCTCGACGTCCGGTCGTCTCCCCCAAATCGGACGCTTCAATACGCAGCAAGCCATCGTCAAACTACTCGACGTCAGTATCGCGTATCTACGATCCCATTTGCTGCAGGCTACAGCGGAGGATCTGTACTGCAGCGGGGTGATCGGAGTTGCAGCCAAAAGTCTTCCACATTTGAGCAAGTATAATCAGCCGATTTCTATGAACTGCGTACGGTAACACTCCCACTAAATCCACTCCCCGAAGCGTTCTTTCTCAGCATCGGCTCGATCTGTGTGTTTGGGCATCCAGTCCATCCATTTGATCCATTCATTCCGTCCATGCCAAATACTCCGCCATAGGTTCCATCTAATTCGCTGTGCCAGTCACTACTCGCGCTCCCCCTAAAATCCCTGCTACGCCTTTCCCCCGGTTGTTGGGGGCTGAGCGCTGCTGTTGACTGCTCCTGGGAGGTCGAAGTCCGCAGTGGTGGCTTGCGTAGTAGTTCCTGCGGGCGTCGTGACTGTGATGTAGCTGGAGGCGTGGGGAGATGCGGCAGCCCCAATCTGGTACTTTGCAGGGAGGAAGAAGTTGAGGCCCTGGATGAGGGATGGATGGCCATGGAACAGATTCGATACACGTTCGATAACACCCGGCGTGTCAATACTGGGTGCGAGGGTCAGAAGTATGTACGGAGGTGAGAAATGAGGGCTCAAGCGTCTCACAGTCCATTCCTGAAATCCTTCATGATCTCAAGAAACGTGTTGTAGACGTCTGGCTGCTCAGAGAACTGTGCCTTGATTTGGTCGAGGTAGCCCAGGGCGTCGCTGAAGGTGAGCGGCCTCTCCGAGCCTGGGGTGCACGTGAGCGTCATATCTTGAGCCGTCAACCGTCCAGCTTAGTGAAATAGATGACATACCCTCCCAGGTTCCTGCATTTACTGTAGCCGCACTCGCAGTGTCACCCACGTGGTTTTGCAAGTCGCTCTCGGAAGTCAACCTGGGATGCTGCGCGGTAACAGCCTGCCCGCCTGCCGAGCGTGCGTTGGAGTTTATGGTGAGGGCGCTGAAGCCAGCAATGAGCCAGGCCGCTTCGGGTGACTGGCTCTCAGATTTCAAGTCGATGTCCATGGAGTTGCGGTGGACGGCCCGAAGACACGTCTATTCGCTGTAAGCCTTAATAATAAGATCAGCAGGAAGGAAAGGATTACGAGCCCAGGCCCGCCGGGGCACGATAGGGTACATCTTCGCCCTCTGCCGGGCGCTGCGGAGCTAGGTCCTTCCTAAAACTATGACTGGTTCATCCCCAAAGGCTCTTGAGGCGGCGCCCAACGGCCAGCAACTGCTATAGGTGGGTGGTACTTCAGATTCTGTAAGAAGGGTGCAGCTCGATGATAACACGAATATGGCAGAGGAGAAGCGCTATTAACCAGCTGCCAGCCATGGGAGGTCGATGTCTGAGCTTGTTCCCTGAGGAGCATGTTGTCACTGCCTTCGACTTCGCGTATGCAGTACGTACGATCGAGGTACAGTCGGTGTGCCCCATTGTAACCACCTAGGGCCCCGTGAGGCTCGGCGCCGCCACCGCGAGGCGGTGTGTGGTCATCTACGCCTCTCTGGTTGGCATCGTACAGGCCGATGCCTGCTTCGCTGTCCTCCCGTGGCTGGGATGTGCTTGTATATGGTTTGCACAGATACAGGGCAGGGCACCTGATCATGATCGCAACCACCACGCTAGTGGCTCCATCTCTTCTTCCTAGTCAGCGGCTGACGGCGCTTTTAGCTGCGTACCCATTCTACAACCTCCGTCTTCTAAATCCGATTCATGAGCGAACACGGAGCGCCACCCACTGCGTCGAGTCCAGACAGACGCCCCAATACATCGTCTCTGTGCCTAGCCTATTCATCTGACCATCCGATTCTCGAGCATCACCGTCAGAAAGACAACACGGGATTAATATACACCGCATCGCCCCGCAGGGGGCGAGGCGTCGAACGTCATCATACACACTATACATCGGAGCCATGTACATGGTATCGGTACAACCATACCCACACAAAGTTCGAGTCCGACGTCCAAATGCGAACGTGGGAAACGCATGTAGTGGGACAGAGGGTAAGAATAAAAGAGGAAAGGATAGAACGAGAAGCATGTCCGAGCATACGCATACACTCATATTTCATACATTTTGTCCGGGCCCCGGGCGTCCACAGGCACTCCCGGAGCCGTGAAGGCGTGAGCAATAGGTCGCAAACAACATGTAATGGACAAGCCGCAAGCCGCATACGGGCGTGCATGGGTCTTCGTCGTCGCCCCAAAAGTTGTAAACGTATTGTCTCGTGCGGGTGGGAGGCCCTGATGGCGCTTAGTGTACCGGGAGCCTGAGGTGAATCGCGTCCTTGAGGGTCTGCCAGCGTGACCGCTGGAGCTTCTCGGACTCCGGGAAGACGAACTCCCACCTGTATCCCACATGACCGTCAGCAACCGCTCGCTCACGACATGGATACCCTACACGCGGCGTCGCGTACGCAGCGCCGCCGAGGGAAAAGTCAGGGCGATGCGAAGGAGGGGAGAGAGAAAGTTGGAAAGCGAGAAGGGAAGTGGAAAAGACACGCACCGGATGACCATGTCGCCCATCCCGACAACACACCCGTTCCTGCGCGCAGGCATCCCAGCGCCGTATATCCGCGTCCCGTCCGCGGCCTCGACAAGCGTGCGCGGGATCGGGATCGTGTATTCCTCCCCGTTGATCCCGCGCACGTACACCTCGTCTTCCTCTTCCCGGGGGTGTCCGTATGCATAACCTACGCCGTGCTCGTGCCCTGGTTGCATGTGGCGGAACGCCCTGCTCCCGAGCCAGTAGTGCCCCCCATCTCGGTCGTCCCGATCGCCGCGTCCGTGTCCAAGGTCGCTGTCCGCATCGCCATGAAGGCCTCCTGGGGGATACGGTCGCGCGGGCGCGTGCACGTCCACCCACGGCACGCGCACAGGAAGGACGAGGTCGTCGCCTCGGCGCACGAAGCGCGGGTGCGGCGCTTCCGCAACAACGAACACAATGTCCTGGAACGTGCCGTCCGGGCGCTGGTTCCCGACGCGCGGAACGCGAATGCGCGCGCCCGTCGTCCATCCGGGCGAGACGTGCACGTCGATCTGCACCGTCTGCCGCTGTGCCCCTGCATGCGCGCTAGACGTTGGTGGGGGTGACTTTGTGACAGAAGTGGGGTTGAGCGTGCGTGTGATGCGGTAGCGATGCACCGTCCCGAGGTAGAGGTCTTCGAGTGTGAGGTGCAGGGGAAAGATCCAGTCCTTCGTGTTCGCGGAGAGCGATCGTGGAGAGCGCAGCGGCTTCAGAGGCGTCCCGAGGTCGATGAACTCGTAATCGTCCTCGCCCAGCTCTGCCTTCTTCGTCTTCGGATGGCCATGCTTGGGGTGAACGTGGGGGTGCGAATGAGCGTGGGCAGACCTGCGCAGCCCGATCGGGCGTCATGTGAGTGTGCTAGAGCTGTGTGTGGAGTCTGCGATTGGGTACGCACCCCGCTTCAGAGGATGAGTCTGAGTCTGTATCGTGATGGTGGCGACGCGATGGCTTCGAGTGCGCACGCGCAGCTTTGGGCGCAGCGTCAGCTCCGCGGCTGCTTGACGCAGATGGTTTGCTATCTGGCTTCGCGTGAGAAGACCTTGGTTTGTGAGCGTGTGCTTCCTTGGCAGTGGATTCGGTCCCGCAGGAGGCTCGCGATGACGATGTGGACGCGCTCGGGGTGGATCCCGCCCAGAACGGGCGGCGCGAGGGCGCATCAGCGTCCTTCTCCTTGTGAGCCTTCTTGCGTTTGTTCTTCTTCCTGCACACTTCCGCCAAAGCCTTGTACGCTTCGTTCACCTGGCCGAAGAACGTATTGACAAGGGCGCGCTTTCTGCTTGCCAGCTCAGCAAGCGTACCTCGATGAACTTCTGTTTGGCCTCCTCCGGGTCCGTTGTATGGCGATCTGGATGCCACCGGAGGGCCTATTCGTATTATGAATTCAGGGTGGGTATCCCAGATTATGTAGCAGATATCACTCACCAACTTCTTGTACGCTCCCCTGACAGCGTCTTCATTGAGTTCTTCTTGCGCGAGACCTAATGTCTCGAGGTGCTTATCCACGTCTGTCGTAGCTGAGGGCATCGCTGGGTATAGGAGCAGACAGTGCGGGCGACAGTAGCTGAGAGAGAAAAGGCCACAAAATGCGGGGGGGAAACCGACAGTGACGGCAAGGGGACGGGAGCCTCGACCACCCCCGCTCGGTTATAAGACGTGAAGTAAAAAGAAACGAGGCGTTGCCCCAGAAGCCGCCGGATCTCCTCTCCAGTCCGGAACACAGCAGATTACGAGTGTCCCTGGATAAAAGAAGAAATGCGACCCTTCGCGGGGCAGCCTCGTGCCAGGCATGCATGATGAGGCGCACTCTGCCTGTACGGTGCGGTCGATGATCACGGCCGTGCCGCGCATACAAAGCGGGCCACCGGACTGCAGCTGGGTTCCTAGCTTGTTTCGGACGCACCGTCACGACTCACCAGGATGTGGAAGGCCCTGGATCCCTCCCAAAGATTGGGGTGTCGCTACCCGAACAGGTGGCATGCGTGCTGTCGCCTGTGATGCGCCTGCTGGCGGACATGCGCCCCGCTAAAACGGAGCCGATGCTGTGAAAGGTCAGAACGCTAGGGATTATTTCAGACTGCGTCTGGCCCGTGAAATGTCGGAGCTTTCGGCGAGGTGGCCGTTCCAGCAGGATCGAGTGCGCCAGCAGATGAACCTTGCAAACCCCGTACTCCATTCCGGTGGCAGGTGTGGAATACATGGGCTGAGGCCGTAGCATCGATGTGGGAGAGTGACATTTGCGAACGTCGGACCTCCCGAACATGATGCGAGCATGATACGACTGTATGAACTGGCGATCCTGCGGCGGTCATCTGCAGGAGCGGGATTGTCTGCGCTCAAGATGGCAGTGGACACATAGACTCGTAGACGCCCATATAACTCACCGGCGGCAGCTCCCGAGCCTCGGTCTCCGCTGTTTTTGGTATGCACTGTCGTTGGTAGCTGCGGGAGGAGGCTACTTTCAGCTACTATTGCCTTTGAAATGTCGTCTCCTGCCATACAACGTCCTACTGTCTTTCGATCTATCCGAGGCCTGTAGAGTGACGCTTAGGGTCTTCCGGCAAGCTGCACGTTTGGTCTCGCAAGGCTGAATCAAGCGCGGCTGGCACTATTGATTCGGACGTAAAACCAATTTTGCCAGCATCGTGCATCGGTGTATGGCGTACGCAAGGCAAGAAACCATACCGCGCCTGCGTGTGACCGTGTCGCTGACCCTCTAATTTCTTCCAGCGTAAGTCATTGCACACAGGGTCACTCCTGGGCTTGTTACCCTCTGGGCTCGCCCACTACCGTGCCGACCGAGGTCGGACACGCTTCATTTCTTCAGAGCACACACGCACGTCGTCCAGAGTGTAAACGACATCCTCACCTGCTGCTTCTTGTACTAGCATTAATCATCATCCGCTGTCCATCTATGAGCTGGAACGCGGCTGCCATCTTCCCAACGCCGGAGTCTGGACAAGCATTCCCGGGCTGGTCGAACGCCAATCGTGCAGAATTAATAACTCGGTGCACACACTCATCGAGGCGCTCACACGGGCCCCCTCCCAGTTTGCTACTATGGCTACGGAACCTGCCTGCGATCGAGCTCATCGCGAGTCCGCTCCGTGACGTTCCGACGGGTTCTGGCGCTCCGCGCCTCGGGGACGGTTGGCAGTGGCCATGCACACCTGAACGATGCCAGCCCAAACCCTCGCTTCATGTCCTTGTTGTGGAGCTTCGACAACTAATCTCAGGCGGAAAGGTGACCCGTCGAGAAGGGCATGGAGCTTCTTCTTGCCACAAGTGAGCCTCAAGAAGCTGAAACGTCCACTATCGCCGTCCCCTGTTCTTTCTCTTTCCTGCAATGTCATGTCCCGGAACTGGAAGATGCCAAGGCCTATAAAAATAGTGGGCCAACCCCAAACCCATGGACGACTTCCAGCGAGATAGGCTATATGAGAAATGATCCAATAGAGCCCATGGTATAGTCAAGTACAGACAGACAGACAACATCCGGTATATCACGTCCGGCCCCAGTTCCGTGTCCACGTCCAGCTTCTCCTTTGTGGGCTGGGAAGGTATAAGAGTAGGTATATGTTTATGAATAAGTGTGAGAGTATGGTCCGAAGGTCTCGCCGGAGGTCTGAGAGAGAGGGGAAATAGACTGAGTAGGGAATGGGGTGTGTAGAGTGTGCGCGGGCGCATGTGCGAGATGTGCGAGTGGCACCGGGTCGAGGGTAGGTTTACCAGTCATTGGTCGTGCTCGCTGGAAGCTGCATGATGTCGGGCGCATCCTTGAAGTGCCAGCGGACTGCGAGCAGACATGAATGAGCACAAGAGGCGAAGTGTTGAGGGGAGAGGACGTACACAGCATGTTCTCCCCAGCATCATACGCATACCCGAAGTAATTCTCCTTGTGGAAGCACTTTTCTGGCCAGCGCATGTCCGCCGAGTACGCTTCGTCGATTTCCTCGTCGTCCTCGCCGCTGTCTTCAGACTCTGTGTCATAGTACCCGCGCTCCTCCTCGCCCTCGTCGCTGACCAGCGTCCCGTTCTCATCATGCACCACGATCGGCCCACGCCCGACCGGGTTCGCGCTCGGCTTTGTAGCGGCCCCGTTTCCCATCTTGTACGCCTTGTAGTCGCGCTCGACGCCCGCCCACGTTGCCCACGTCGGGATACGCGCCCGGCGGTACCCCGCGCGCTCGCCGAGGTGGTTCACGTGCGGGCACGTCGTCGCGACGTACAGAGATGCGCGCACATCATCCCACACCATCGCGCTCACCGCGTTGTTCCCCGTCGAGAGCTCGTACACGCACTCCTGCTCGCGGATGTCCCACATCTTGATCTGCTGCGTGCGGTCTCCGCCTGTAAACAATGCTGTGTACGAAATCACTTCAGCACATCTTCTTGGAGGCAGCGAGCGCAAAAGACGCTTACTTGGTATGCCGTCCGGATGGACAAACACGACGTCCGCGCAGCCCTCGCGCTGGATGCCCGTCTCAATCGTCAGCACGGGGAGGGGCCGCCGCACATCGAACATCCTCGCATATCCGTCGCTTGCTGCCGTGACGAACAGGTTCGGGTCGCCTGGGCTGGTTGTGATGCGCACGACGTCGCCACCGTGACCGAGATACCGCGCCGCCCGCCGCCCTCCGTGCTCGAGGTCGAGCGCAAGGCACGCGTAACCTCCCGACCGCGCAGCGCGCTCACCACATATTAGATGTCCAGACGAGGGATGGAGGTGCCATGTTGACGGAGCGTATGCGGGGTCATCTGCGAAGGGGACGATGGAGTGAGGCTTGCTCCCCCCGGGCTGCATCCCAAAGAGACGCCCCGCCTCATCGTGGTGGCTGCCTATCCGAGGCGTCCCCTCACAGATGGACGAGGCAGAGTCGTCCCCTGACGTCGACAGAGCGGAGATATCCCACACCGCAGCTTGACCCTTGCCTGCTCGCGCAATGCGTCCATTCGAGAGGGTGGTGATGGGGCCGTCATATATGCGCTCGGAGTTCATGGTGTGAACGTTTGGTAGACGCTTGGGCACTGCACCCCCATCTCCTGAGCCGAATGAAAATGACTTGATGTTATCATCGTCTGCGACGAACACAAGCTTGCGAGCTTCGTCGGTTGCAATGAAGCGTGGGACGCTGGACTGACCAGTGTTGATGCTGACGCCCTCGAGGCAATTGTTTGACTGAGCGTTGAGAAGATAGTACTGTAGGGTCGGCTCGCGGGCTTTCCACCCGGCGCCGCTCGCTATTGCAAGAATAGAGCTCCCAGACGAGATAGACATATCGTATGTCGTAGGAACGAGGTCGGTTGTAAGCTGCGCTCGTGCTTCTGCAACACAGCGAGCGAGAGGGGTCTCTGAGGTCGCAGTAGGCACGATTCCCGGGCGGAAGCGCGAGAGACGAGTTGTTAGGCCATGCGGGCGGGGTGATCTAGTCCAAGGACGGACATGCGCTAAGTTCGGAAGCTGGGGAGCGACTGAGAGCATGATGTGTCAGCTATGGAGTCGAAAGATGAAGGACGGCTGAGCACAAGATAAGGAGGTGCCCGGATACGAGGACTCTGACCGTTACTCACGGCTTCCTGGCTTCATGTTCTTGGAATATAGGCGTATGAACTCATCGATGATGTCGGAGCCTTGTTACGCGCGCATGAGGAGAGAATATACCAGAATGTTGGCTGGGCTCACCTGCATTCTCCATGACGTCGTCAATCCATGGCTCGTCAAAGTCGTCCGAATGCCCAAATGTGTTGAGGGCTTGGAGGCCTGCCTGGTCACTGTGTGCATACTTCAGGCATGCTTCCAGTAGTGCATGCGCCTGTTCGATGACTTCACCGAGCTGAGGGGCATGAGTATGCTCTGCGTCGCGCACCACTGCGCAGACGTCGCTAAGGATCCTCTGGAAGCGGCTGGTCTTGAGTTTCCTGTCAGGTTCGTGGAAAGCAGTGGACTTGAAGGCCTCGAACCGAGCCAGCAAGCAGTCTAGTCTGTCGCACCATGGCACCTGGCCACCCATAGCAAAGGGCTGTACAATCAGGAAGCGTATTCGAGGGAGGGGGGTGTAGGAGAGAAGCAAGCGGGCGGGGGATCTGTTCGACGGTGGGCGCTTAGAGCAAGCTAGTGTCCAGGGCAAGATCCAGGGCGGACCAGCAGAGACCTGATCGCAGGATCTGCATGCAGTATGTTCTGATCTCAGCCACCCGGCAAGAGCCTGCATGTGCTCACCCACTCCCATCATCAGCAAACACTCGAGGATACTACTCGAGTTCAAAGACTGGGACTAGTCCTGGCAGCCACCGACGCGTCTGGGCGTGACCGCGACACGCCTCCGCATCCTGATTGGCTCGCGCTGCTCCTCCAGATCGGGACGTGACGAGCACCGCGATCGAGGTCCCTCCGAATTTCTCGGCCAGCGTTCGGACTCGAGCGCAGATATCAGCGTGTTTGATTCCAAATTATGCATGTGCACATGTTCTCCCTGCCATTGCCCCTCCACAGCTTGACCTCCACCGCCCGCAGGACGGCATAGCACTTCTCGCTCGTGTCTCACTCGTCTCTGCATATCTGTGCATCGCTGCGATTCCCACTTTCACATCCATTTGCCGCGCAGCATAGCACCACAACCCTTGCCCAAGTCCACCGTTGCGCCTTATAGACCTCGCAACCGACTCACGCTCCGTGATGGCGACCAACAGCAACCCACTCGTTCTCGTGTACTACTGCTCAGGCCATGGTCAGTAGGCTTGTCTCCAAATCCTTTCAGCACAGGCTCATATCTCTCGTCTCAAGGGTATGGCCACGCAACGCGTGTCTCTGCCTTTGCATCACACCTTCTACGGCTTCAGTCTCCACCCGCCATCCATATTGTATCTTCGGCGCCCAAGCATGTATTTTCAGATAGTGTAGCCCTAGGAGGTGTGTCTGAGCCTTCTGTCCTCGACATGACATGGCCGTCTTACCAAATACCAGCATTGTATCGAAATGCCAATATAGATCCTGTGATAGTGCAACCGCTCGCGTATGCCCTCTACCACACCGTGTGCTTTCAGTCCCTCATCAAATGTCTTATAGATACCGCGTAGACCGCCAGAAGAGCGTTCAAGTTCTCAAGAAATTCTTGGAGGACAAGGACCAGAAAGTGTCAGAAGAGTCACAATGGCTTCGATCCATCCGGGCAGACTGCGTTTTAAGCGACGCAGCATTCCTTGGTTGGTGAGTGGCATGGATTGCTGAAGTATGGCATCGACTAAGTTTACTTTCCGCGCGCAGCCTTGCTGCCAATAACGCTGGTATCCCCTCGATCCTAATCACCAACTTCTCGTTCGACTCGGTGTATAGCTATCTGTCGACTTCCTTCCTCGACGAACCTCCCAAACTTCACCACACGTTAGACGCATTGCACCCTCCGCCGAAGCCCGAGGAGATCGAGCCAGACATGCCGGTTCCTTTGGAGGAACTGGCTCCGCTAGTCGAACAGATACACGCAGGTTACCGTTGCGCAGACCTGCTTCTCCGCCTTCCGGGCACCATCCCATTACCCTCTTTTGCCTTACAGCCGGCCTTACCATCCCAAGAATGGGTCGACATCAGAACACGCACTTTCAAGCCGCATATCGTAGCACACCTCGTTCGGCCAACGTCAAATTACAAACTGCATCCGCAGATTCCTTTCCCTCCAGCATTTCCTCCGAAACCGCTTCCGCGGGAGGTTCGTCCTGCACCATTGTTAGTACGCAGCACGGACCCCGCAGTGTACACCCCAGAAGGCCGAAGCCGTCTCCTCAGCTCCGTGGGAGTGCCTGTTCACCTGCATGACCCCGGGCAGACCAGGATTCTCATCGTCTCCTTCGGCGGACAAGTGTTTCATAAGCCGCACAGTCGATCCCACAGCCGTACAACGTCCAAGTCGGCAACACCAAATGGCACAACTCCCAGCCCCCAGCCTTCTCCCCCTGGATCTGCGGGACTTCCGGAACATCTCAAGCCTCTTATAGACACACAGGACTCTGTCGTTGATCCCACCCAACATGCCCAAGCGCTCAGCGACGCGTTGAAGAACGCCACATTGAACCGTCCGGACCCTCTCGTGGAACCATGTCCAAGTCATGCTCGGGTACAGCCAGCGAATCCTGTTCGGGCACTCCCGGTCCACCTCACGTTGGACATGGATCATCCGCATGTGCGGCCGCGCGGGCATTCGCAATTGCGCGTGGCTGGGGCCCCTCCCGCGGCCGTGCCCACCTCTCCACGCATCCCCTCGCAGATGCCCGCGTTCGTCACTATTCCACCTACGCCGCGGCTTGACGACGAAGTCCATTCTCCCGCGCATGCATGGGGCGGCGGGGCAATTCTGCCGGTAGCTGACCATGAGGGTGAAAGCGCGACGACGGGGCCCGGGACGGGGGTAGGGGCGGAGGTCGAGGAGCCGCGCATATTGCCCGACGCGTCGTGGATTGCGATCGTGTGTGGCGTATCGAAGGACTGGGGACGGGAGGACGGGGAGGACCTCCCGGAGAACTTCTTCGTCGCGCCGCGGGACGTGTACATGCCGAACCTCACCGCCGCCGCGGACGTTCTCCTCGGCAAGCTCGTGCGTTCCTGCCCTATCCTGTGTGGTGTCTAGTCGCTGACCTCACGGTGCGAACGACAGGGATACGGCACAGTGTCTGAATGCGTCGACGCGTGCACGCCGTTCGTGTACGTCCCGCGGCCGCTGTTCATCGAGGAGCACGGGCTGCGCCTGTTCCTTTCGCATGCGGGCGTCGGCGTCGAGCTCGCGCGCGCGCAGTACGAGCAGGGCGAATGGGCAGACGCCGTCGAGGCTGCGTGGCGCGCGGGCCGCGATGCAAAGACCGCGAAGCGCCGCAAGGGCGAGACGGGGCAGCGTCGGGAAGAGGGCGCGGGAATGGCGCGGGAGGTCCTCGAGTGGGTATGGCGGTGGAAGGCGGGCGTTGCAGCCGGCGGAGCCGTGGGGGTAGGGCGTATAAGGAGTAGCGATGGGATGGGGGCGTTGTGTTGAGTAGGCGCGAGTCGGACTACCGTAGGCATGATGGACCTTCAATTTACAGCCTGTACATCACTCGTCGATACCCCTTCTTCAAATGCGGGTTTGTGTAACCTCATGTTTTTCATGTCTACGCTTCTTGCTAAGTACGTTCATCCAAGATCGCGAGCTGCAACTCCTGCTCGGACCTCTTGTAGTAGCCGCCCAGTTGTCTTCTGCGCGCGAGCTTACCGCTAGAGCCTGAGGCGCTAGCGGACGCCTCTAGCTCTCTGCTACCAACCACCACGTCCAACATTTCTTTGCGAATGCTTTGCTAGCTGTTATATAAGGATGAGCGAGACGCTGCTTTGTATTCTTCTAGCCACGTCCTCCGCCAAAGGCTCCAATCTTGTGTATCACTGGCCGCCTTCGCCCACAACCGTCCCTCGACTCGCGCGCCCTCTGCCTACGAACGACTTCCCCGGTGCACTAGCGGACAACCCTTGGCGCGCTGCGAACAGCCCAGATACCGCTACCCCCGGCATAGCGGGCGCCCCTGGGGTGCACCCGGAGCTCTCGCGCCTTGCGACGGACGACGACTCAGAGTACTACTGGCAGCGACCGCGCCTCCGTCGTGACCGCTCCGTCTCCTTCACCCAACCCCCCTCGCACCCCACCTCCCGGCGCGCCTCCCCCTCCAAAGAGCCCAAGGACCCGCACGACCTCGACGGGACCCGCAATGCCAGCGCAACGCCCGCGCGCGGCGGCTCAGGCAGCGCGGGCGGGGCAGTGGGGGGCGGGGCAGACGAGTACGGGACACTGCTGGGGTATTCGGGCGAGTTCCTCGCCCAGGTCCTATGCCCGCAAGACTCCATGTGTCACCAGAAGTTCGAGCTGATCGTGGACGACCTCGCGTTCGTCGGACACCCGGTGTGCGCCGCGGACGCGAACGGCGGCTGGGTATTTCCTCAGGACGCCGCGCCGGCGCGCACGGCGGAGCGCGGGCGTGGCTCGAAGAAGGGGCAGTCGCCGTCGCCGCCGCCGCCGCTGCGGGAGGAGCCCCAGCGGCTCCTCACGCCCGAGAGGCAGAGTGTTCATGGTCCGCGCATACAGACGCAGGCGAAATCAAAGGCGGGAGACTCGGATGCGGGGATGCAGACGTTCCACTTCGTGGTCGTGCTGGACCTGCCCGACCCAAGCTCATCTGCGTCCGGGAACATCGCGAAGTACTTTGACACGATATATGAGCAGGTCGCCTTCAATGTGACTGCGGTGCTGTACCAGGAGCAGGTGTTGAATCGCTACGTGGAGGCCCAGTCAGAGCTGTTGAGCTCGTTGAGGGAGGACTTCGCGAACAGAGGTACGCGTTGTAGCCCTGTTGCCACTGGTGACCCACGTTCTTACTTGGACTTAGGGGAGTCCTTCGCGGATTTCATGTACGAGGCCCTCACGGTATCGACAATCGCGCCTATGATGAAGACGCTTTACGAGTCTATCAAGGCGAACACTATCGCCCGTGTAATGATCAATGATTTGCCCCTAGAACTACAACTGCCTCCCTATCTAGACACCCTCCTCCATCCAGACGAGGAGGTCGAAGCCGAAGAGGAAAGAGATGACGAATACGGCGAGCCCAATGCGTGGGGCCCAGAACTGAGCTTCGCATGGCGACTACCGGCCCTCACTCCGTGGAAAGCGCTCCTCCGACTAGATGACGGCGAAGGCGAGGAGGGATACCAGCTGTACATGCATCCCCGTGCTACACAGCTCAACTCGGCAGAAAGGGAGCTTGCGGAACAACTTCTCCGCTTCCTGGGCCTGGCGTCGGTATCCTTAAGTCTCGCGGAGATGTCAAGTCTGCTCGACTTGCATCTGGAGTCTCAGATATATCCTGCCGTGCGCTGGCTTGTCCAGCATCGCAGAGTCAAAATTGTCGATGTCGTGCATCTTGGGCTGAAGACCGTTTTCTCCGTGCCACAGAAATTCCCCGCGCCGTACGTCGAACCGCTATTTGTATCGTGTATATACTCACCCCACTGCAGCCTAGCTACTCTATCAGAAGAGTTCTCGCGCACATTCGCAAACGTCGACGTACCGCCCCTTCCCAAGCTGCTCGCCATGATCTCGTCAGCGCCCCACAAACAGTCCGCAAACCACTTCTTCGCGACTGTCGTCGGCACAAAGGACCTGATCCCGGTATACAACGAGGTCGTGCTCTGGATGCTCAAGCGTGACCTCCTCATCCGTCTGCACTTGCGCATCCGGATCATCGCTACCGAACAGCTCAAGCGGCGCGTCCGCGAGCAGTGGGAAGAGCGCCGCGCGCACAGGCGCACGCGGTCGCGTGCGCGGAGCATCGCTCGCGGACGAGGGAGTTCCAGTGACAGAACTCACCACAGCGAACACCGCGCTGGGGCGCGCGATGAGGGGGAGGAAGGACTGGCGGCTGCCACAGATTCCAGCCCCGGCGAGTACTGGATCTCCCTTTCACCCAAGACTGCCCACAAGCACGCGCGGCAAACGACCAAAGAACCTGCGTCTAATGAGCCACGGGAGCGCAGTGCGCGGAAAGGGGAACACGCGGAGAAGTCGGACGAGTTTGACGAGGATATGCTGTCGAGCAGCGCAGACGACGAGAAGTGGGTGGAGTACTTCCGGAATGGCGGGAGTGATAGTCTCCCTTCCATGATCAGCGACCCCGCGCGCGCGACTCCCCTGGAGAGGCGGTGGCTGGCGGCAATGTGTGAGGGCAAAGATCCGCACATCGCTGCGCGATTCGAACGGTGAGTGGGGTTCCGAGAGAATTCAGCGATCTTCTACTCAACGCCGTGTTTCAGCATACACCAGTATTTCGACGGAAAATGTTCGGATGACGAGATCCTATACCGCGCAGAGATCTCACGCAGGCAACTTCGAGAGGTGCTGCACCAGTACGACGAATATGTGCGTTTAGTAATTCTCTGCACCACAATGGCCATCCTGACAGCATACAAAAGTTGCAAACGTTCCTCCACCCATCATAACCACGCTCTATCCAATCATACTTTTTCTTCTGGATTCTTGTGCACCCAACCCAGCAACCTCTCCGCTTTCGAGCAATCAAAGAACCCCTTCCTCCCGCTCAAATCCTTCCCCTCCTTCAACGGGACGCTCCTCCAATACGTCTTCCACAGTTCCTCCGTATCCTCATGGGCCGAGGTGTCTGGTGCGACGATGAAGAACCGCTCGTGTCCGCCCCATTTGCCATCGCCATCCGCCAGGGCAAGTAAGAACGCTTCTGCTGCGGAGTCCTCTTGGACGTAGCCCCAAAGGTCGTTCCTCCGTCTCGCAGGGTCAACCCGCAATGCATCCTCCCGCGAAGATAGCGACCAACTCAGGCGAAGGCTGGCAACGCGCATGAACGGGAACCGGCGCACGATCGTGTCCGCCTGAAGCTCGCCGATTCTGCGCAAAACGCCAGCTTTAGCGAAACGCGTCGACACGTACACCCAAAGGTGGACAAAACGTACACTTTCGAAAGCCCATAGGGCTCGTCCGGACGGCACGGATGCTCTTCGTCCAGCGGGAAGTACTCAAAGTCGTGGTGGTCGGTCCAGACGAGCGGGATGACGTTCACCGAAGATGCCTGTGCGACGCGGGCGATCTTCAGCTCCGCGGCGGCGCGGAGGACGTTCCACGAGAGCACGACGTTTCTGCCGCCGCCAGGTCCGTTCGCACATCAGCATCCCCCTCCCTCCATGGCCACTCCCCCAAACGGACTGAATGCGAAGACTTACGTGTTATGCGTCACGGCTTTGTAGTCCGCAGGCGTGCTCACCGCCGCTAGGTGCACCACCGCATCCGCGCCCTCCAGCGCCGCCAGCGTCACCTCGAAATTCATGAGGTCTACGATGCTGAACTCGAACTTCGATTCTGTGATATCCTGGGCACGCAGGAGGAGCCCTGCCAGCGGCTCGGAGCAAGGTACGGTGTCGATTCCGTGCACAGTGTGTCCCTGTGCGAGCGCGGCGAGCACGACGCGTGTCCCAACGGAGCCATTGCAGCCTGTGATTGCGATCTTCATGTTAATGGGGAGGGTCAGTGGGGGTCTGGTAGGGTACGATATCGATGGTGCTCAAGATCTGGGCTGGGTCCTAATCGTATACTTCGCAACCTTACCCTCCAGAGGTGGTAGGGAGGCAATGGTGCAGCCAGAGATGTAACAGAACGCTGCAATAAGCTCGACCTTCTCATTCAGCTACCGAGTTTTTACCGTTCTTGCGTGGTTTGTGAGGTCATACGCCATCGCTCCAGGCCTGCCTTGTGAAATTCTCGCTTGCAGGCAGGTCAGAGGAACATGCTAGACCCTCGCTATAACCCGCGGGGCTCCTGCGACGGTGAAGCACTTGAGATAATTGCACGTGAACATTCATGAAACGTCTGCGTTATCGTCACTGATATCTAAATTAGGGAAACAAAATACTATTAGTTCTACATACTATCCGCGGGCAAGTTTATCGTACATACAAAGTCCACGTCCGGCACTTCACCGCCCTCAATCAACAATAGCGTTGACACGCTCACTCCTGCGTCGGCTGTCTCTTTCCCAGCCCCGTCATCTCATAAATTGCGTCGATCGTCTCCATCTGCGCGACGCTGCTCTCGAGCGTGACCCAGTGCGCGGGGGCGCGCCCACGCACCTTGTCCACGAACGCCTCGAGCTGGTAGCGGTACGTGCTCCACCACGACTCGCCACGTGCGCCCCAGAGGGGGCCACCCGTGTAGTATTTTTCTGTGTGAGTCGCGCCCGTGCGCTTGTCGTGAATCTGGATGTAGTGGTACAGGTGCGGCATCATGAAGCTGCAGGGCAATCAGTCACTCTAGATGTGTAGGGTGCGGGGAGAGCGGAGACGTACTTGTAGAAGTAGATCGTTGCATGCTCGGTCTCGATCTCGATGCTGGGCATCTCCCATACGCGGGGGATGAGCCCAAGCGCAGGCGCGCGGTCCATGTCGCTGTAGACCGTGCTCTCCACCGTCCGGCCGTTTACATCGTACAGGAGTGTCGCTTCGATAGCAGAATCGACGCGTGGGTCCTCGCGCGCCTTACGTGCCTTCACTGCTGCGACCTCGCGCGGTGTGCCGACATCGAGGAAGTAGCGCGTGGAGGATACGACGTAGGTCATGTCCATGAGCGACCCTCCCGCAAGCTCGTACTTCCAGCGGATGTCGGAGCGTGGGATCGTGCCTTGAGGTGTAGTCATTCGGGCGTAGGTGCGTACGATTTGTCCGTACTTGCCGCTGTCGAGGATCGCTTTGACGGCATGCGCAGCGGGCTAGACGTGCAAAGGTTAGAGATCGAAAGAGAAGGGAGGTTATAGGAAAACGTACATGGTATTGCCAATGGAAGGCTTCGACAAGGACGAGGTTCTTCTCCTGCGCAATCTTCACGAGGTCGCGTGCTTCGTCGGCATTGGCGGTAAACGGCTTCTCAAGGAGGACGTGTTTTCCCGACTGCAGAGCTTTCTTCGCCCACTCTACTAGTGGATCAACATATGATAAGAACACTTGGATAATCATGTGCGTACTGCCGTGCAACCCGTTGGGCAGGGAGATATACACCGCGTCGATACCGGGCTCGCTCAGGAGCTCGTCGTAGGAGCCGTACGCCATCGGAATACCGTATTTCTTCGCGTTGTCCTGTGCCTGCTTGATGTCGCGGGACGCAATTGCGGATATGATGACACCGCCGTGTGTCATCGCGGGGCGGATAATGGCGGCGGTATTGATCATGGCGGTCGAAAGTATGCCGACGCGCAGTGCGTTAGGCTGTGTGGGCTGCTCCTGGCCTTTCGCATATAGATATTGGTGGAGGAAAGTCGTGATCTATATAGCTATGAGTATGGGAACGTTCATGATGTTCGGGCAAACCGATGAACCTGCAGAAGCATAGCCATTTTGAAGTCTAGTCGTCAACTTTTTGGAATGATGCTATTGAAGACGAGGATGAGAGTACTGAGGGAACGGCGGACATCACGTCGCGTGGAGTAGTAGCGTATATGTATCCCTGAGGGGGAGTGCAACTACGAGGTAATGACCTCATCGCGTTCCATTCGTACGTTGCTTGAGCTGGAAACAACACGCCGTAGCAAGCCGAGCCGCAGAGAGAAGAATCGTTTATTCAAACGATTCATTCCTCGGCTTCCTGTAGGCTTGCCGTAGATATTATCCATACTAGGAGTGGAAACCATGCTGTCGCCAGCTGGAAGTCGGATGAACAGCACTGCTAGGGTACTGAGTCCGGGACTGGGCTTTCTGATAGACAGTGCGCTATCTTCTTTGCTCGTTCTACTCTTCGTATATATGCACCAAACTTACGGTTGACTTGGTCTGCAAGATAGCTTTGCAGTGCGTTTGTAGGTGCTAGTGGATTGATAGTGGCCTAGCGGTAGAACTTGCGTGGTAGACGAGCATCTAGCGCCTAACCTACTCAGTGTGGAAGGCGTGGGAATCTATCGGAACCCGAACCCGGAATAAACGGAACGCCAGAGCCTCGTTCTATGCAACGAATTCAAATTCGACCTCTTGCTAAGACCTCACTTGCATGCCTTGTATCTCATGGATATCGACAAGAGTACGCTGATCTGAAGATGTTAACAGCGCGTCCCGATCATGGTCAAGCAGCCGGGAGCGGCATGCACCGAGTAGTACGAACCACTCATTGACTACACGGCCACCCTTGATGTGTGATGCCATTGCGACCCATAGTTCTTAGTACATACGCTGCCTTGGTCAGAACTCGTGTGCGGCTATTACACCAGCCACGCGAATGACATCTTTCTTCACAAGCTTTGGCCAGATACTCACCAGCACAGTCATCAGCTGAATTAAGCGCCCGTGCTGATCTCTAAGCACCAGGGAGGTCGATGATTACTCAACATCGCATGGGTCCCCCCATGCGCTCGGTAAGATGCGGATGACAAGTTTGAGTCGTCGTTCACCAGAGCAGCTCGAAATCGACGTTCGTTTGGATGCTTCATCGTGATGGCGACGTGCAAGACGTTTGCGAGAGATTGGGCTTGTAAGGTGGCCGATAGGTAAGGCGCAAGGCTGACATATCCTAGGCCTTCAACTGACAGTACGTGACTTCAAGCTGGCGGAACTCAGGCCAAATCAACCGTGTGCTAGAACCTTAGAAGAGCGTCCTTATTTGCATTTGCCATGCATGGAGGATACGAAGGGTATAAGAGGTGCAGGAATATCGCCTCCATCCTACAGCTCATATCTTCGACGTCTCCATTGCGTACACTCAACTACTCAAGTCCTCTAACTCAACTGTATTTGAAATGTCTTCCTCTAAGATCAACATCTTCATTACCGGAGCCACCGGTATGTGCCAATACAATGATTGCGCGCATCTATGTGAACGACATCATGATATCTGTTACGCAGGCTATATTGGTGGTTCAGTGCTGGAGCGCCTGCTTAAGCACCCCGATGCTGCGAACTTCAACATCTCGGCCCTCGTTCGCTCTGCGGACAAGGCCAAGGTTCTCGAGACTCAGTTCGGCGTGAAGGCCGTCGTTGGCTCGCACGCTGACTTCGACAAACTTGAGGCGCTGGCGAAGGAAGCAGACGTCGTCCTCTCTTGCGTATGTCGTTCTCCGAGGCAAGACGACTCTTGAGTACTTAAATTTATTCGTAAAGGCTGATTCCGATGACCTTCCCGCGATGGAGGCTATCTTCAAGGGTATAAAGGCCCGGTTTGAGAGGACGGGTATCAAGCCCATCCTAATTCACACAGTGAGTTTCCATCCCAAACTTCCTCATATTTTCTTTGCGAGACTCACATGTGTTCCCCCACAGTCTGGCACGGGTCTCATTACGGACGAGGCGAAGGGCTTGTTCGCGACGGAGAAGATCTGGCACGATTCGCGCCCTGAGGAGATCGGGTCCCTCCCTGACGATGCTTTCCACCGCAACGTCGATCTCCCCATTGTGACCGCTGACAAGGAGGGTGCGTACATTCGTCTGTATGCAACCATAATCTTGTATCTTAGATCTTCTCTAGGATGGCTGCTGGGCTACATCGTCCTCCCGTCTACTATCTATGGCCTTGCGTCTGGCAAGCTATTCGAAACTGGACACTTTAACCGACGCTCGGCACAGATTCCTCTCCTGATCAAGATGTCTATCGCTCGTGGACAGGCAGGCATGGTCGGCCAGGGCAAAGCCATCTGGAATTCTGTCCACATCGACGACAGTCAGTCTACCTGCTCTCTTTCCACAGGTCTGGTCACACTCATTGAATACGCCCCGTAGCCGCGGATCTCTACCTCGTGGTCTTCAACGCAGCTCTCGCTGGCCGCGAGAACGTTCCCCATGGACGGGATGGGATGTACTACGCCGAAAATGGCGAGCACACATGGTACGACCTGTGCAAGACGATCGCGAAGGAGCTCAGCAGCTACGGTGTTGGTACTGACAAGCCGACCACCTTTTCCGACGAAGAACTTCTGAACGCCGTTGGCAACTTGGTGAGTCTCCCTTGGCCTTGCCAAGCTCGCGAGGGGCGAATCGCTTACGCTAATGATGTAGGCTGCCGCGAATCTTGCTCTTGGCTCAAACTCGCGCGCACGGGGCGAGCAAGCACGGAAGCTCGGGTGGAAGCCCAAGTACACGACTGAGGACCTGTTCAAGAGTATCAAGGCGGAAGTTGAGACTTCGCTGAGGAAGTGATATCCCGGGCCTGTTATTTTCCCGCCTCAGAGCTGTTAGTTTCCGATCATATGACTCTTAGGATGCTTCAACTGTAAATTTCATCCCCTCGCGTGTATGTGCAGCCATGAGTGGTATTCATTAGCACAGCGAGGGCGCGTGAGAGTCTAGGGAATGCGGAACGCGGGACCAGCCCCGCGGGGTTCCGGGGTATTAGCCCGATCGGGCTACATCCTGAGCCAGGGCGCCGTGATATTCGTGCTTAGACTCGGACTACGACTGTCATTCTTGACCCTCTCAACCACTCCCCCTGCGAGTACTAGACATGCCCACGGCGACGACGACCACGACGTCTCCGTCCTCCATCCTGTCTCTCAAGGCCTCGCACTCGTCCTCTCTGTCCTCTACTGCTGCTACCCTTCGCTCGCTCTATCCCCGCGCTGCTCGCGCTTTCCTCCAGCGCGACGTTGCCCTCACTCACTCGTTGCTTACCTCCGCATTCTCCTTGATCAGTTCACCAGCCTCCGTAGCATCCGTGAACGACGCACTCGCGTCGCAGCGTCGAAAATGGGACATTCTTAGAGTTACTTTTGAGACCACCCTCTTCTCCTCCCCGCCCTCGGCCCACGACCCGGAGCTACTCCCCCCTGCACTCCGTGCAAACCTCATGCTATCCCCTGAGCCATTCATTGCTGCCCTCCACAACCGCTCCTTGCTGCTGTTTACCCCCATTGACTCTCCTCAAAAGCCCTCTTCCGCGTTCCTACCCGCCCAGATCCTGGTCACGCTCGTCCTCGCAAGTCTCAAGATTGACTGCAACGACGTCGGACGTAGCATCATCGAGGACTGGCTTGCGAGGCATGGCCAGGAAGACGTGCCTGACGATTCGAAGGGCTACGCGAAGGTCCTCGAGCTGTACTGTCTTCACGTCCTGCCCCGTCTGCAGGATTGGGATTATGCTGAGGACTTCTTGACGTACGAGAGGGAGCTTCCCCTCGATGTCCGCCAGGTATGTGTAATGCATCTTAAATTGTTTGCTCATCTCGTAAAATGTGTGTCACGGCTCGACGGTTCCTGTACATCTCCTGTCGTTGGATATCCTCCAACGACGCAATCATCCTTCCCGTCGCATCGCCTCTCATTTCATGGGATATGAGCTTCTTGACACTGTATGGTGGGCCTGGCATATATTCTGGGTGGCGCGTTGCTCCGAGTCTTATGGCACGAGAGTACGACAGGGGAGAGACTACGCCGTCACGCCATCGTTCTACTTTAAAGCGCTATATGCCACATCAGACCACCTCAGGAGAAGTGCTGACGCCCTCTACAGCAATATATGGCGTCCCTATACCAACTGCGCGCCGAAGCCGTTGCAAACGCGCGCGCACAAGCAGAGTCGGTGTCCCTGCCATCCTCCTCAACTGCATCCTCTCGCTCAGCGTCGCCTACCCCATCGGATTCATCCGCGTCCTCTTCCTCGACGCATACTGCGACCCCCCGTTCGCCTCGTGCGAACGGCGGTGTGCGCGCTCTCGCATCCTTTACACCCTCGCAGTCACCAACACCCAAGCCGCAGGCGCGCGACCGGGACCGGCGCTCAGCGCACTCTACGTCGTCCCAGAGCATTGCGAGCACGGCTACCTCGCGCACAGTGACGCCACAGTCCGCATCTCGCGAACGCGCGCGGGTCAAGCATCCCGTCGCGGCGCCTGCACGCCCCTCAGTGAACGGCGTGCGATCGCGGTCCCGCTCGCATTCGAATTCCGTCCGGCCGGTCGCCGCGGGCCCCCGCTCAGCTTCATCGGTATCGTCCTCTGCTATCCCACCTTCTTCGGCGGTATTGCGGGACCCGACAGCGGCAGCCGGGAACGCTGTGCGCGCTCCGTCGACGCTCGCGCTCTTACGGGCGACTTTGGGCAGTGTCCTTCAGGGCGTGTCCCGCGGGAAAGCGCTGGCGTACGTTGTGTTCTTTGTCGTCCTCCCCCTCTTGTCGTTCGTGTTCCGAGTCCGTCGGGCACGGATATCGCCGACGACTGGACGCACCAGTGGAACGGTGGACGCAGTGAGGAAGCGCTTGAGGGGTGCGGATGCACAAGGTGGTGTTGTGGGACGGGTGTGGGTCGAGCTTTCGAAGGCTGTGTTGGATACGGTGAGGATGGCAGGAAGAGGGCTTGTGTAGATGATGTGTTAATTCGGTCTGTTTGGACGGAGGAAGATATCTTTGTCCCGTCTATATTTTGAATAACACACTTGGCCATGTCTCTGGATTTTTTATATGGGTATATCATGAATAATATAACTGCGTATCGGTATAGCTGCAACTCGAAGGTAGACCCAGGCGATGTCAAAGATTGACGGGCGCGGGATGCATGAGTGCCAAAGCTGATATAGCTCCTCCGTATTCTTGATATGATCATACTCAAACATAGAATGTAGCCCATGTGCACACGCCTTCGAGTCCCTCACGAGCTCGTCGCCTTCTTCACGAGGATTTCCACCTCGGATTTCAGACCCGCGAAGTAGTCCTTGGTCGAATGCTTCGGCGTCCACCCAAAGTCGCGATGCGCACGTTCCGCCTTGCATCGCGTGTTTGCGAAGACTGCACGCCCAATAAGCTGCACGAAGGATCCCCATCAGCTCATCGCCTTCACCTTCATTCGTTCAGGGAAGACACGCACCTGCCCGTTGTACACTTCGTTCTTGAACCCTGATGAAGCGTCGCCGTCAAAGTACCGGCCGATCTCCTCCAGGTTGTAGTGCACCGCCTCGGGGGAGGAGACATGTCCGAGCTCAAACATCGCCTGCGCAAGGCCTGTGAGGGACGCGGTGCCGCTGAGCTCACCGCCCTCTCCGATGAAGTAGCCTTCGCGCCCGTGCGAGACCTTTTCAAGCGACTCGAGGAGCGCGTCAAACATGCCGACGTACAAGTCGGTAACTGTCATGTCGAAGTGTCAGTACATCGTTTGAAAGACACCGCGGAACTACGCACTGTCGTCGATGTGGATGTATCCCCAGAGGCCCGCGCCATTATCGAGGACGGCGACCGCGCCGTTGCGCAGCGCGCTACGCACGTAAAGCGGGATGATGATCGTGTGCGCGTTCGCGATGCCGGCGTCGACGAGGGCATTCTGCGCGACGCCGTAGATGACGGAGGGCATGATGATGTGCGTGCGCGCGTATCCGGCCTCATCCGCGGCGACGATGAGCAGGTCGACGGGCCGGTGGATCGCGGTCGGGGGCAACGCCTCGAGGGATGCGATGTCGAGGTCGGAGTAGATCTTGTCCGAGGCGTATGCCCCTGCGCTATCGTCCATCAGCTCTCCCGTCCCGGACTGCAGGCAGGTATCAGCATACGGGCTGTATACTACGCAGAAGGACATGCATACGGTGTGGATGAGCAGGGGCAGGTCACCTGTCTTCTCGTGGCGCGCCTTGAGACCACTCAGGATGGCGCTGATGGCGGCCACGTCGTCGCAGTCTGCCGTGTGGATGACAATGTGGGCATTCTCTGCGAGGGTGGCGAGCTTGTCGAGGTCCTGCAGAGACCCGACGGCGGTCTTGACACCGAAATCTGTCTCAAGCTTCTTGGCCTTGTCTGTGTTGCGGACTAA
The DNA here is from genome assembly GCA_022606055.1 of Trametes gibbosa. NCBI lineage: Eukaryota > Fungi > Basidiomycota > Agaricomycetes > Polyporales > Polyporaceae > Trametes > Trametes gibbosa. The sequence continues at coordinate 149,262 of JABYQJ010000035.1, read as the reverse complement.
CGCGGTGATATCAAAGTCTTTCCTCCTCGGGTGGTCGAGGAGACGTTGAAGGACAGAACCCCCGATGTACCCTACGGAGACAGTTCAATATTGATTATGTAACACACAAAAGGATGGCGTGGGATAGCGTGTCACACGCTAATCACACTGTGACCAATGTCCAACTTTGGTTAAAGAGTGATACCCTGTCGCTGCTTAATCCCAGACGGTCTTTGGCTATGATGTGAATATTATGTGACGTTTTGTAAAACTGTAGTTATATGTCAAATGAAAGGTAGCTTTGGTGTACCATGGGACAATGTGTGTTATACATACAATATCCTTTATGTGCTTCTTATATTACTGTCATATAACACATAAGCTTATGAAAGGCAAACAAAGAATGGTACACTGTTTAGCTTTGAAAATATGCTCTTTGACACCATTGGTGTTATATGTTTGTCTTATGCTGATTGTTTGTAGAATATGATATTCATATGACTAGCATAAGACACTAGACCTTATAAGAACAATATTGTAAATGAGGTTACAGTAATGATCTAATGGGATGCTTTTATACAGATTACATATAACAATGATAATCATGGAAGTAGAATAAGATATATGATCATGGTGGTGTGTATGAGTATATTGTAAATGTGATGTCCATCTTCATAAAACATATGATCATAATGACTCAGTGAAACATATCAGTATATAAAATAATGGCTGTTTCAAGCATGACTGTTTTGTATAGAACTATTCTGAGCATGTTCAAGCAATCAATCTACTCATCTGCAGCTGTTAGTGAATAGTGCCTAAATCAGATTCTATTCACTGCTCAGAAGTTAGTTGTGCAAAAACATGACAGATTAAATGATTGAAGGCTTCAATACTGATGTGCTCTGCATGAACAGTTAACTTCTCAAGCAGTTAATTGCTGGAATGGGGGAATTCCAATTGCTCAAACAATCAATTACTTGAATGGGGCAACTCCGCAAGTAGTTAATTGCTTGAGTAGTTAATTGCTGGAGTGGTTAATTGCGTGAACGGGGAAGGCCTTGAGAAGTTAATTACTTGAATGGTTAACTTCTTGAATGGTTGATTGCTCAAATGGGGCAACTCCTTGAACAGTTAATTGCTTGAATGGGCAACTCCTCGAGCAGTTAATTTCTCGAGTGGTTAATTTCTTGAGCAGTTGATCACTCGAACGGGGCAACTCCTTGAGCAGTTAATTCCTTGAGCGGGGCAACTCCCCGAACTGGGCAACTTCTCGAGCAGTTAATTCCTTGAGCAGATAATTCCTTGAACGAGGCAACTTCTTGAGCAGATAATTGCTTGAGCAGTTAATTTCTTGTACCGTTAATTGCTCGAGCAGTTGATTCTTCGAACGGGGAAACTCCCCAAACAGGGCAACTTCTTGAGCAGTTAATTCCTCGAGCAGTTAATTTCTTGAACCGTTAATTGCTTAAGCAGTTAATTCCTTGAACAGGCAACTTCTCGAGCAGTTGATTCCTCGAATGGGGCAACTCCCCGAACAGGGCAACTTCTCGAGCAGTTAATTTCTTGAACCATTAATTCCTCAAATGGGGCAACTCCCCAAACAGGGCAACTTCTTGAGCAGTTAATTCCTTGAGCAGATAATTCCTTAAACGAGGCAACTTCTTGAGCAGATAATTGCTTGAGCAGTTAATTTCTTGTACCGTTAATTGCTCGAGCAGTTGATTCTTCGAACGGGGAAACTCCCCAAACAGGGCAACTTCTTGAGCAGTTAATTCCTCGAGCAGTTAATTTCTTGAACCGTTAATTGCTTAAGCAGTTAATTCCTTGAACAGGCAACTTCTCGAGCAGTTGATTCCTCGAATGGGGCAACTCCCCGAACAGGGCAACTTCTCGAGCAGTTAATTTCTTGAACCATTAATTCCTCGAACAGGGCAACTTCTCGAGCAGTTAATTTCTTGAACCATTAATTCCTCAAATGGGGCAACTCCCCAAACAGGGCAACTTCTTGAGCAGTTAATTCCTTGAGCAGATAATTCCTTGAACGAGGCAACTTCTTGAGCAGATAATTGCTCGAGCAGTTAATTTCTTGAACCATTAATTCCTCAAACAGGGCAACTTCTCAAGCAGTTGATTCCTTGAATGGGGCAACTCCTTGAGCAGTTAATTTCTCAAACTGTTAATTCCTCAAATGGGGCAACTCCTTGAGTAGTTGATTCCTTGAACGGGGCAACTCCCCGAACAGGGCAACTTCTCGAGTTAATTACTCGAGCAGCTAATTCCTTGAGGAGTTAATTGCTCAAGCAGACAATTCCTTGAGTGGGGCAACTTCTTGAGCAGTTAATTCCTCGAACAGGGCAACTTCTCGAGCAGTTAATTTCTTGAACCATTAATTCCTCAAATGGGGCAACTCCCCAAACAGGGCAACTTCTTGAGCAGTTAATTCCTTGAGCAGATAATTCCTTGAACGAGGCAACTTCTTGAGCAGTTAATTTCTTGAACCATTAATTCCTTGAACAGGGCAACTCCTCGAACAGTTAATTTCTTGAACCATTAATTCCTCAAACAGGGCCACTTCTCGAGCAGTTGATTCCTCGAACAGGGCAACTCCTCGAATGGGGCAAATCCTCGAGCAGTTGATTCCTTGAATGGGGCAACTCCTTGAGCAGTTAATTCCTCGAACGGGGCAACTCCCTGAAAACAGGGCAACCTCTCGAGCAGTTAATTTCTTGAACCATTAATTCCTCGAACAGGGCAACTTCTCGAGCAGTTAATTTCTTGAACCATTAATTCCTCAAACAGGGCCACTTCTCGAGCAGTTGATTCCTCGAACAGGGCAACTCCTCAAACGGGGCAACTCCCCGAACAGTTAATTTCTTGAACCATTAATTCCTCGAACAGGGCAACTTCTCGAGCAGTTGATTCCTTGAATGGGGCAACTCCTCGAGCAGTTAATTTCTTGAACTGTTAATTCCTCGAATGGGGCAACTCCTTGAGTAGTTAATTCCTCGAATGGGGCAACTCCTTGAACGGGGCAACTCCCCGAACAGGGCAACTTCTCGAGTTGATTGCTCGAGCGGTTAATTCCTTGAGGAGTTAATTGATCGAGCAGATAATTCCTTGAATGAGGCAACTTCTCGAGCTTGTATCAGCGCCCGTCCCATCTTGCGCTCCCCACTACACAGCCTTGAGTATAGACTCGGTTCAGCATATACTGCTGTGCACGGGAAATATCTCCTCTCTCAGTATATTCGCTATATAATGGGCTACTTTACAGGTATGTACATGCGTGGGAGGCACCAATAGGGATGGAGGAGGGCGTTGAGCATAAATTGGCAATCAAGCAGGCTTGCGACGGCTGATCTGTCAGTGTGGATCTGCGCCAGTATGCACGCAGCATGTGGTACATCTCCGCTCACAGTCCGCCAGGCTCACGAGATGCTCCCGACGCTACACACATGATGCACGGTGTGTCCCCAATGTGCATGTAATGTACGCAGGCGTATATTTGTGGTCCATGTGCCAAGCGCAACGGTACGATACACACACAGAGCATGTTAAGTGCACGGTATGCCTCGGAGGCACTGGGCGGCATGTTCACGAGGCGTACAGGGGGAAGAGGTCGGGGGTGCGGTGGAACGAAGAAGAGGTTAACGGTGTAGTGCAGCAGGCGGGCCTTCTGCACAGCAGGCTCGAAGGGGTGCACGGTAACCAAGGGCGCTCCGTAATCATGAATCGGGAGATCTGGGCGGGCAGCGCGGGGGAGGACGGAGTGGCGCCAGGGCGACGCACCGCAGAGGTGGGCAAGAACCAAGAGCAGCCTGCGAACGGGGCCGGCCATCAGGAAAACCTTGGGTTGCAATATTGTGCTACAGCTGCTATATAGAACTTATAGCCCCATTGCCACCCCCCCCTCCACAGAGCTCTGGTGGCAGATCTGTAGCACCATATAGCACTACATAAACGCCCATAGACAGTCTTTTCACCATGCCAATTCACTTTATATTCACACACCAGCGGTATTTTGATCTCAAAACATAGATAGTATTATATAGTAGATGTACACATACAAGTATATCCTAAAAACAGTAGTAGACTGAAACCCGGAGACGGGACAATAGCGAGGCTGAAGCGGAGGCAATAATGCAAATCACCCAGATCTGCAACAAAGGTGCAGTCGGATGCGGCTCGAAGCCCACAGCGGGTCTTGCAGACTTCACCGTGTCCAACCTCATTCCGGGTTTTGAGCAACCGTGGGAGACCGACTTTGAGCGGCCCGCGCACATCGCGTCTGCGCTGGACATCATGCTCGAGGGCCTACTCGGCGCGAGCGCATTCGAGCGAGTGCTCTGTCTTCCTTCCATCGGCTCGAAGTCATTCCTCATCACCATCGGCGACCACACCATCACCGGCCTCATCACCCAGGACCAGATGGTGAGACCCTGGCAAGTTCCCGTCGCTGTCACGCGCTCGTCATATGGCTTCAACGTGCTCACCGGTGAAGCTATGGCCATGGGCGAGCGCACCCCCTTCGCCATCCTGGACGCCGCTGCATCCGCGCGCATGGCTGTGGCCTGACAAACCTCGCAGCGGCCAACGTCGGCGACCTCGGGTGCATGAAGCTCAGCGCGAACTGGATGTGTGCCATGTCCATGGAGGACGAGGGCGCGGCGCTCTACGACGCTGTCAAGGCGGTCGGGCTCGAGCTGTGCCCCGTGCTGGGCGTCGGGATCCCTGTTGGCAAGGACTCGGTGTTGGTGTCGATGTCGATGTTGATGAAGTGGCGGGAGGGCACGGAGAAGCGCGAGGTGAACACCCTGCTCTCGCTCATCGTCATGGGGATCAGAGGAGTGCAGAATGCACAAGTCAGGTAATAATGAAGTTGTGGCACTGACCAAGCGGCCTCTGCTCGGCAATGATCTTGTCAGCACTGAGGTTTGCGTGGAAGTTTGTCTTGATGTCCTCGAAGATCGCAATGGAGCCGTCTGCGCATCCACTGCTAAACACACCTGTTCTGGCGATCACGGGCGAGATGCCTATGGTGTCATGGAAGGTGAGTCGCGCACCTTCTTGTCACATCTCTCTTGTGGTCCGAGCCCGGGCGGTGCGCCTGGCAGTCTCTGAATATCTCCTCGTGCTCCCACTTGTCCGCGGCAGACCCCGTGGCCAGGGTTGGATGTGAGCACATGTGACACACCGTCGCACTGGAGTCGCCATGGGCAGCGACAGGCTGAGACCAAGCCAAGCTGAGAGAACCAGAATATAATCCCAGCCGAGGACCCACAGAAATGAAGCACAGAGATAGACATGTGAAGGACAAATGAGCCGTGGCAGAAAGAGAGCAAGGCAGACGACGGACGATTGACGTAGAAGACAGAGTGCAGAGGCGCCGAAAAGTCCCGCTGAGTCCGAGTTCGAAGTACGAAGCACCCAAACTATCAAATAGGCGCTTGTCGACGAATTCTGGCCGGACTTACCTACACGAGTGTTGGGGCAGCGCATGGACGCTGTTTGATCTCTCACATAATATTATAGTATACTGGCAGTCCGGTGGCATCAAACGAGTGCATTATCTGTGTTTTTGGGACATACTGGTGTTTATCGCACAATAAACTACCGGGACACTCTATAGGATACAATATACCACTGGGATAATCGATAAAATACAGTGTTCAACTACGCGGTCGTCCATTACAAACAGCACCACATCACCATGCAGTCGTCCTACAAGAATGTGCTCAGAGTGTGGCCACGGTGAGAAATCGGATGGCACACACCTAAACATATGTCTTCCCTTCCAGGACGATTTGAGCGAAAGGTGCAGCGTCACTGCAATGTCTTGTGAGTCAGGGCAGCATGTTGATAGCCGAATGACTTACAGCTGAACATTGTACGAGACCGATATGTCATACGCCTCCTCGCGGATCTGTAGATCACGCACTTGCAGGGCGCGCTGTTCGGCAAGCCACACTGGATCGTATGCAATGCGCGGCAGACGGGGAACCGCTCGGGCCGAAGACGTGTCCTCGGAGATGTACCTGAGGCGCGGCCTAGACCCTTGTAGTGAGCCCTGGCCTTGTGTGCTGCGATTCCTGCGCGATAACGCGTCCAGAAGACGCAACAGCTGTGTCACCCATGCCGCTCTCCATGGCTTCCGACGGATACGGTAGTGTAGGAGAATTTCACCGACATATTCTCCCTCATCGGAGCTCATGCCCTCAGGCCCCAGGTCTTTCAGCAGCTGGCCATGCTTGCGAGTCTCGGGGTACCAGAGAGCAGTCCGAAGACGACGTTGATGCCTCTGAGTTGCACGCAGGTTAGTCGTAAGAACGTGTACAATACGAACGAGAACGACGAACATTATACTGCCGCTGGTCGGACGCATGTTCGCGAAGCGCTTCCGTCCTATCAACCTTGGCACCCCGTCGTGCCGCTTCTGCCTCCTCACGAAGTCGATTATATTGCCTTTTCAGCGTGCGGAAATGCCGGTTTATCATGGTGGTGATCATCTTGCGGTCCGTACAGGCATAAGCTCCGACTTCTATAAAATCGTCAACGAAGATAGAAATAGCAGATCGATTCCACGGGGAGCCGGGAGTACTCGCCAAGTCGAGGCGAAAGGTCTCGGGCGTGCAGCATTCGCCCTCTTCGCGCACCCAGCCGCGGACCTCAGCAGGCGAGGCAAGGCAAGCGTCTGGGAACGGCGACTGACGCGAATCACGGCCCATGAGGTACCGTGCATGGGCCTGAACGTCTTTCTGCGGGATGATGCACAAAGTGAGCATGTATCTATGCGAATAGTGCGAAGGTAGAACTTACCCGCAAGTTGATTTGATCCTCCGTACAGTGCTTCGTAACAGCATGCGACTTACGCGGCGAGACGGGATTGTTGCCTTCGCCCTCGTCATCGGTGTCATCGGCGTCATCGGCGTCGTCGACAGCCTCACCGTTATGCTGACGAATACCGTCCGCATTGCGGTTCCTCGCTCCGCCCCGCACACCCTGGGGTAAAACCTCGATGACATGGGTAGACAATGCTCTAACTTCCCCCGACATGCCATGCATGGCTGCTATGAGGCGATCAATGTCATGGCGGGTGAGGTGGTCATCCTGGATGCGCAAAATGAGTTCAGCTCGAGACAGCCTTTGATATCAGGACTTACGGCTGTTCCGCCGACGGGTGTATTTCCTCCAGTGGGTGCATTTCCTCCGGAGGACGAACTCGAAGCCAAATTCTGTACATCTACCAAGGACTCTGCTTGGTGAGGAGTGCGCAAAGTGTGATCTGAGGTACGGGAAGAAGGGCCGGCAGAGCCAGCGTCGCGGGAGAATCCGTGGGGCCGAGGAGAAGCCGGAGCGTGATACACGGATGAACGAGGGGGAGATCCTTGCGGCATAGTTGTTACAGGCGCGACGTGATCTGGTGGCCACCTGAAGTTGAACTCACCAAGGGCGGGGCCGCTTGCAGAAGCGTCATGTGACACGAAGCGCCCTAGCACAGGCGTGCAAGACGTAGAGAGTGGTACCTGGGAGGTGGACACTGGAGTCTGGAAGGACCTGGTGCTTGCTGTCCAGAGGTGATCCCATGTTTGCCGTGTCGATGTGTTTGCTGCGGCGATGGCGTCAGTGGAGGTTGATGGAGGAGTCGATCGCGGGGCGGGTGACTGGCGTGCGGGTACTCCGCTATTTGGCGGGATGGTGGAAGCCATGCTTGAGGATACACGCGGCGATGCTAGCGGGGCCGATGAAGAAGCATTCCCCGGTGAGGGTGCTAATGGAGCGGATACACCGGTGTTACGCATCGTGGGAAGCCCAAAAACAGTTTGAGGGGGGCCTTGAGGGACCGATGGCGGAACCGGTGACTGGCGTGCGGGTACTCCGCTACTCGGTGGGACGGACGAGGCTGTACTAGAGGATACACGCGGCGATACTGACGGGGTCGATGAAGAAGCATTTCCCGGTAGGGGTGCTAATGGAGCACCAGTGTTACACATGGTGGGAAGCCCAAATACAGTTTGGGCAGGGGCGTTTGCCGCAGGATCAAGGACGTCGAGAGACGGGGCTGAGGTCAACACCGAAGACGTAGGCGGCGTGGACGGATGTTCCGGCGTCCCAGTGTGCGCTGTAACACGAGGGGTAGGCGGCCGGATCGTGCTATGCACAACACCGGCTGGCGAATCGCCTGCGTTGCCAGATACTTGGCGTATCGCCTGAACCTGTGTGTCCGCGACCTGTGTTCTTGACTGTCCAATGCCAATCCCGGGCGGCTGAGGTATACTCGTGCGGCCTAACGTCGGCCAGCTATATGGAAGTGGTGGTGGCGATGGCATCCGGAGGGCGGCGTGAGGAATTGGAGCGAACATGGGCAACTTCTCTCGAGCGCGTTGGGTAATGAGTATTCTTGGTGGCTGTGGTAGATGCACGGTGGGATCGTCCGGAGCAGTAGCTTGATGGTTCACAGAAACGTGTTCTTGGGACGATGGCGGCAGGAACGTAGCCAAAGGACTACGTGAGGGGGATACCACTATTTCCACACTACCCTCTGGACAGGGCGACCACCGTTCCTCGCTGCAAGGGGCAAGGGCGTGATCCGCCCCCGAAAGAATTCTTGAGGGCGAAGATGGAGACCAAAGCATTGGGCAAGCGGCGGAGGAGCTCTGTTGAACCTCATACGTGGATGTCGGTGTCACAGGATCATCCGTGGGCGAGTGGTTTTCTTCGTCCGACAACGCCGATCTGATGGGATTAGGGACTGAGGGGGGGGCAGTAGCACTGGGTCGTTCAACAGTTGCTTTAGCTAGCTTGCGGAGGTGGCGCACACCCCACGACGTCGATATCGTAGCTTGAGGAGGTTGGGTGGATAGCGCTTGCTGAGATCCGCCGGCGAGACAAGCCTGCTCGTCGCTGGCTCCGGTCATCTGTCGGAATGGTGAGCAGAGACTGAGGCGGACGGGGCGCAGGCAGCTTACGGGGACGGGCGATACCATCGACGTTCCCAGGAAGGGAGGCGCTTGCTGAGATCCGCCGGCGAGACGAGCCTGCTCGTCGCTGGCTCCGGTCATCTGTCGGAATGGTGAGCAGAGACTGAGGCGGACGGGGCGCAGGCAGCTTACGGGGACGGGCGATACCATCGACGTTCCCGGGAAGGGAGGCGCTTGCTGAGATCCGCCGGCGAGACAAGCCTGCTCGTCGCTGGCTCCGGTCATCTGTCGGAATGGTGAGCAGAGACTGAGGCGGACGGGGCGCAGGCAGCTTACGGGGACGGGCGATACCATCGACGTTCCCGGGAAGGGAGGCGCTTGCTGAGATCCGCCGGCGAGACAAGCCTGCTCGTCGCTGGCTCCGGTCATCTGTCGGGATGGTGAGCAGAGACTGAGGCGGACGGGGCGCAGGCGGCTTACGGGGACGGGCGAAAATACCGTCATTCCAAGGACGTCTTCTGCGATGTGTACAAAGGCGGGGAGGATGGCTTGATTCGCTTCAGAACTCATATAACGAGGTCTTGTCAGCTGAAGATTGCTCCCGTCGGTCGAAGCCAAAGCTCGAGATTCAACACTGAGCTGTGCGTCAGACGACGTTGATAGCTGGGTAGCAAACACGTTCTCTTGAGGGCCAATTGGGGTTGTCCGCCTGGAAGTCGGGAGCTTCAAACGATCGGCATCTGAATTCGAGACGCAACGGTCTGATACTGGGTGTATGGCGGGGTCACCGTCGGATACCGGGATATCCAATCGCAAAGCAGCAACAGAACACTGGTGTCACGGATGTAAGTTGTGCATTTCTACTGAATGAACCATGCCAACGTACTGGTTGAGGGTCCCATTCACCAGACTCGGGGGAGATCGGTGAGTCGGATGATAATGCCGCTCTGGAGAGTGGCATGTAGCTCGTATCGAAGAGCGTCAGATGCGTCTCGACATCGGCTTCGTCGTTAAGTTCGACATCTGAGGTTGCATCGCTAGCCATTGCGGGAGTCGCACTATCGGCCATTTGACGTGTGTAACCTTGATATCCCTCCACCGCTAGCATATCCTCCTCCAGCTCGTCCTCTTCGAGCTCGTCCTCTTCGAGCTCGTCCTCTTCGAGCTCATCCTCTTCGAGCTCATCCTCTTCGAGCTCATCCTCTTCGAGCTCGTCCTCTTCGATCCCGTCCTCTTCGATCCCGTCCTCCTCGAGTGCGTCCTCCTTGGGTTCGTTCTCCACAGGCTCACCTTTCTCTGTGTAATTATCGGCATCGCTACCTTCTTCCATCGCATCATCTCCGTACGCGATCCTTTCTCCCGCGTGGTCGGTGTCCGCCAAGAGACCGTGTCTAATCAGCAGTTTGCGGACCTCAGGACCCAAAACCATTGAATCGAGAGGAGCGGCAGTCCCATCCTGACCGTTCTCTCCAACTAATTCGACGAGGTTTAGAAGGAAGGTGCGAACGTCAGGTCCACCCAAACGACGCTTCTTGCCGGGCCCAGCGAATGGGTCGACGGTGACAAGAGCATTCTCGGCAATATCGGGAGCCGCATTGCTATTTACGCGGCCTTCGACGAATATTGTTTCACTGTCGCGAGATGTCTCAAGAAAACGACGTCTGATGCCTGTCGAGAGTGTTCATAACCGAAGCTAGATTACGAAGAGAACAGCTCACGAACTCGGCATAACCTTCATAACACGCGCGGCCGCCCTGTCGGTATTCTCCTCACCCTGCGATAGTTCAGGCTGGCTTTCATCATCAAATTGCCTTTTCTTGGCTTTGGATGCAGCTGGTTTTCAGAATGGTTGAGATTGAGAAGTTGTATGAGAATACTGTGGATGTATAGGCTAAGATGCGACGCACCAAAGTTAGGTGGCGCGGCACTCGGGCCCCTGTTATCAGATGTTTCCGGAGCTTGCCGGTGAGCTGATGTGAGTTATGGCATCCAAAACTCAAGCATCGTAGGATTCACCTAGCATGTAGGACTCAGTACGTACAGGGAAGATGTTCAGCTTGGATGTTGAGTAGACAAAATACGCACACTGCACCCCGTACCGCTCGAGCTCTTAGCCACGACCAAAGACCTTTATCACTGCTTCAGCGCACCGGAGAAAACACGCATGTATCATCCTCACCCGGACTTCCAAGGAGACTTGGATTGCAGCATCTTAATTTGGGTACTTCACACTGAAACACAGGCCTAGTGCGCAAGTAATGTCATAGCGGCTCTCATAAGACTCATTACAAGACGTAGAAAGGAAATATTGAGACTTTCACGCGAAACGTGACCGTTGCTACCCACGAGCCTATCGATGTGCCACACTGCTAATAGCGGGCTTATGCTCCAGTAATAGCAACGCTGCCCTAACTGCCCGGACGCTGCCCAGCCTGTAATGTACTCTTCAGCACGACGCCGCCTACAAAGAGTACCGGAGAAGTCTTACCGAGTACGGCAAATCCATACGACGAGCCCTCCTGTTCTTGCTGCGGTATACACTCCAAGATGCCTTGGTGATCCAACTGGGGTCGCCAGTCTTGGAAAGGGAGAGCCTCCTTGACGCATCGGACGGTTGCATGTCGCCTGGGCGGACAGTTACCCAGACTTGTCCAAGGTTTACTACCCACATCTTGAAGCAGGACGTGGACGTGTCCCGGTGGATGTAAATGTCGTCGACGTCACCCTGCAGGCCAAGCGGAGGAAAAGTGACAGTGTACGGGCCCGACGTCTTATACCACACGGTCTGGCCGCGGCCTCCCCTGATTTCCCTAGAGGACCTGAAACCTTCCCAGTTGGTGATGTCCTGTAGCTCTGCCTCGGAGGCGACATACTCCGCTGCGGGAAGGTCAGGGATGGGGGTGACCGCTGCTGGCGCATCTTGGCGGGGAGCTACAGGACGAGGTTCCGATACACTGCGGATGGAGGCGTACGAGAGGACATCGACTGAGGATGAGCGATGAGCGAACCCCAAGCTGAACGTTGGCCTGGAATTCCCAGCACGTCCTTGATTGCTGTTAGATGTCGCTGTGGAGGTCGAGTCAACGGCGGTGGGAGCAGCAGGGGATAAATCGCCTCGTCCATGCATTGAAGGATTCGTGGTGTCGTCCTCAGGCTCTGAGGTTACATGATCGGGACGAGAGCTAGGCGGTGGAGGCTCGCGGTACTTGCAGGGAGGGGAGTTGAAATTGATGAAGGGGACGTCTGCTTGACGCACGGGCCTGCGCTTCGGAGAACTACGGGACACTGCCGACATGTTCACGGTGTGTACCACTTCGCCGACGGGGTGGGACGATGTCGAGGCGGAGCTTGAAGCCCAGGGGTCCGCCGAAGTGACATCGACAGTGCCGTGTATTGATTGGCGTGCAGGCGTCACTGGCGAGGAGCTTGAAGAAGGATGTAGATGAGGGACCGGCTGGTATGTGTCCCCGTGCGTAGTGGCTGCAACTCAACTGTGAGCACAATAGCGTATGATCGTTGACGCATATGACTCACCTACGACGCCATCGTGATCGTGCTGCTCGCTGGTCCCTTGTACCTCAATGCCGTGTGGGGCGTCTTCGGAGGCCATCAAACTGTCGAGGATGATAGTCAGTTTCTCATCCAGGCGGTGGGCCAGATAGGTGGAGACCTAGGTGCTCGGCGAAGAGTATACGAAAACCGTCGTCGGTTGTGATATGTGGTCTGGAAACGCGAACATGATTAGTGTGTGGCGTTTTGAAGTGATGGTATAACGCACCATCCACTCGGTGTGAGGTCGGGTTTGAGGTTGTATGACATTGTCTGCGAGGAAATACGTGCCTCGACGAGTTATACCAGACATGGTGTCCTGCCTGTCGTAGAGAGTACAGGGTGTCGAGTAAGAGGAGATGCGATTGGAGTTGAAATCCATGGCGACAGTGGAGGTCAAGGCAACTTGTGGCCACACCAAAGTCGATTGATATCATATCACGTGACGCTTTGAAGCGCAAGGCTATTCAACGCCTTGGCTCAGAGTTCAATTCTTTGCCTCAAACGTGGGCCTGAGTGAGTCAGCTATATGCAACCCCATTATACTAGTACAGACAGTCGATATCATAGAGCCCCTAAATTGTCGAGTAAATCCGCCTCCCCTCCCAACTCGAAAGCATCTTCCATGGTCTCGTCCACTGATGCGAGGTCACGCCGCGAAGCTACCGATCTAACACTCTAGTAGCGCAGCCATTTAGTTTCAAGGCTTGTATCTTGAACAAGTTACATACCTTGTCTAGGGATAGGGCATGTATACATTGGGCAGCAATTCCTGGCATCGTCACAGGAGTTCGGGCGAAGTGAGAGACGACGCGATCGGGGGTTATCACCACGCCCGTCAAGTGGTCATTGTAGTATAGCTGACCCCCGACAAATGGATACTTCCGGTAAGGGTCCAGGGGGGCATCTTCTGCGGACAGCTCCGCGTAAGGCAGGACAAAGAGGTAAGTACCCTCGACGCTCTTGCCATCCGAGTCGCGGTAGGTGTACCGAAAGATTTTCTTGATACGAGTCGCGGTGGGAGAGGCTCCTGCAATGCCGACAATGCACATCGCGTTGCTGTCCTTCGGCGCGGCGTCCTTCGATCTGAAGCGAACGCCACCTATCTGTATTGACGATACCTCCTGAGCGCGGTTCAGCAATTGTCGGGTCCCCGGAATGCGACGTAGCTCTCTGATGTCGATGAAGAGCTCTTTTCCCGCCTTCGAGTTTAGAGCAGTAATCAGAGCGCGAAAACAGTCCTGATCTAGAACTATCGCCTTCTGCGTCGTAGGACCTGAAGTCATGGACGCCCCAAGTGAGAGAGATTCGCGCAATCTTGTACCCCGGCGGTCTTCGCCCTGCAGCTGCTCGTACGCTTCGGACAGCTCTGCAACCTGCGCGCGGATAGCAGGTTCTTCCAATATAGCCCGTAAGTTGGCAGCGCGGCAGCTATGCTTCATGAACGTCAGTTCCAATTGTCCTACGAGCGCCCATGTTAACAATTTGAGTGAATTGGTGATGGTCGACGCACCAAAGATCAGGTTCGTGTTCTGCCGTTGTAGAAGGTAATTCATGCGTTCAGAGAAGAATGTCCTAATAGCATGTAGGGGGCCGAAAAGGCGGAGGAAGAAAGGTATGTGAAGGGAGTTGTGTTGATTGGGGGTCAACGAGATGCCGTAAAGTTCCTTCGCGCCTTTGAGATACTCCAAAGCCGAGGACTCGTACAGCGCGATTGCGTCATCGGACATCTCCAGGAGACTTCCGACTACAACTTCGGTCACGAGGTGCATGTAATTGTCGAGCATCTGAGTGAACCTCCCGCCTCTGGGAGCCCACATGCGGATGAGGATCACAGGTAGGTTGACGACACAGAAGATGTGCCATTGGTCGGCGCTGAGCTTGCCGCGAGCCTTAGTGCCCACATTGCTGGGGACTGGACTGATCCAGGATGGAAGTTCCGTGAGGGGTAGCTCAGCATGTATCTGCTGGAGCGTTGTGCGTCCGAGCACGGAGGTTACTTGTTCGTCAGCCATAGGAGTGGACTCGCGGGATCCAGATCGTCCTGCGCTGGTGTTCACAGTTGGACCATCTGTCGTCTCCGATGACCCAATGCGCAATCTTGCCAGCCCAGCGACGCTCTGAAGTGATATGCATGTTAACCTCTGTAGAGAATATACATCAGGCACTCAGAGCTAATCACCTCATCGTAGAGCGCATGCTCTGCTTGAGAGTTATCGGACGAGCGCCTCGCCGTCTTCTAATGTAAGTACGAAGGGTAAGTAGAGTTTTTCGCTGAACAGCGATGGACACATACCATGTCAATGAGACGATAGGCGATGTCAAGCTTGGTACCATTATCGGACAATCCGTTCTGTTCACACAGGGCCCTAAGGACTGCAAGGTTGAACTTCCGAGAGAATGTATGGGCAGACACGGCGGTCTCTAGCATTTTCGCGCCGCGCGTTACTTGCTCCGGTGTAGCTGCTGACCGTGTAGTCGCCCGGCGTGTGGATTCGCCGCCTCCCTCACCCGTGTATGCCGCTACGATGCCGTGTTGGCTGCGCTGATTATTTTGGTATAAGAACGTGATCATGTTAAGAGAAGTAACTACTGACCCATGCTTCCAGGAGTGTGAGAAGACGGTCCTTGGACGGCTTCCGTGCTTGAATGCCTACCGTAGTGCACAGGTACTTCAGCACAGCCTTTTTGCACGACGCTAACTGCGTAGAGGTCCCGGAATTGAGGTAAGCGACGCCGAGAGCTTGCTCCTCTTCCGTCGGCTGTGGCGAAGTAGTAGATTCTCCGTGATCCTCGTCTTCGGCAGAGATGCTCATTCCCCAGATCGAGCGGCAGTGGTGCTTGAGAAGACCCAAGTAGTGATTATGCATGGAATCTATGACAGTATAGCGGATCGGATCCCAGTATGGAAGACGTAGAAGCTCCGACCATCGTGTGCTGTTCTCCTTGAAGGCCGCCTCACGCTGGGCGACGGACTCCTTCGCTTTCCACTCCCATGCTGCTTTTCGATGTGCCTCCGCGGTACGTGGGGGCCAAGATGCCATGTCGAGGTTATCGATGTCGCTATGCTCGAGATTGCAGACACTGCAGAAGTACTTGGCGTTATGTGCGCCGAATCCCGCCGTCTGACGCGCTGCTGGCAGGTCGCACACGAGAGGAACAAGCGCGCAGCGGACAAGCCGTCCGGTCACGAACTTGGCCGTTCGGGAGAAGAATATGCCAGACTCCCAGAACACGAGGAGCTCGTCGACCAGCGGCTTCAGACAGTGATTGATTTGCGCGAGGGACGGCTTGCCGGGACCGGGGATAATTCCAACAAGGTAGACATTCTCAGGGAGGTAGCGTAGATGGGGTGGGAGGTTGAGGCAGACCATGTATATTCCTGTGACGGAGACGTTCTGCTTGGCCTCTTTCGACTGGAAGGGGTTGAATGAGTCCACGGATAGGCCAAACACATAGCGTCCTTCCCCAGGAGGACAGACCACGAACGGCTGGCCGCTCTTCTTGAGCTCGCGAAATATGGGTGCATCCCAGATGTCTAACATCACGGGTTTGTGGCTACCTCTTGCTCGTTCTGTCTGCGCATCCATGACTTCCTCCATGCCCGGCCGAGAAAGAAGGCGCGCGAGCCACTCCGCCATGTCTTGATGCAGGTACGTCCGAAGGGGCGAAGAGAAGGTCTTCCCACGAATCGTACGAATCCGCCATAGAGCAGCGTTACAAGGAGCGCTTTTGGGCGCTTCTTGATGCAGGCAGCGCTCAGGATACGGCCGTGCATCGTAAAGGGCAAAACAGGAAGGACAACAGAGGAAGGAGCGGGTATGAGGGTCGAGGCGAAGTCGGCTGACGACTGTACGAATGTCCACAGGTAGTTGATTGACAAGAACCTTGTCTTCTGACCCCAATACGCCACCTCGAGCCATGGTAAGGGACGTGCGAACAAGGAATCGTAGACAGACCAGGAGTAGCCCAGAGGCACGGCGAGGAAGTCGATGGAATAAATGCATCATCAATGCTGTGAGATGATGCGCGAGAACGAGGGGGTTGAGGCGTTGGTGAGGTTGAAAGAAATGGCGTGCTAAGGCGATGGCCAAGTTCTATTAGACCTATTGATTGAATGCCAATCATAAAGAGAACCCACTGGAATCCAGGAATGGCACGCCGGCTTGCGAACACGCATATGCCGTAGCCCTCTGTCTGCGCCATTCGACTTCCTTGTGCGTTTGTAGGCGCTGCAGCTCATTTTGGACGAGCTGCAACAACTCCAGTCGACGAGTTTCCAACGATTGTGCGTCTACGTAGGGTGGGCTCAGCTCGATCTCAGAGAGCATGCATAGAAGCCACTTTTCATGCTCAAGGAATTCGGAATTGCAGGGGAGATCTGAGAGGGCGTGGGGTCCCGTATTGAAATCCGCCAATGTCTCCGGCTTGTAGGCTGTGAAGGAGTTCATGGTGGCAGGGTTGGATTGGAAGGAGAGGGCGCCGTTATATCCGTATGACCAGATCACACTATGGATATATCCTTCGAGAAAGGATATGTCGCCGTCAGATAGCGGTATGGAGGGGGTGTCCTCAGCGCCGAACTGTTCCGCGACACCTTGTGGAGCAGTAGGGTGCGCGCCAGAGGGTCTGTTGGAGCCTCCTGGTGGCGCAGGGGCTTGTGTTGGAGGCGGCGGGGGATATTGTGGTCTACGAGGCGCCTCGGACAATGATGCATCTCTCACTACCGTTGGGAGAGCTATTGGATCTGCCGGTACCGAAGGACCTGCACTCGACCCGAAGAGTTCAAATGTGGTGTCGTCGGGCCTCATGCGAGCCAATAGCTGTTCTGTTTGGGCCCGACGTCGGTCGCTGCGACTGGGCGTCGACCGAGATGTTGCTACCACGGAAGTTGAGCAAATAACATTGGAGGAACGCAGCCGTATGTACGTACGTGGTGGCCTCCGGGGAGTGCCGGGTTGTCCGGGTTGTCCCACACGAGTTCGGGCATTATCTGCTTGACGTCAGTCGTAAGAAAGAACTTAATGCGGAAGTTTAAAGCTGTATTCACCTGCTGGCGTTTCAAAACGTTTGCTACCTCCAGGGATCAGATACCGCACGTGCAATGTAGATAGACTCCGCGCTCCAGCATCCCACAATACGTCGCCCTCCTTCAATGATGCCCACTGGAGGCTGTTCAGATACACGGCCGGTACAATCCTAGATGCTGGTGCTATCTTCCGCTGTAGACGAAGCTTTTGCAGTAGATCGCCCACCGTTGAGCCTTTCTCAAGGACTTCGGGCGCGTCGTCAGGATCCAGTTTATTCACTAGATCAGACCAGGAATACTTACCGGCGCAGGTGGTCCTAGGCCCGATACCGAGGATGAAAACTGTGTAGCTGCCTCCATCCGCTATACGAGCTTTCTCAGGTGATTTCCGCCGGCAGTGATAGCGCAAAACTAGACAGGAACTTAGATAATTAGCACAACGCGACACCTGAACAACGTACTCACACGAAGATATGTAAACAGCGCCATACAGATCGACCAGAAATGTCCCATAGATCGTGCAAAGCTCCAAACGAGCAGTCGTGTTGAAGAGGGCAGGAAAGCATAATAACAGCGAGCCGACTGTGAGCGTGATGAGGGTCCAACCGTACGTCGTTCGCTTGAGGATATTTTTCCACCAGGCGAGCGACCGCCCATATCTGCGGCGTTGCCATCGACGAAGAAACCTCTGACGCACAAGGATGAAGTGTTTCATTGTCTGGCAGGCATAGGTGTGGACGTCGGGGACGGAGGTTGTGATCACCGTCTATCACGCAGATCCCTAAATGATCAATTAAAGATATTCAAGCTTTTAAATAAAACAATCATTTTAAGCAAACATCCGCGTCAGGGGCGGCGGTGGTTTAGCGGTACCATCGCGCAACTCGGTGCATCTGGCGCCCAGAAGTGCAGAAAGCGTCAGTTCGAGCCCGTCCCCGGGATTTAGTCATCCCATTTACCGCAGGGGGTTTTAGTGGGTATGACCGGCCGGATCACGCCGGGTGAGTCCCACACTACTTCCAGAGCACGGCTGCACCCGGAGGGCTCTGGAAGTGTGCGAAAACGCATTTCCTCCTTTCGGTTGCTGCTCAATAACCGCGGGGTTTGAACCCCCCGCACCCGTCCCACCCGCAGGAATCAACCTCGTGAGTGGGCGGTTAGTGTGACCGTACAGGCTGGACAACAAGCCCCTCTGGGGACCAATCCGCCCAGGTCGTGATAGCACTCCACCAAACATCCGCGTCATAACAAGGACATATACCCCAATTAGGGAAATGCTGCCCGATCGGCTTCGGGGGGTGGGTGCGACCTTGCTTGTGGTGGAAGGCTTTCCAGCAGGTGTGCATAGTGAAACTATAGCGGAAGTTTATGAGGCAGCGAGGGCGACGAACAGCAACCATCTCCGGTATTATGAGACTGCGCAGGTGGAGGCGCAAACGGTAGGGATTGATTGGAACAAGGCACCGTGGAACACTGGAATCGTATCGGGGACCGCACTCGTGCTAGCTACCTAGCTCTTGTATATACCTCGTTCGCAAGTACACGCGCGTCCACCACATCTAGAACAACGCGACACCGTCGACGTCAAGCCGGAGCTTGAAACGAAGCTGGGCGGTAGCACGCTGCAAGGCAGCAAGAAGAGGGCCGTGCATCTTCAAATAAGGTCAGTACCGGTAGTATTCAGACGACATATGACAACGTACTTCGTGCATCAGGTCTACAGCATCGTAGATCTCGTCGAAGACGTCGAAGCCGCGGCGCAAGCCATCAACGGAAAGCTCATCACCGTTGGCCCCGCTGATACCCGACGGGGTAGATGTCGCAAGGTTTATGGACTCCTACAGGGACGTGAGTGAGCGGATCAACAGGAGGATCGCGCAGGCATACCTGAAGCGGCGCCAAAATCGCAGCTTGCTCGAGGATAAGCTGGTCAAGGCTGTACGAAATCGTGCTGTATCGGGCGAGCTCAGCGTTCAGGGCCTCCGGTGTGAAAGGCGCGTGTATGGTCAGGATCTGGCTAACGATAGCGAACAAGACACCTGAGCTTGTTTCCACCCGGGTGCGGAGGCCAGAAAGACCGGCTAGCTGGCGAAGAAGAACCTTCGTAGCCGCAATGTTTTGGGCTGGGTACACAGCGGTAGTCAGCGGCCGAACAAGGTTGGCGATGTCAGCCTGCGACAGTGCTCATGAGCGTGCGGCACACAAAGAACATCGAGATCGCCTACCGCCGATACATCCAGGGCACGCAAGGTCCTCTTGTGGTCGTTGAGCTTAGTACGGCTGGCATTCATTTGGAGCTCGAAGACGACCATCAACTTCCTGAAGGAGTTGAGACCATCGTCGAATCGGACGTGATCAACCGGGGAGAGCTGAGCTCGTCCATTCGAATACAGAGTCTCGAACTGCAAGAGATACTATCAGTAAGGCGTACACGCCTGACGAAGGGCTGACATACGTTGCGGACGCTCTCTCGCGCGGTATTGAACAGATTCGTCATCTCAAAAACTTGAAGGACGAGCTTGTCAAGGCCGCCCTTCCTACCGATCTTCCTGGTGTTCTCCGTGATCTCGACCACGGACTCATAGCAGTAATCTTGGTTGAGCGCGGTCAAGACAGCGTCGGCAGTGTCCTCCCATGTTTCGGGCTCACGACCGAAGCCAGCGGGGCGCAAGACGCTGTGCAGTGGCATTGATATATGTTGAGAAGAAAGGGTACACGTTGCTCACCGTCTGACGTCGGCGACGAGCTCCGCCTGCGCAGTATCTACGGCATCCCGCAAGGCGGTGAGGTCGCAGATAGCATTGGCGGCTGAGATGGGAGCGTTGGTGGCAGCCATAGTTCAGGATTGTCGGAATGAGCTGAGGGAGATTGAAAAAGGTGATACAGAAGAAGGCACCTTGTGTGGGCGACTCTTATGTGCCGTTGGACCGCTATGTGCTGAACAAAGCTCTTTGTCTGGGTACCGAAATCACGCCCACGGCCTCACCGAGAGCACCGAGTGGCACATCCCTCGTGCCTCGCCAAGCTGCACTGACTGCACACGAGTGCGCAGGGCACGCAAACCCGATGATGCGGCGTACACGATAACGAATGGCCCGCCGTGCGAGTTTATGTGGAGTAAGTGAGTGCGGGATGGGCACTGGCAGTGGCAGTCCCGAAGCTCTCAAGCGCGCGTATACCCTTTCCGGTCTTCGCCAGCGCTTTAGAGAAGCATTTCACCGTCCGCTTCAAGCTTTAAAGTACAATCTTAGTCATGCCATATGTATCAATCCTACAGACTACTCGTCAATCCCCTGCTGCACATCGCCCTGTTGCACATATTCCACGTAGCTGAAATAGTAAGTCAGATCACATGCATTTATATCGCAAGAACGTTAAGCCTACCTCGACAGCAATTCGATCATGTTTCCTGCAGCGGCCACAGTCCAACGAACGAACGAGCTCGTGACACCTATCCAAAACCTGAGCAGATTGCAGAATGAGAGGATGCGCCAGGTAAAATATGCCAATACTACACACCTGTTAATCAACCGTACTGCCGCATGTATCAGTCCGTTAAAAGAGAGCCCTATTCGGAAACCGGTGTGCTGCAGGACTCGCAAGCTACTCCTCAAAACATTCTACACGTTCGATGTCAGATCAAGTGATTAGATAGCGGAGAACGACTCACGTCGAGCGATGTCCAGGCGTACATTGACGTCAGTCGAAATATGACAAATGCGCATAACAAGATCCCTAATGATATATTGATTAGCTGACAATAGTTTCAAGTTAGCAAGGTCTTCAGCGTTCACTCACATATTAGCCGCATGGGAGACTGCGAAGCCGTTTCCGCTATCTTTCCGAGCGAGTAACGATCGCGCTTACTTCGCGCTCGAGACTCGTTCGGGATAGGGTCAAGGGGCGAAACGGACGCTATCACCCAACCGCTTGACGCCTCCGGTGCAGACAGGACTGTACTCTCACGTACAGCCTTATGAGCCACCGGCGACAGGAAGATGGTGGCTGTACCGCCAGACAAATTCCTTTGCCAGATCTTGACCAGAGTATCGGGCCCGCGCTCTGAAGATCCCGTGGCGAGTAAACGAAGTCCTTCCGAAACTTCACAGGATGCCTGAGCGAGTCCATTAAGTAGGATTATCACCCAATGATCACGTCGCACGCACTAAAGCTTGTATAATGACTCCTATGATAGGACTCGTGAGTTCGTTTGCGGGATTCTAAAAGAACATCCCACGAGCTCACCGTCGTGGTTGAGTATTTGGAGTTCTTGTGCGCTCGTGGGATCGACGATACGAACTTCGCCTGACGATGAGCCGAATACGCACTCTGACCCGTCGCTTGCAAGAAGGACTGGCAATGGGAGGTTGACGGAAAGAGTGACCTGGAATGTTCGTACATGAGACTGCGTGGACAAATTGTAGATGTCGAAGCCGTCGTAGAGATTCGATACAGCCAGCATGTTTTCGGAGGACGCGGACGACCTTCCTCTGCAATACGGAGTCAGTAACATCTTCCTAGAGGTGACAAGTGCAAATTCATACATTCTAGCTGCGCGAGGCGGGAGATGCCACTTGAACGCCTGTGAGCGCAGATCCCACGAGCTGGTACAGATCAGATTGATTCCTGAATAAACGATGGCGCGACGTACACTACACCATGATCAAGGTAACTTATAATGAGCTCGCTGCCATCATGTGAAATGTGCGCGGAGCGCGGTGACGCTTCGCTTGCTGTATGGACAGATATTCCAGGCTGCCCAGCGGGTAGTTTCAAGGCTCGTTTCTTCCAGACGGCTTCGGGCATCATCATCAATTGAGTGACGATGCTTCAACGACACTATAAACCAATGCTTACGACGTCCGTGATCCTCATAGAAGTGCCATACTTCGACTGCCGACCCTGCGCAGACCACCAAACGTGTGGTTGAGTGGGAGTTGTTGATCGCTAAAGCTTCCACAGGCCCTGAGGAAGTTCGGGGGATGGATGTTCCCTCGATGTGGTCCTACAATATGTAACATTCAGCTGGTTAAGGCGGATTGGTGGTGTGCACTGATGCATACCTCTGTAACTTGGATAATGAAGACACGGCCGTTGCCAAGCCCCATAACGAGCTCGCTCGACTTATGTCCATTCCAAAGGACTGCAGTGACAGGAACGCCACAGTTTACTTTGTGGATAGCTCTGCCTGTACGAGCCTCGAACACAAAAAGAATGCAGTCGTCCGCACCACTGGCCAAGTAACGCCCGTCAGGGGAAAATGCAAGAGTGTTGACCGAATCTCGATGGCCCCCTAGATCCCGAGCGCATACATAAGGAGAGAAGGAGGTTGACAGAGACATGGGGCTCGAGGGAGCTACGACTAAAGGCATGCGCAGGAAGTAGTAATACACAACGTGTCTTACAGATTGCCATGCGGCAGACTTGATATATCTCCATCATGCACCGCCCCATCGCGACTGACCGGAAAGAACATATGTAGCCCAATGCTGACGCTCACGGGGTGTACATACATTGACACTGGCCGTATGTGCGTATGGAGCGATGTTGAAACACGTCGGGAGCATCGTCAAACGAAAACCTTGGCTCAAACGTCGCTGCAGCCAACAACATATTCCATAGTAATGTGATACACATGGACATGGGGACATGGGGACATGGGTAAGCGGAATAGAGGTAAAAAAACGTGCGGCATAATATGGACGAGAGCTCGACATCAGGGGCTATGAAGAACGACCAGCGCTCCAGCATCCTCGGTTGGAGGAGACGATTTGCTACACCAATTATCACTGAGTATAAGTGCGAACATGAGGACAGAGAGAACATACCGCCGCTCACAACGTCCAGGTGGGATCCAGATTTCCCTTGGTGAGAGAAAGCTTACGGCCATCTTCGCGCCGATAGCCAAGTGCGACCGCCTTCCACCGCAAAGGGCCGGCAGTGGCGTCGCGGACTAGTAGCCACAGCTGAGGGCCGGTAGGCGCACGATGATAATATATATCGCCGCGGTGAATCTTCGAAAAGGCAGATACGTCCGGGGGCGCGACGACCTCCAAGCTCGAGTCGGACCTGAACCACCCGGTGCCGATAGGCTCTCCATCGTCACAGAGCACTCCGGAGAAGTTCCTGAATGTCCTGAAGTGACGCTCAAGGGCGGGGAAAGACTGGTGATGGTCAATGTATGCATTCATAAGGAGGATTAGTGCTTACCACCCGAACCCGGGGAGCATCTGCCGAAGGTTTCTTCTTCTGAGCTTTCGGCGGAGCACGGGTTGTGCGTGTAGATGCTGACTGTGGCCCCGGCAATGAGCTGGCAGCCCTGGAGGATTCCGCGATAGTCCCACTCCCAGTGACCCTAGTGAGAGAAGTTTGAACGACACGGGGAGTTTGTTGATCCTGACGGAGGCTGCGCTCCGTTGTAGCTGTGGTTGCAGGCGAAGGGGGTTCAGCTTTGACCGGCCGTACCACAGTACTGGTCCTGGTACGTGTCGAAGGGGGCGGCGTCATGAGCCCCTGGCTCTGAGGACGTGTAGTTGGTAATCCCTGTTTTGGAATACAAGGAGTGACTGGAGTGGAACACTCGGTCTCGACTTCCATGGGGGACGTGCAGCGTCCCGAGCCCGTAGAAGGCTCTGAGGAGGAGCTGAGAGAGTTTTGTGAGGAGTATGCCCAATTGCACATGGCAGAATAGTGTAGGGCAGCATACTCACTTTTCAGTAGGCGTCTGCACTTCAAAGACACGGCGCACGGTCGGAACAACGTCGGTGGGTGGCTCTATCTTCACAGCAACCTCGTATCGGACGGACGGCGAACGGGCGGGAACGAGGGGAGTACTAGCTCTGAAGACGGTAGCCTTGTTGGCGCGAATTGCTGCCTCGGCGGAGATGCCGGGGGTGTCTGACCTGTTGGCTGGCTCGCCAGGCATCCGATTAGAAAGGATCGGGGGTGAGGAAGTAGCTGTAAGGTTACCGCCTGCCTGAGGCCGGTAGCTATACACCACGTAAATCAAGAGCAGAAGAAGGACGTTTTCAACAAGCGTGGACATCGGGGATGATTTTGTTGAACGAAGCTATGCGATGGGTACACTTATACCTTGATCTAATCAAAAGGCTTTATGTGCGAGATAGTAGTACTTACGCACTTTGTAAGGGTATTGTCGTCATGGGCATAATGATATTTCGGCTGTAAGCACTATGTTCAAGATGACGGTGAATACCACACAATCAAGGATTACGCACAGATACGGCGCCTCGTCCTTGGAGCGGATTTTCATTCGCCTTGCACTGGTAGTAGCTGATCCTCGATGGCAAATGTCGTGATTACAGAGGGATGCAATGCAATGGAAACGAGCGAGACGCCTTCAAGCAGCCATCGAAATTGATGTCAAGGACGTACAGGCTTGGACTAGTAACCGTCAGAGTGTGTTTTTGGAGAAGTAATGGAACTCCAGATATCTATGCTCACCAGGGTATCTCTGATCCGTTCAAGGCAGCATGAAATATGTCAGAATAAAATCATCGTCGTCTCGGCACTCCTGACGGGCACGATAAGCAAGTTTTAGAGGATGAGCGACTGTATCATCCTCGCAGTAGTATGAGTGGGTTTCGTCAGATTGCTTTCACAGATCCAGTTCAGACAATAGTCGAGGCTTGGTATCAACGGAACGATGTGGTTAGCTGGAGTGTATAGTTACAGTACTGGTAGTACTGGAGAGCGGGATCGCATGTCGCCACTGGCAAGCGCCGGTGCCCGGCCGACGAAGCAGCGCGTCACATGACATCATCGTACTGGGGTTCGTCGATGGGCGTGGCCGAGTTGGCTATGTCGCGCGTCCAACCCTATGATACGATATAATACGGCGTGGAGTAGAGATGATAGCGCCGCACTCGACGGAGGAATCATTCGAAATTTTTGAACACTGGTCTACATTCATGCACGCACGTATTGGATTCTGCAGCCGTAAGTCCTAAGCACATCCGCGTCAAGATGGCTGAAAGAAGGCGAAGAACGTTGTGAAGGATACGAGAACCAGTGCTACTATCCACAGGCTACTAGCGCGCTGCATCTGCACAGATAGTAAGCACGAGCACCGAGATATGGTATCCAGCTTACTTCGGGGTCTGAGATAGAATCCACTTCTTCGTGCATGCCGTCATCTGGTTGATAGGTAAGCCTTTCATTACCCATGACCAAGGATAAGTGCTGGCTGACCTTTGTACCAGAGAACAGCATATGGGTTGAGTTCGTCTGATACACCGGTAATAACAAATGATCGACCGCTGGACGTGGCGGCCTGCTTGACTGTCAGCTAAGCAAACTGACGGCAAGTTCTATGGACGCACATCGACTAATAGGACCTTGTCATGCGCTAGATTGGGATGGTCAATATTTACGAACTCACATTATATGTAGCCTACCATAGCTCACCATAGTGTGAAAACGTTTGAACACGCTGGCCTTTGCGAAAGTCCCAGACGTACGCTTCCCCTTGCTCTCCACCACACACTAGGTATGCATCATTCTCTATGAAGCGACTAGCGGATGCGCGCTTTCCACCAGAATTGTTGAGGACGCGGAGGAGCATGCCCGACTGAAGAGAGTAGATTTCGAATCCTGCCGCTAGATTGAGAACAGAAAGGAGCTTATAATCCTTGGATATGCTTGCGCTCGCACTGCAGGGCGCGGTTAGAACAGAGAGATATACACTGCACCCTACGGAAAGCTTACGCCGTGCCTTTCAGCGAGAAAGATTGTACACAACTCCAAGATTTGCTGTCGTAGATGCTGATGGTATGTTAGTGAGTCGACACAGTCCTAGAGGTTAGACGCAGCCTTACTAGACACCCTGATGGAGATATGTTGCAATGAGCAAGGGTGCTTCGGCGCCGTCGTTGATGTCGCCGCCGTTGACTCCCGGCGTCCAGAAAATTGCGGTCACCAGTGATTCCTGCTGAAAATCTTGCGCTGCTAGTGGTGAACGTAGTAGGTCTGCGGTGCTGTGCCATGGTCCTGCAGAAGGAACCGATTAAACCGTGATATATGTATATAGTTTGTGCCGTACCGTTTTTGCGCCACTCCCAGATTCGAAGCTCCCCTCCCGCACTGGAAGCGACAAACGATCCAGAAGCTGCGATGCAATTCACAGGCGCGTGATGCGCGAAGAAGCCGTATATTTCCAGAGTTTCTACAGACTTTGAAGGGGACCATATGTCAGGGCGGCATTGTCACTGACACGGTTATGCTTACCGGGGAGAATGTGCATGTCGCAACGTTGCCGCTCTCTGTACCGTACACAAAAGTATATCCACTTGAATTCATCCACGAGATAGCAAGTGCCGTGGTGTTACCGGAAGCCGAACAGAGGAGAACACACTTCTCGACTCCCACCTCCCAAACTCGTAACCAGCCATCGGAAGTTGCTGTGGTGAGGAATCGTGCGTCCGGACTGAATGATACAACAGTGACACTTGAGCTTTGGGCGACAGGAGAGGGTGACTTCTCAAACGCAGTAAACATGACGAGGACGACGGGGTTGAAGTCGTTGAACGTTGAGCGACAGGCGCCGGCGCTAATAACATGACCAAGCGAGTAAGTAGTAAGGTATGTACTGGGAGTATTCTTACGCGTTCACGACCTCGCGTCCAAGGGCACCCGGAACCCAAAATTGAAGCCACTTTTACATTGCGCCGCGGGGTGCCCCGAAGGTACGCAAGGTTTACGCCGTCACCGCCTAGGCGGGCCTCCCTAGTTCAACCTAACGGCGATATGGCCTACTCACGACGCTCACGCGGGAATGACGCGGACAAGGGGAAATCATCGATGACTCGCGAGGCCCCCAACCTTTGCGGCTGGTTTTCCAATATGCCGGACACACATAGCTGGCAGTTATCAATATTATAGCTCGACCCTCGACGGCTCGGTCGGACACATGATGTCAGTCTGCTGTCAATAAAGACGACGGAACGGTCTCCATAAACAACGTCCTCCCATGCCCTGAGGATACATCTTACTCATAGCCCATATTCGTCTAATTAGATGTGAGCCTCTCATGGTAGCGATGAGGAATGGCGCAGGCTCTTACCAAACATCGTGTCCCCTCATCTCCGACTCCAGACGTGCTCGCTCACGCTGAAGTCCCTCTAGGTTGGACTGCAGGCGTCGATAGCGCTCTAAAACAGAGGCGTGCTTCCTCTGACACGCATCTGTTTCGTCTACCAGTTCTTGAATAGCGCGGGAATTGAACTCATGCTGCTCCTGGTACATACGAAGAACCCTTTCGGCGTCGGAACGCTTCTTGTCGGCGGCATCAGCAGCCAATTTGGCAGCAACAACCGCAGGCGAACTAATACATAGACCTCAGCCTTGAAGCTTGAGACATCCGAACCATTAAAGAATATCTTACCGGATTACTTCGTCCCAAAAGGCACAACTTGCCAATGAGTGTCCCTCAGCGACCGCGAGGTAGAGACGCATCGCATGGCGGCCTTCTGGTTCAATGCATACGGGGCATGATAGTGATAGTATTGCTGCGTCGGACGCTTCCTCCTTGGTCTTTCTCTTCAGACAACCGCCGCACACGACGTGACCTATAAACAGTTAGTGGCGTATGCCGTTGGTGCAGACGCCAATCGTACCGCAGGACTGCATGGCGTAAGGTTCAGCCAAAACAAGCGGGTCAGATGCGAAAGGTAAAGAACAGGATTCACAGATGATATGCTCCTCGAACATGTTGGAGAGTGGGAAGAGCGAACAGTGTAGAACGGTGGCGTGTGGCTCGAGCAGGCCCTCGCGATACAAAGAGACTTAGTTGTCAACCTTCCCGTGTATGTGGTAACAGGTTTATGGCGCGTGAGCTAGTATGGAAATCAAGAACATATCCGAAGCTCTAGCGGCAGCCATTACTGGCGTCGGCGCTGGTAGATTGAGTGAAGATAGGGTCAGATCGCCGGCGGCTGCGGTCAGTCAATGCTCACATACCTTGTGAGCGACGGAGGCGTCATCGTTTGTACCATCACTCGAGCTGGGACGGGGATGGGGTGAAGGGATGTTCTAGAAAACATGTGCGCGCACCGGCACCTCAGGTCGAGATCCCACCCAAGGATGGATTATAAGGCCTTACCGTCTGTGCGGCTACGTGATCCCGGAGTTCCTCGATCTTGCGGGCTTCCGCGCGACAAGCAAGAACAGTCTCGGTGATCTCTTTCTCGAGGCGACCGGTTTCAGTGAGTTCACGGATGAGGGTTGTACGATGAGCCGTCAGACGATCAACTTGGACGGCGATTTTATGTTCAATGAGCGAAAGCTCAGGCAAAATATCCCTGTTGCGGATCACTTCGTGATCCTGTGCGATTTTGACGAACCCATCGGTGTGCCTGGAGGAAACCACTCTCTTAGTGCCCATGCATGGGACGGGTGGAAGTCGGAGGCAAACCTCTCGATCGCCTTATCAACAAGCCGTTCGTCGTAATCCTCCTTTGCATGACGAAAGTTGACGGTGTGTAGTGTTTGAGGTAGAACATTGCACTTCATAGGGCATGATCGATGCAGTTGACTTCCACGACCGATGCATTCAGAGCACAAGACGTGTCCTCCAGGCATAGCATGAGTGAGCGAGACAGACAGACAGGGCCAAACTTACCACAAGGGTATGCTTGGGCTATGTCCTCACATTCGGTGCCAGCTAGTACGACATAACAGACAGGGCAGGAGGGGAGCATGTTGGTTCTGAGCCAAGCGTTATGGTGCCATCTACCAGTACATAATTGAAGCTTAATCAAGGTATATAGTTGCAGTGAAGGTTCGATAGCTGAGTTTGAATGAACATAGCTCGGGACATGCTCACCACAAACATGAACCTCGCCGTATACGCGCGTACGACTTTGCAGACAATGGACATACCACTACCATGGTAGGCAGCTGCTAATGTGTGTCAGTTTCGACCGTTACCGGCGGGAGGAAACAAGCTCGTCATTACAAAGGTAGTTGTTTTGCCACTGCACGCCCTGAGGAGTTGCTTGCCGCCACTCTCTGTACAAACTCTCTCCTGCACGACCACACCATCCCCCCAAGTATCTTCGAAGACATGCCAACCGTTCGGACTGCCCTCAAATGCAAGAACGTGAGTGCCCCCTCCATATCCACACTGAATATGCATCCAACTCACGGTGACCAGCCCGTTCTCAAATCCGTCACCGCCGTTCTTTATGGCATGGAGAAACGCCGCTCTACGCTCGTCGCGGTACCTACGGCTACACATCCTACACACGATGGTTTCGCCAACCCATCCTTTCCGTCGTTTGAGGCTATTCTGGGCGCCGAGGTCAATCTTCACGAGACCTGGATTTTCCTCGTCGACGGAACCGGTCGCGAACATCGCTTCCTCATTGCCGCGCAGTACAGTCCCACATACGAGGTGAACCAAGCCCTCAAGACTTCCTACCCAGAGTTGAACTGGCGAGGCGGCCTGATCGTCATGCGTGGAGGCTGCCAGTCCTTTGTGGTCAATATGGGCTGTCTGGCGTTCAAGCAGCTTGCGAGCGTCGCGGTTCGCAAGTACGTCCTCTTATTTTACCATCCGTGACGATATTGATACCTCTGCTACCGTAGGTTCCTGGCCGAGACAGCGCCTTTGGTCGCTAACTCGATTCAGAACAACGTCCCCCTCGAGATACCCCTAGCTTACGAGCTGTAGATATTCGTCGAGACCCTCAACACCCTTCCTGCGCGCCTTCTTATCGTTCCAGAACGAGATTGTATTGCTTATTGTCTCGTGTTCAATGTGTCCGCCATCGTTCCTACTAGTCTACTAGTGTACCCTCAGTACCTTCGATCCGTTAAGCCAATTAATAGAATTAAAGCATTTCATGTGTAACCAGGATGATAAGCGCTGATGATGATTGCTGAGCGCTGAGCGCCTCAAGGCCGTTCGACTAGCTACCACCCCGTTCTCCTCTCCTTAGTCCTCCCTGTTTGTGCGCGATGCCTCGTGTGCCCGCTTCCTCTTTGTTTTGTGCCACTCCAGCCATGCCGGAGGCGTCACTGGCATCCGGCGGGCAGCCAAGAGTACTTCCTCCTTCGTTCTGTCCTTGGGCCACCGGGTGAAAGAGAAGTGTCCTCAGACCTCATCGATATGATTCCTAACGGCCTCACGTCGTTCGATGCCTCACATGTACGTTCTGAATTAACTTTTACTCACTCCTATCTGACGCAGACCTCGACAGGATGGTCGAGATACAAGTTATGATTACTCCGGTGTAAATTCCAGTACTGAGGGTGCCGACTGCGCTACAGGTACCGTGATTAACCTATGAATATCATTTATGAGGCTGATCGTTCATAGAAGGAACAGGGTCCGTCTGTCCTAACTGCGAGGGCCCTCGGGTCGAAATGCAACCTAGCGGCATCATATGGTGTTGTTGCACGCTTGTGTCGACGGACCGGCGCTTAGCAGGCTTGGGCGCAGAGCTCGACATGGCCCATGGACGTATTGCGGAATTGGAACGCGATGCTTTAGAGAAGGAGGAGGACTGTCGTCGAGTTCAAAAAGAGGTTCGCCGGTGTCGGGAACAAGCGGTCAGTGTATCACGTGCAAGGATCCCCGTCGTCGCCACTAAGACATAGTTCAAGAAAGCCGACCAGTTATCTCTTCAACGGGTGGAAGGGAAACTCCATACCGCTATTCTGCAACACGAAGAAGTCTTATGCCACAAGAGCAACCGCTACCAGTTGCTCGAAAAGAAATACAGCGATCTAGACGACGACCGGGTAAGCTCACCCATTCCCGATTCGCGTCACACACTCACACACGACCCATAGACTGCCCTTCGCGAGCAAATTCGTGATCTGCATGCCGAAATTGCTGCTCTTCGTAGCCACCGCGAAGCTATGATACAAGATCACAATGCTGCCGTGAAAGCCCTTCAAAGCCAGCTCAACTTCTTCGAACAAGAAAATGTGAGTACCATACGCGACCGCCCTCAATGTACATTGACAACTGTAGGCCTCACTGGCATCCGAGGCCCACCTTTACCACGAACGAAGCGATGCACTTGTCCTGGAGCTGGGGATCGTGACCTCCGACCTGGACAAGGCAAAGACCGCCTACATCAATCTTGAATGGTGCTCCGAAGAGCAGGTCAATACCCTGAAAACTGAGACTAAAGAGAAAGACTGTGAGTTTCAAGTTCCTGTTTCTCGTCAGAGCGACGGCTGAGTCATAGCGCTTCCCAGTGTACATCAATCGACTTAGGCAAGCGTTGAGGAAGAAGTCCGAGGTAGCCTCTAGCCACAAGGTATGCGCATACGTCCAGACCATACCTATCGGGAACGAAGGCGTTGCACTGGACAAGTCCGCCGATATCATCTCTGTGGACTGCACCGTGGGGTGCGTCCAAGACGCTTCCGTTGCGCCTGTACTGGACGAGGGCGGCACGACAGGTCTACCTGTGAACGTCGAGGCCGAGGAGCTCCAGGCCGAGCTCATCGAGGACCGCGAACGCGCATCGAGCCCGCACGGCACGGACGACCTACCTGTGAACGTCGAGGCCGAGGAGCTCCAGGGCGAGCTCATCGAGGACCGCGAACGCGCATCGCGCGTAGCCCCGCACGGCACCGACGACCTACCTGCGAACGTCGAGGCCGAGGGGCTCCAGGGCGAGCTCATCGAGGACCGCGAACGCGCATCGAGCCCGCACGGCACGGACGACCTACCTGTGAACGTCGAGGCCGAGGAGCTCCAGGCCGAGCTCATCGAGGACAGCGAACGCGCATCGAGCCCGCACGGCACGGACGACCTACCTGCGAACGTCGAGGCCGAAGAGCTCCAGGCCGAGCTCATCGAGGACCGTGAACGTGCATCGCGCGTAGCATTGCGCGGCGCGGACAGCGAGCGCGCATCGCGCGTAACCTCCCGCGGCGCAGAAGGAGCAACGGAAACGGTTGAGAGCTGCCTCAACACACGCTCGTACGCGTCAATCGAGACCGCCGGGGACAGCGAGGAGGCGGACGGTGCCCTCTTCCTGCCTTTACACGTCGATCCCGGCAAAGACTACGCGCTCGTGTGTCGCCCGCGTGCGCCACCGAAGATCATCTTTTCGTGCGTCTTTGCAGCTACATACTTGACTGGACTGTGGATTTCCGTGGTGATGCAAACTCACGCCCCTTGTGTGTGTGAGTCGCTATCGTGGAGTTTAGCAAACAGTTTTGGCCGGCCCTCCATGGCTGAACGTATGTGGGCTTGGTGTTTGGAGTGGGTAGCTGGGTGTGGTCTGTATCGTGCTATAGCTGTCGATAGCTTATACAGGTCTGCCTGTCTCACGACAGTGGTTTTCACTTGATGTATCATGTACCCCATAGTGTGAATATAGGTCGTTTCGAGCATCGAATCCCGGGTGTGTCATACAGGGTAAGCTCAGGGATGGGGAACGAGGCCGACGTCCGACCAGGTGCTTCGGATGTGGCTGCTCAGGTGGCGGGTGGCAAACATGGCCTGCCGGTTGTTTAACGGTTGGTGCGGGAATACTGAGCCGATATGATTGACTACGGAGAGAGAAAGATGTATCTATACAATACACGCTATTGCGCGCGCGACGAGAGGTCGACATGGGGGATGGAAAAAACATGAGCCTTCAGAATGATCTCAGCCATCGTAATTAGCGCTCAGCGGAGATGGACGGAGCGGCCTGCCGTAAGTCTGGATAAGTCTGGATTTGGGGCTGGGGAGTGCCGGGCGCTCATCAACCACAGCCTCCCGTTTTTGATTTCAATGGAGACAACAACGTGGGATGGCAGCACAGAAAACTATGGAAAAAAGGCTGCCTACATTGTTGGAACATGTGTTTTGGGAGGGCTGGCTGGCGGCAGCTTCAACCCGGTGCGTGCGCCGTCTTGACGATTACGCGATTATCGTACAGTAAATAGACCTACTTGAGCACTATCAAAGTCCCCGTGCGTTTGCGACACAGGCTCCCTACACCCCAGAACAACTCGACGACCCCTCGCTCCAACATACATGTACAGGGGTCATGTCTACTGGAGCAATTGCTGTGTTTGAAAAATATCAACTGCTTGAGCAATTATGCTTGAGGTGTTGTGCCATTTGAGTAATTAATCACTTGAGCAATTAACTGCTCGAGAAGTGTCCCCGTTTAAGGAATTAACCACTCAAGGTATTAACTACTCAAGGAGTTGCTCCGTTTGAGGAATTAATTGTTCAAGAAATTAACTGCTCAAGGAGTTGCCCCATCCGAGCAATTAACTGTTCGAGGAGTTGCCCCGTCTGAGCAATTAACTGCTCGAGGAGTTGCCCAGTTCAAGGAATTAACTGCTCGAGGATTTGCCTCATTCGAGGAGTTGCCCTGTTCGAGGAATCAACTGCTCGAGAAGTGGCCCCATTCGAGGAATTAACAGTTCGAGAAATTAACTGCTCGAGGAGTTGCCCCATTCAAGGAATCAACTGCTCGAGAAGTTGCCCTGTTCAAGGAATTAATGGTTCAAGAAATTAACTGCTCAAGAAGTTGCCCTGTTCGGGGAGTTGCCCCATTCGAGGAATTAACTGCTCAAGAAATTAACTGCTCGAGGAGTTGCCCTGTTCGAGGAATTAACTGCTCAAGAAGTTGCCCTGTTCAAGGAATTATCTGCTCGAGCAATTAACCCCTTGAGGAATTAACTGCTTGAGCAATTAACTCCTCAAGAAGTTGCCCTGTTTGGGGAGTTGCCCCGTTCGAGGAATCAACTGCTCGAGAAGTTGCCCCACTCAAGGAATTGTCTGCTTGAGCAATTAACTCCTCAAGGAATTAGCTGCTCGAGTAATTAACTCGAGAAGTTGCCCTGTTCGGGGAGTTGCCCCATTCGAGGAATCAACTGCTCGAGAAGTTGCCTGTTCAAGGAATTAACTGCTTAAGCAATTAACGGTTCAAGAAATTAACTGCTCGAGGAATTAACTGCTCAAGAAGTTGCCCTGTTTGGGGAGTTTCCCCGTTCGAAGAATCAACTGCTCGAGCAATTAACGGTACAAGAAATTAACTGCTCAAGCAATTATCTGCTCAAGAAGTTGCCTCGTTTAAGGAATTATCTGCTCAAGGAATTAACTGCTCAAGAAGTTGCCCTGTTTGGGGAGTTGCCCCATTTGAGGAATTAATGGTTCAAGAAATTAACTGCTCGAGAAGTTGCCCTGTTCGGGGAGTTGCCCCATTCGAGGAATCAACTGCTCGAGAAGTTGCCTGTTCAAGGAATTAACTGCTTAAGCAATTAACGGTTCAAGAAATTAACTGCTCGAGGAATTAACTGCTCAAGAAGTTGCCCTGTTTGGGGAGTTTCCCCGTTCGAAGAATCAACTGCTCGAGCAATTAACGGTACAAGAAATTAACTGCTCAAGCAATTATCTGCTCAAGAAGTTGCCTCGTTCAAGGAATTATCTGCTCAAGGAATTAACTGCTCGAGAAGTTGCCCAGTTCGGGGAGTTGCCCCGCTCAAGGAATTAACTGCTCAAGGAGTTGCCCCGTTCGAGTGATCAACTGCTCAAGAAATTAACCACTCGAGAAATTAACTGCTCGAGGAGTTGCCCATTCAAGCAATTAACTGTTCAAGGAGTTGCCCCATTTGAGCAATCAACCATTCAAGAAGTTAACCATTCAAGTAATTAACTTCTCAAGGCCTTCCCCGTTCACGCAATTAACCACTCCAGCAATTAACTACTCAAGCAATTAACTACTTGCGGAGTTGCCCCATTCAAGTAATTGATTGTTTGAGCAATTGGAATTCCCCCATTCCAGCAATTAACTGCTTGAGAAGTTAACTGTTCATGCAGAGCACATCAGTATTGAAGCCTTCAATCATTTAATCTGTCATGTTTTTGCACAACTAACTTCTGAGCAGTGAATAGAATCTGATTTAGGCACTATTCACTAACAGCTGCAGATGAGTAGATTGATTGCTTGAACATGCTCAGAATAGTTCTATACAAAACAGTCATGCTTGAAACAGCCATTATTTTATATACTGATATGTTTCACTGAGTCATTATGATCATATGTTTTATGAAGATGGACATCACATTTACAATATACTCATACACACCACCATGATCATATATCTTATTCTACTTCCATGATTATCATTGTTATATGTAATCTGTATAAAAGCATCCCATTAGATCATTACTGTAACCTCATTTACAATATTGTTCTTATAAGGTCTAGTGTCTTATGCTAGTCATATGAATATCATATTCTACAAACAATCAGCATAAGACAAACATATAACACCAATGGTGTCAAAGAGCATATTTTCAAAGCTAAACAGTGTACCATTCTTTGTTTGCCTTTCATAAGCTTATGTGTTATATGACAGTAATATAAGAAGCACATAAAGGATATTGTATGTATAACACACATTGTCCCATGGTACACCAAAGCTACCTTTCATTTGACATATAACTACAGTTTTACAAAACGTCACATAATATTCACATCATAGCCAAAGACCGTCTGGGATTAAGCAGCGACAGGGTATCACTCTTTAACCAAAGTTGGACATTGGTCACAGTGTGATTAGCGTGTGACACGCTATCCCACGCATTGGTGCCCCCGGTGTGGGTATACCGCGACCTACCTGTGGCACCCGTGATGAATCACTGCGTCAAGCGCACAATTACCCTCGGCCATTTCCCCCCAGTAATCTCAGATAACTCGAATAGCCCCGCAATTACTGTGCGTAGCTCGACAATGACCGCAGAAGTGTTATAAACAGCCTGTTTGAGGTTATCCTCAATAGCCGCCTTGAATTCCCACGGGTAATCCCAGATTACTGGATGCGCTGCTTGCCGTTTCCTGCGCGCGAGATGTCCTGCGAGTGCAACGCGACGTGATACGCTCGGCTTTTGGGAGTACCTCGTCGCGGGCAGTGGCCTCTGGTGTTACGTGCGGGTGGGGAGCATTCCCGTGCGTGCTCAAGGCCAACCTCTTAGGGTCCTCGAAACCCTATAAAGGCGCACCCAATATATTAATGTATCCACCAAAACCCAGTCCGATTCCCCGCTTCGCACATATGTCGACCCGCCCTCATCCCCTCATGGTATACAAGCAAACCCACTTGCTACGCCCACGCGACCTCCTTGCGCCATCTCCGCCCCCTCACGAGCCCACCACGCCCGCGGAGTTGTTCACCGCCGCGCTTCTCGAAGCCGACTTTCTCGGGCTCGAGCGTGGGACCCTCGATGCATACAACGCCAACGTCATCATACAACTGCAAGTACAAGAAATCAGAGTGAGTAACCTCGCGCTAATTAGGCTGCCGCGCGAACTCAAGTACTAACAAATATCCAGGGCGCAGTCGAGGGGATCTTCCAGGATCCCTCGACTTACAAGCTACGCCTGGTCCTACAGCCCCGCATGGTCATGAAACCCCTCGAAGTTATTATCGCCGAGTTCGTCGGCGATGAATGTCAGCGATCGGCGCCCACCTGGCTCAAGACTTTGGTACGCGCGCCCCGCAAGCTCGCTCGCCGCGTCCGAAGCTACGAGTGGCTCATGCGGTGGGTCATTCAAGTATTCACGACGCCGGGAGAGTTGCCTGCGGTGTACGAGTGGAGGAGCGTGCTCGAGCACGCTCTACGTATCAAGGTAAGGTTGAATACTATGGTGATGTAATACAGGCTTATACGCTGACACTGGACTCATCAACACAGGAGGTGTGTGACATGCGCACTCGCGTTATCGACCCAACGCGCACGCCGCCTCGACCGCGACCTCGCCCTTCGCAAATGCACTTAGTAGGTGTCATGCGTGATATGAGTCTGGAGGAGACACCGGGTAGTGCACGCCCCGCAGGCGATGTTGCAGTAGGAGAAGATGGCAAGAGGCCGTTTCTGGGTCCATTGAATGTGTAGTGATCACGGTATTTATGTTGTGCAGAGTCATGAATGTATGTTCTTGTGCCGCTGCTATCTCTATACTACATGCTGGATCAGGGCTTATCACATCCCTAGCACCATACATCTGGACGTGGCCCCAGTGGTCATTCACCATAACCAGGGGGGCACTGTGGGATATTTGACATGAACGCGCGTGGGGCATCGCGTGCGGACCCCTTATAAAGCCTACGATGGTGCACGCGTTCATGGCGACACCTTCGACCCCCTTGTTTGATTGGGAGCCAACTTTGTCACTGAGGCCGTCGCGCTCAGTCACC
The DNA here is from genome assembly GCA_022606055.1 of Trametes gibbosa. Lineage (NCBI taxonomy): Eukaryota > Fungi > Basidiomycota > Agaricomycetes > Polyporales > Polyporaceae > Trametes > Trametes gibbosa. Next base: position 111,597 of record JABYQJ010000035.1, on the reverse strand, counting down.
TCCTCCCAGCAGGATCACTAGTATCATGAACAAGGTAGGTCATCACTCTCACACATTGAGTCAAGTAATCTAACACAATCTATTTGATTGCAGCTTTTTCCGTGTCTGTGCACGCGCTGCAAGGGCACTCCACGACCGAAATCCACGCGAAATGGTCATTACGCGTCGGAGCGCCGGCGTGTGCAGCTCAAACCCTCGGCCAAAAAAAAAGACAAACTACGGGCATTGCGGTCCTTGCAAGATCGCGCTACAACATCGGAGCTCTCTACGACAAATAATATCGGTGCGCTTTTACGTGGTACTCTCCCTGGCCACGCCACAGTCGAAGAGGTATGTCACCGCATCCATCTCGTATCGCTTGCTCTCATTAATGTCATTAATAGGACCCAGAAATGGCCATGGTGGATGCAATATCAGGCAGACCTGCCGAGGGGCCGCGTGCCGAGGCTGCGCGGGCGTCCGGTGATGTCCCGGCCCCAGGCAGTGTTTCGCTTCCCACATCATCCACGCCGGCACCGTGGGCGTTCATCCATCTGCCATTCTCTCAACCACCATGTCTCGCTGGCACGCTCGCTCCAGCAGGGCTCCATGTCGCCCCCCTCTCAGGTGTTGTGAACCTCCAAGGCGAGTCCGAGAGGACTCAATGGTCAGCCACTGGCAGCCTGCCAGTGGATCAAGCCGACTATCCCAGTACGTCCAACAGAGCATACACGTCCAAGTTTGCGCTAACTTACCCCACAGCGGAGGGCGAGCAAATACCTGATGATGAGTGGGAATTCTTCGATGAGGACATGGACACCGATGCCGCTGGGGATAGCTCGGCCACTCCCTTATTCCCGGAAGACGTCGAGGGCGCCTTGCCCAGAGGCCCCTCTCAAGCTGATGTGGCACCAACTGACATGGCCACGTCGCCTGGATCAAGGTCAGAACCTCTGCTCCGACCCATTCCTCTGAATAGGGCGGCCATAGATCGCATTGAGGAACCCGACTTATTTCACGTGGGCTCGCTGGCCATGAGTCCCCGCTGGTCTGATCTCTCGTTGGGGCACCCTGCTGTCGTCCTCGCCATGCTCCTGGTGTCATGGCTCCATCTCATGGCCCATCTCCCGTATTGCTTCTGCAATGCTGCGCTCACTGTTATCGGGTTCATATTTGCCGAAGCAGGTCATTCCCACCTCGTCCCAGCCCTCCGTTCATCACTGACCGGTACATTGTCCACGCTGGGCCTCGAACCTGCTTTTCGGCTACTCCCTACTTGTCCTGCATGCTTGGAACCTCACCCGGATGTCATCAGCGCCAACATCGACACAGTATGTTCCAAATGCGCAGTCCCTCTGTTCAAGTTGGACTCCGTTCCCGACAACCAGCGCCGCCACCGATCTGACCGCCAGCGCGGTAAGGCAATCCTCTTAACGCCCACCAAGAGCATCACCGAACAGTTAGCGGACATTCTTCTTCAACCCGGTAATGAGGATGCAATTGAGTCTTGGCGTCGCTGTCCTCGCTGGGCAGGCTGGTTGTATGACTTCTTCGACGGTGCAATTAGCAAGGTCCTCCTCGGCCCAGATGGTCGGCCTTTCTTTGGTCGCGACATCCCTCAAGATACCCACGGAGAACTGAGGATTGGGCTTGCCTTAGGCATTGACTGGTGAGCTCTTGGGATTGCGTCCCAGGTCCATGTGACATGGAGAGCTCACATCACTTTCTTTTCAGGTTCTCATACCTCCGCAGCCTCATTGCGCCGTCATACACGTCCTGTCCAATGTCATTTAATATCGTCAACTTCCCGCCACATCTAAGGTATGTCTAGCTATTCATGTATTAGTATGGCACAGTGTTCATGGTTGGATGTTGTGCAGGTACCGTGCAAGCAATCTACTACTCAGCATGATCATCCCTGGACCGAAGGAGACAGATCCCGACCAGACCCAGCGCTATGTGCGCGTGCTTGTCAATGAGCTCTTACGACTGTGGCACCATGGTGTCGTCCTCCCCACTTACAACAGTCCAAGCGGGCGTCTGGTTCGTGTGGCGCTGGTGGGTGTGTTCTGCGACAAACCTGCCGCGCACAAGATTGGGGGCTTTGGGTCGCATGCACATACTTTCTTTTGTACACGCGACTGGATCTCTCAAGGTCTGAAGGCCACTAAGGCAGCATTCACCAAAGGCGGTATGTGTCTAACTTGCTACCGTTCGTAACATATCTGTGTGCTTACAGTGTGAGCGCGTGCCCGTGAACAGGGTTTCGTGAACGTACTGATAATCATCACCGCCACATGATGTCTGAGTACGATGCGTGTACCTCGAAGCATGCACGCGATGAATACGCCAGAGCATATGCCACTCGTTGGTCAGAACTAGCTCGTTTACCTTACTTCGACATGGTTCGTATGATAGTAGTTGATCCAATGCACAACCTCTTTTTAGGTACGCCACTGTGAGCTCGCTTTCCCTGTGTGTGCACTGCTGACATCCCCCATCTATCTACAGGTGTTGTCAAGACACACTTCTACCACATCTGGATCCAGCTCAAGATCTTTCGCAAAACAAAGGAGTTACGAGCCCTTCATGATATCCTGGGGAAGGTATATCTAACCCATTCCTTGCCCTTTTTGATTTGGTGCTGAGTACGTCATGCAGCTTTCACTTCCGTCCAAGCTGGGAAGACTTCCTCGCATGATTGGTGAACCTTCTGGTGGGTCTTTGACGGCTGATCAATGGCTCATCCTGGCGACCGTTGTTGGCCCGCTCGCGGTAAGAACTTGCGCCCCAGTACTTCCAACGTCTATGTGTGTTTACTTTGGGTCCTGCGTAGCTCCCTCAATTATGGGAAGGCATCAATACCCCGGATGACCCACACTGGCTGGAAAACCGGCGTGCAAACATCAGTGCAACAGTGGCCAAGCGCAAGGAACAATTAGTGCTTAAGCGAAAACGTGCATCTGCAAAGACAAAAAGTCATGCGCGAAGCAAACCGCAGGTTGGTCATATTCCTGCCCTTTGTGCTTGTGACTCAAAATATCCATGTTTCTGACATGGCCGTTGACAGTCCGATGGTACCGGCGAACCTGCGCGAAGGTCAACACGTGTACGCAAGCCAACCGAAAAGGGCAAGGTGACATCCTTTGTGCACAGTTGGATGAGGCGCATTCTCGACTAACTCATAGCGCAGGATCTGGTGCTCGAAGCCGACGACGCAGGCGCTATGCCAGCGCCGCTGGAAGAGAGCAATGACTGGGTCGACGAGGAACCAGCAGATGACAGCGGGCAGCCGTCTCAGCTGCACCCCCGCGATCTGTCAAATTTCCTCAAATTATGCAGCGCGCTCAAACTGTATCTTGCGGATCAAATTCATGAGGACGAACTGCAGCTTGCGGATGTTCTGATGCGTGAGTATTGTACCGAGCTGATTGAGGTAAGTGCCGTGCGGTGTTTTGCGAGACGTTACAATGCAACTAACACATCCTCTACCCAGTTATATGGCCCCGAGGTAATACGGCCTAACCACCACTATGTGACGCATACACCAGAGTTCGTACGCGATTACGGACCCCTTCGTGAATTTTGGACATTTCTCTTCGAGCGTCTGAATAAAATCCTCAAGAGCTACCGCACCAACAACCATGAAGGCGGAGCGATCGAGACCACATTCTTCCGTGAATTCCATCGGTCGGCCCGCCTACACCGGACTGTGAGTCGTGCTATAAGGGACGTGATCAGTGCGCTGATAACGCTCTACCCTGACAGTTGACTCATGGCATGACCAATACCTCCAGCAGCACGTGCATCCCATCTGCATGCAAGCTCATGATGGAAGCAACGTCAGACCACCGTGGCACGCTGCAAAACCTCGCACAGGAACTCGAAGAACAGTATGAGGATGGTATATCACATTCGCCGCTCAGTAACTTGATTTCGCTAATCTATGATGCCATGTAGACGGTATACGCTTGTCGTTCAGTCCGCGTTCAACACGCGAGGCACTTCCCACGGAACTATACTTTCGATTTGTTGCCTGGATGAAGACGCGATTCCCGCAGCGGTCGTTTCATTCAGACATTGCTATCACATCCGTTCCTCACAGCAGCAGACTCGCGAACATCGCGACTGTATTCGACTATGTAGTTGTCTCAGGCCATCGCTACCATGCCGCAACTCGTTCAACAAGCAATGTCAACTCACTAGCCTTATTCCGCATCTCTGGATCAGGTGCTACGTCCGTTGGAGAAATCAAGCAGATCATCCTCTATGAGGATGTCGGTGCTGGTGTCCGCGAATTCTTTGCACACATAGATTGGCTGCGCCCCTCAGATATATCCTTGAGCAATACTCCATGGGAACTCTGGTTCGTCTCCCCCAAGCACATGGTCTCCGAGTGATTGTTCTGATCACCGCCCCTGGGTCATAGCCAGGCCAACTTCGCCTTGCAGTTATGGGCAGCGCACAGCCATCTAGATCCAGCGGTGGAGCCATGCCCCAACCCTTTGGTATCTCTGCAAGACATTGTGGCAAAGGTTGCCTGCCACACCATCCGCGTCCAGGATAGTGAGCACTGGATGACCATGCCTATAAGCCGCGCGGTAAGTGAGATTCAAGCTGCGGAGCAATGTAACAGACTGCTAAATTTGTGATAGCCCATCACTCATATAATTTGAGATGCATCCATTGTATCCCGCACCATCCTTTGAATCAACTGCTTTGTCACCGGATCGTCTCCACCGTAGTTACTATGACTGCGCAAACACAGCAATATTTTATTGGTGGCTTACTACTAACCACTGAATCACCTCCAGCTCACTCAGCACCCCTGGCCGGCTCCCCCATCGTTGTCGTCCCATCAATCCCGTTCTCCCGGAGCTCTTCCTCGTATTCATCGTCATCAGACCCTACGCCGTTGTCATCGACGTCATGAGAGTTGGCCGAGTCCAACTCGGTGAGCCACGTCAGGTCGTCAACAGGAATCAAAGAGTCGGGCAACTCAAGATCGAGGATAGTCCAATCGCTCGGGCACGACGGCGCCCGAGTGAAGAAACGTGAGTGTTTGACGTCTTCCCCAACCCAGTTCTCACTGAGGAACTCCTTGTAGATGGTGTGCTTTGACAGGTTTGTGGGCGGGAACATGCGAGCGTTCTCGATAGGCCCCCGAAATCGTTCTATGCGCTGAGTAGTTGTCACCAGAATCGATGACCACCCTTTCACCGCAGCCTCAACCTTTGTTTGGTACCGTGCACGCAAGAGCCGAATTTTCTCAGCGACCTCCAGAGTCATGTCGTCCTCCGATGTGGTGTCACCCATAAGACTCTCAATGTCGCTTTTGAGATCGAGGACGTCCTCGTGCTCGCGGACGAAGCGCGACAACACAGCGAGCACAATGTATAGCCGTGTGAGCTGTATGAATTTATTAAATGAAATATTAATGCAATGATGGTTTGATTACAGACACAACGTACTTTGGGTGATCGCCACAATGGTGTTCGGACTTCCCATGCGTTCGGACCTACGTCTGCTTTCTTCCTGCAAGCTTCGCGTGCGTCCCGTCCTGCCTCACCATCCGAGTTTGCCTCATCGGACACGCAAGGTGTGCACACCACTCTGGGCAGGCCGACGGTGGCTGCCTTCCCGAAGATGATCTCAAAAGCTTCCATTCCGATGCGCAGAGCATCAGCTCGCTACCGCAAACACGCCTATGTCAGTGGTGAAGTACGGGCATGTATGGCCATAATCAAACTGTGAGTACTCACGCGATGTTTGCGTGAATGATCTTTCACAGTCTTTTTCTTCTTCATGTTGCGTTCTTTCATCATAAGGTCCCCGTGTTCAATCTGATACTTGCGCTTCAGGCTCTTGAAATATCCTGTGACAGCGCTATGGATCAGCTGCTCGCTCTGGGCTACAGGCAGTGGCAGATTATGTGCGACTGCGTGCACAATAGTCTGTAAGGCATTCTATGTTACATAAAAACTGTGCAGACGCTTACCTGCATTTTGCTGCACCAGGGCGACCGATGCCGCTACAAAGTCCTTGTTCGGACCTTCAGCGTCGATGTTGGCGAACCAATTTGGATTGTGCAGCGGTGAGCCATCGTCAGCATAACGTGCATCTTCACCAGGCTCCAGAGGCTCTGGCAGAGTGAAAGTCTTCTTCGTCCCTGCTTGCGATGGCATCTTCTCGCGCACGCCAAGCAGGAAGCGCATGTCCTCATGGACCGCATTCTATCAACCAAGGTTAGTGGTCAAAAACCCTGGGTATTGGACTGTTCTGACCTGTAGAACCTGCGGAATGTCACTTCCACGTGCCTTGCGATCCCTCGCAAATAGATCTTCCAACTCAGCCTCGATTAGCGGCTTCAGGCTAGTATGTAACTCCTCCTCGACCGCCTCAACCACCCATTGGAAGACCTCAGCCCGAAGCGCCTCTCGGTCAGCGTCATCGGACGTTGTCACCTCGCGAGGTGGGACGTCCCCATCTGGAGTCAGCGACGGAAGAATCTCTTTAGTGGACGGCTTGACTCCTGCTTCCGCGAGACCCCCGTGAGCACCTTTGTCGCCAGCCGCGTGGGCCTTGCTGACTTCCACAGAGGCAGACGTCACTAATAATATTGATCAGCACAACGTATCTTGCAATTGCGCCAAGTTGTAGACTCACGCAGCCCACTTCTAGGTGACGCATCGTGCGCAGACTGTAAAGTCTCAGAAGACAGCGACGCTGGCCCTCCAGCTTGGGTTTCCGACGACGAGGGTAACTGTACTGCCATGGCTTGTCCCAGTGGGCCCAATCCGATATGCCCACGGCCTTCACGAGCGCATAGGTGAGTTATGACTGCCCATGAAGTCTCAAGACATCTCTCACCATCAGGGGCTCCACCAGGCGTTCCGGGCCAAAATGACATCGGGGACTGAAGCCCCGCCATGCCTCCCATATGCGCCGGGCCAAAAGGGAGCATATCCCATCCGGGGTGCATCCCATGGACACCTCCTATGGGATGATAGTTGGCGGCATGGTACGGGTACGTACCCATCCCCAAAGTGCTCGATCCGAAGCTGGGCTGACGCGCAAACATTGGTAAGTACTACATGGCTTGCGCATGAAACGACGCTCATCGACTCACCGTGGAAGGAGGTCCGTGGCTCAGCCCTCCAGCGGTCCCGCCCTGGGAGAGTGAAGCGTGCTGCAAGGTCGGCCCGTCCTGCACGCCCTCAGGCACTTGTCCCTCAGGAACAGAAGTGGTTTGGAGAGGATCTTGAGACATGACGGCAGAGGAGGTTCGCAAGGAGGGCCAGTGAGGTGCAAGTTGGTTAGCTGCTTGACGACTTCATGGGCTGATGCTCCATCTTTTATAGTACTACTAGTGCAGAGCTCGCTGGCCACGTCGGCCGACCAGTACTCCCTCGACAACGCTCTGCCCTCAGAGGTCGACCCCTTGCGGACCTTACAAGTTCATGCGCGGCCGTTTATGCGTCGTCGCCGCGCGTGTGGCGCATCAACCGACGTGCCCATCGATGGGCCAGTTCAGCCTTCACACCCATCAATGGCGCTTTGGGACTGCATGCACGCCGGGAAGCTGACCTCCCCCGTTCGCCCCACGGCGGCTGAGACATGCCATTTACTATTGCTGTAGAGTAGCTACGTCCATAATCGTGCCCTATACGCGCGTTCACAATGCTAGGATTGATTGCTGCCGACGGGCTATTTTGTGAGCGGTAGTAGTACACTGAATTAAGCGCCAAAAGCGCCACAGATCCAATAGCTAGTAACGTACACCCGTGCGCTGCTTACAATTACGCCCAGATGACCCCGCGGGTACGTAGAATAGCCCAAATGGTCCACACCGTGTATCAGTGATCGCGCGCCCCATAGTCCACGGAGTTATGGAAGATTCTGTCGTTGTCCCTCAGGGAAATCCGGAGTGCTTCCCGCCGGTCATCCTTCCGCAACGTCGCGTACTCACCCCGCGTCATCGGGCAGGGCTACGGGGCGGATGTTGGAATCACCAGCGTTGATCATCTACAGTTACACACGATATTCATTCCGGGGGCTATCCGCCGTACCCGCGGCAATTACGGGCGTCAGCCATTCTCTGCTTTACACAGTGAATATATTTATCTGTTGGGACGACATGTTTGATGGTTGAAGGGCTTGTGTTTGATTTGGCAGTTCCATGGTTCACCTTTATACAGACCGCATCTCACACGACGATGTCTTACAAAGCCGTCCCACCTGAGTTCAAAAGTTCACGATCGCCGTTCTATCGGAACCTGTCGGTATATCCAGGCTTGCGAGGCGGGAAACCGCCCGCGACCGTGGAGGATCGCTGCCTTTCGCAGTCAGCTCCATGTGAATTGCGCCATGGTACTCATCGCTGATGGCTCCGAGTACGCGGACGTACTCCGACCGATGGAGAGCAGAGCCGCGAGAGTACGGGTGGGAAAGCTTCCGAGGTACTTACAAGATCTTGAGCGTGGGCGAGCTGACAATAGTAATGCGCTTCCTCATGATCAGAATTCGAGAACTAGGAGTAATACTTGTCAGCGCCAATGAGCAGTCCACGTACGGCAGTCCGTACCCGCACAAGCTGATAGATGGCTTATGAATAATGGATTCTCTATACGCCATATGCATGCGATAGCGCTGCATGGACACAATTCGACGTAGTCGGCAGTCGCATCGGATTTCGACCAATAACTACGAAAACAGCTGTATGCATGACTATAGGCTATGAGAGGTTCATATGCTGATATCCGCGTGAACCCGCCCTTTGGAAGGAGCGATGGAGTCGGCAAGCTATACTTAGACTTCATGCATGCCGTTTTGCAAGAGATCATGATGTTCGAACCTTTTCGCGAGGAGAACAACTCACCTTGCAAGCTGAGGACCGGCTCATCTCGGGCAGCATGTCATCGGTGCGCTACATTCAAATTGCCAACGAATGTTGAATGCACATTCGGCGAACCGTGGAGCGAGGCAGTCAAAAAGTAGTTCCCAAGAGAAGTCACAATAGCCTTAGAAAGCTGGTGGTGCATGATCATGCTGTGGATGGTAGTACTGCTGTCCTAGGCATCTGGTATCATCTAATATCTAGTCATGTAAGTGGCGCGAGCCAACCCCTGGTCAACCGTTATACTTTGGCTATGTTTGTCCTTCAACAAACGCAGCATGGCCCACAGTAAGTGTTATGAGGTTGATATCTCTTATGAAGTCCTAAGGCTCAACGTCTCCTTTCCGAGTCCCATCCACAACTTCAAGCTTACTTGATGTTCAATTGCTTGATAGATAATCTGCAGGGCCAGATACAGGTAGAAGCAAGCGTTCCTGCCCGGCATATGTGTCGTGATTGGAGTTCATGGAAACCACACGTATACCTTACATACGTGGTGCTGTGGTCACCCGCCCGGGTAGAAAAGGACGAAGGGTGCCGGTGAGTTCGTCGCGTTAATTAAATCTCAAGCACTTTCGTGGAATTCATATGGCAGCACCGCGCATGGTAACGAACCCCTCGGCTGAAACTTGGTAGGGACAATTTCCTAACAGCCACATGCTTCCGAGCGACATGAAGGTAGCTTAGCATACTCGTTGCTTCAATACATGGCGGTACATATTGATTGAAGACTGTCAATACAACCCTTCCTGGCCGTTGTTGCATCTCTCTCCCCGAGATCGCTAGAGAAGCGTCGCGAGAGGCCCTAGGACGTTTAAGAGCTCTTCTGCTCATCTTGCTTCTTGATCAGAAGCACCACCTCTGCATTTACGCCCTCAATGAAGTCCGCCGTCGTATGCTTGGGAGCCCATCCGACCTCGAGTTGGCCGCGCTCGGACTTGGCACGGGTATTGGCGAAGAAGATGCGCGCGAAGAACTGTGAAAGGGCGTTGTCAAGACTCCCGCGCGAGAGACTACGCCACAGCGAAGACGATGCAAAGTACGCACCTCATTGCCGTACCACTTCCCTATCTCCTCCAGCGAGTGTTGCACGAGCTTCGGAGAGGAGAGCCTCCCTAGCGCGTAGAGCTCGTTCGCAATCGCCTGAAGGGCCTGTCCGATCGTCACTTCATCGTTCGACCCGAAGAAGTACCCCTCTCGCCCATGTGAGACTTTCTCCGGGCTGCTAAGGTCTCCGTCCAGCAGCCTGATGTACAAGTCGGCAACTGTGCGGGGCGGCATGGGCTATAGTGAGCCATTTTCTTCTGGCAACGTGACAATCTGCTAGCACGTACCGTCATCGATATGCACGGTCCCCCAGATCGAGGCCCCCGTCCCGAGCACAGGGATGGTGCCGAACTTCAGCGCGTTATTCACCCACAATCCCGTCGCGACAGTATGCGGGTTGGAGATGCCCGCGTCGAACAGGGGTCCGGCCGGGACGCCGTAGACGAAGGCGGGCAACACGATGTGCGTGCGCACATACCCGGCGGCATCTTCATTCGCGATGAAGGTGTCGACCGGGCGGTGAATCGCAGTCGGAGGCAGCGCCTCGATGTCGGCGATGTTGAGGTCGGAGTAGATTTTCTCGGACGCGTATGCGCCCTGGGCGTCGTCGCCCAGGGTGGCTGATCCCGACTACCCATACATGTGAGTGGATAAGCATATTCGAAAACAGCACGAGGGACACTTACGGTATGGATCAGAATGGGGACGTCTCCCGTCTTCTCATGGCGCACCTTGAAGCCTTTGAAGATGGCCTTGATGGCCTCTATGTCATCACAGTCCGCCTGAAGGTGCCCGGCGCTGTCAGACGCCTTGCTAGAGTAACAGAGATGGTGCATATTCCGCACCACTTGAATGACGACATGCGCGTTCTCCGCAAGAGAGGCGATCGTATCGAGGTCTGCCAGGGACCCCACGACGGCCTTCACGCCGAACTCGGTCTCGAGCTCGGTCTCGAGCTTCTTGGCCTTGTTTGGGTTGCGGACCAGGGTGGATATGTCAAAGTTCTTCGCGTTGGGGTGGGCGAGCAGGCGCTGCAAGATCGTCCCTCCAATGTATCCTGCAGTAGTGATAACGGTGAGTGATCTCACAAGGTCTCGCACGGAGATTCCACGCTCACCTGTGGCGCCAGTGAGAAAGATGGAAACTTTGTCAGAGGACATGGTCAAGTATGATTGATTTATGGTGTTGAAGGGCTTGTGCGACTTGTTGCGGAGGAGTTGGTGACTTCGAAGTGCGCTGTTCGATGTGCCTTATATACGCATGGGTCGCACTGACCTCAAGGGGGGCCCGCTCGCCGACTCTACGAAGCCAGTTGATCCTACGTGTGACCGACCGTGTCCTCAATGCAGTTTGGTAGGAGAGGTCGGGGTATTCGCAGGTCGGTCGGGACCGTTCTCGTGCACAGCGATGCGACTCTTGTGCTATTGCCGCTCGCCGGTGCGAGATGCCAGACGTCGACGTAGTACCCGTCGGCTGAGCATTGCGCTATATGGATAGATGATCGCCGTTGGACTCTGCACTCTGCGCCGTGACCGGATAGTAAGTGGCACGCTGACAAGAGCTGGGGGCATACGTGTGTACTGCGCCCGAGAGTTAGCGTTCTCCGCAGCCGTACGCAGTCGGCCTGATTCCGCCACAAGTGCTTGGAACCTTCAGGCACTGATAAACGAAGGCGATCCACATACCGTAAGACACATTGTGTCAAGATGACTTCCTACTCTCCAACTCAGAGACTGCTACGCCCCGAATGACGAGCTTTCACGCGCTCGACGCTGGACATTGTGACGATGTTCAAAGTGCATGGAAGTGGGCGAACGCTATTATAATACAATATTGCGTGTTGCGTTCACCATAGTATCGGATCCTCCCTGTCCCTTACGCCGTCTGCTTCTTGATGAGCGCCTCGACCTCCGGCTTGATGCTCTTCAGCAGGTCCTCGCTCGTGTACTTTGGCTTCCACCCGAGCGCGCGCCCCCGATCGGCCCTCGCGCGCGAGTTGCTGCCGCTGTAGTTCCCCAGCCACTCGCTCCCAAAGTACTTGACGAGCTCCTCCGTGCTGAACGGCGTCGGCTCGGGGTCGGTCGACACGCCGAGGGAGACGAGCGTGTCCCCGATGGCGCGGCTGATCTGGTACCAGCTGTGCTCGCCGTTCTCCCCAAAGTAGAGGCCCTCCCAGCCGTGGCCGGTCTTGTCGGGCTTGCTCACGATGGAGTCGAAGAGCACGATGTAGAGGTCAGCAACTAGGGGGGAGAGGGAGGAGGAAGGGGTCCGGATCAGTATCAGGACTAGGGCGTCCTCTGCGGTGACTAGGGCGTACCGTCGTCGATGTGGACGTCCGGCCACAGCGGGATGCCTTTTCCGACCATGCCTGCTTGCTTGCGCGCGAGCGCGGCCTTGATGAGGAGGGGGACCTGGATCGAGTGCGGGTTCGAGACGCCTGCTTCGAAGAGCGGGCCGTGCGCGATGCCGTAGATGGTCGAGGGGAAGATGATGTGCGTGCGTGCGTAGCCCTGCGTGTCTGCCTCGATGACGAGCAGGTCGACGTTGCGGTGGAACGCCGTCGGGGGGATCGACTTCCATTGCGCGACGTCGGTGTCTCTGTAGATCGTGTCGCTGACATACAGGCCCCGCGCGTCGTCGGTCAGAACGCCGGTTCCGGACTGTTCAAAGATGAGCGATTTCCGACCGTGGTGTGCAGGTGGCGTACGCTTACAGTGTGGATGAGGACGGGGAGGTCGCCGAGCTTCGCGTGCCTCTTCCTCAGGCCGCTCAGGATAGCTTTCGCAGCGGGCTCATCATCCGCGTCAGCCTTTTGCACGGTAAGCAACCCGCCGCGAGCGTCTGGATCAGGGACCAGGAACCGTTATCCCGCACTTACGGTGTGGAACACGACGTGGGAGCCCTCCGCAAGAGCCTCGAGCTTATCGAGCTCCTGGTGGTTCCCCCGGACGACCTTGACCAGGAACTTGGACTCGAGGATCTTCGCCTTCTCCTCGTTGCGGACGAGGGCGGTGATCTCGAACGTGTTGGCGCTGGGGTGGCCCAGAAGGCGTTCGAGGACAGAGCCCCCAATGTACCCTGCGCATCGTCTTTGGTGGCCAATTGACGTCAGAGGAAGAAGAGGGCTTACCGGTAGCGCCAGTTATGAAGATGGGCGTCTTGTCAGAGGACATGTTTGATGGTCACGGGCGGATGGCTGCAGCACTGTTTACCAGCGATGTCGACGGTACCCGGTAATAGCGTCGGGGGCGTGTTATACCCCCCGCTCGCTCGCTCCCCCAGGCATTCTCCCAGCTTTCGTCTGACAAAGCCGTTCACAGAGCGTCTTACAAAGCAAAACTCGACGACGGCTTCTGTCAGTGATCGTCGACGTCACCCTCTGCATCGATGGGTTCACATGTCGCTGAAAAATCTGATCCACGATCATGACATGGCCCCGCGGGCTCCGAGTCCAGACGGTGGCAGACGTCCCTAGAGTATAATATTCTACATATCAGTGCAGCTCGACTTAATGCTCCCTGAACTCATCAAAATCCAAAGTGCGTATCGACTTCGCACAAGTCGAAAGGGGATGACGATCTACGATGCGCCACATCCAAGTTCCCGACTGACTGCACTGTGAATCATGAGCGTCTCCCGCCGCTACTTTATGTACATACGCGTACCACGAGCCCAGCACTACCCGCGGTCACAACTTCATCAACACGCCCGGCAGCCCTCGCACGGATACTTAGCCTACCACGGGATGCTTGTACATATACATCGCCCACGTTTTCTCCATGTTCCACTCGGGGAGCGCGCACACACACTGTGACCTAGTACGGGTCGTCACCCCAGGACGGGCGATCCATGGAACAAAATAACAAAATCTGCATGACATGTCAACGACGACGACGCCAACACTAGTACCCCCTTCGGCCAAACAAAACCCCACACAAAGAGAGCTGTCGACGTCACTATACAGTAACACTGCGCGCTATATGTTCTATGATACACGTTCTACAGACGCGTGCGCGGATTACGACCGCCTTCCCGGACGGAGGGGGAGGTGGGGGGGGGGAGGGAGCTGAGGATTAGGGACACAGCAGGCGGCGGTGGCGGTCGATCGATGCATATATGGGTTCCGGGCGGGGCGGGGCATAAATATCCTTGTGTGGTGTGGTGACGCTCTAGTACGACCAAGAAAATGAGAGAAAGAGAGAGATGAGTACTTGCGCGGACGGCGGGAGCGGAACCGGAAGGAGCGGACTGCTGTAAGAGCGTCGATACATACGAGTATACATTATATGCGCTTGGGGGGTGGAGGGGAGTGTGGGGAGGGGGGGCAGGCGAGATGCACGCCGAAAGCAGCCAAAACCGTGAGGCAGGAAAAAAAAACAAAGAAACCGAGACACGGCGAACGAGCGTAGTACTAGAGAAGGTGCATTCCCCATCAGACTGGCTACACACACACAAACTTGAAAGAAAAAAAAAGGTCTGGGATCCGGGTTGGGCTCGGGCTCGGGCTCGGGCCGCGCGCTCACAGCAGGAACGCCATCTCGCTCAGCCGCCTGCTCTCGTCGTCCTCGATAAAGTGCGCCTGGTGCAGGATCGTCCCCCGGCTGTGCATCGTCGGCGCGACCGCCTGGCGCGGCCGCAGCCCCACGCCCGTCGTCCGCCCCTGCAGCGGCACCGCGCTCGTCACCAGCACGCCGCCGCCCGGCCCGGACGGCGGGTGCGCGAGCGTCGGGGACGCGGGCAGGTGCGACGCGTCGAACAGCCGCGACCGCTTCGGCTGGAGGACGGGCTGCGCGTGTTGCGGGATCGGCTCGAGCGAGGAGCGCGGACGCTGCTGGTGCTTCGCGGCGAACCCGCCCGTGAAGGCTCGCCTGAGGTTGGACATGGACGAGGAGCTGCGCGCGGCAGGGGGGCGCGAGCTCTGCCGGACGAGGGGAGGGTCAGCGGCCTGTTTCCGTGGAGAGCGATGGTGTAGGGGCGGACGAGAGAGACTCACGTCCAACGACTTCTTCCCGAACAGGCTGAACGACTTCCGGTTCAGCTGCCCTTCCACGGCCTGCTCTGCGGTCTGCAATCGTGGCGGACGCGGCCTCGCGGTCGGCGGCACGACGTTCACGACCGGAGCGACGCCAAACTCCCCGTCATCCTCCTCCGACGGGTCCGTCTCCTCGATCGACGACTGGATGAGCGGCGCGCCCACCTTGCCTTTCGCGAACGAGTCGTCCCCGCGCCGTCCGCGTGCGGGGGCGATGCCGTGGCTCTGGTCGGACGAGTGCGACGTCGAGCCGCGGGAAATCGACACGTCGCGCTGGCAGGACGTCGTCGTGGGCGTCGGCAGCGCGGACTCTGCCCCGGACGACGACACGGTCCGCGTCGGCGAGAGCGCCGGGAGCGTGTTCGCGCGGCTCCCCGTGCCGTTGCTGCTCCCGCTGCTCACCGAGTGTCCGAGCAGCGGGGGCTGGTCGCGACTCTGACGCTGTGCGGCTGCTGCGCTGATCGCAGGGCGCCCCCGGGTCTCTAGCGAGGACCGCGCGTCGGAGGTGATGCTCGCTTCCGAGTCGGAGGGCGCAGCGCCGGTGAACGCGACGACCTGCGGCGCGGGCACGCGTTTCGAGTCGAAAGAGCTCGACGGGCGCTGGGTGGTCACGATAATTGGCGGCGGTTTCTCCTTACGCGGCTTCGCGCGCACGGTGCCCGCCGGAGACGCGGCTAGCGGAGTCTGGGCGTCGTCGGTAGTGAGCGAGGAGCGCGGCGTGTCCGTGAGCGCGGCAGGGGGATCGGTGGACACAGAGAGCGACGGAGGGGCCGCAGAAGGGCTACTGGGCGCGGTATGGAAGTCCTCGACCGTGACCTCGAGGGGAGACGCGATCTCCGTCGGGGACGACGCATCCACGAACGTTGCCCGCACGGGGCTCCGGTCACCGAGCATGCCGTCCCTGCCTGCACAGCGCGCGGCGTCCTCGCCGACGCTACCCGCGATATCCAGCGACCCCCGCACGCTCGCGCCCTCCGCATCCCTGTTCCGTGCCAACCACGCCTCGCGAATCTTCTTCGCCTCGCTCTCCGCCTCGCTCGACTCCTTGTCATCGACCACGACGGTATAGCGCCGATCGAGCTCCGCCTCCTGCTGGCTTAGCGACACCATGAACCCGTTCGCATCGCGGTATGGACTCGGCACATTCGGGAGCAGCCCGCGCGCGCGCAACGCTGCCTGCCGCTGCTCGCGCGACGTAAAGTCGTTCGGGGGCGGCGCGGGCACCGGTGCTTTGGGCATCGCGGGCAACGCAATGGGCATGCGGAGGCCCGTGCGCTTCCGCTCGGGCACCGGCGCGGTGGGCGGCGATTTGGCGGGCGTGGATGCTGAGCGCGCTGACGAGGGGTGCGTGCTTGAGGAACGGAGCTTGTTCGTGAAGCGCCGGAAGATGTTGTTCGAGCCCGAGCCCGAGGGAGCCTGTGGTTGTGTCCGTGACGGAGGCATGGGTGCTCTAGAGAACGACAGACGTTAGCTGAATGGCTGGCTGCAGACGATAGCTATATGGCACAGAGAGCGAGATACATTAGGAATGGAGTGTGCGGGTATTCCGAGTATGGGGGAATGCGATCGAGAGAAGCGGATGCAGGTCGTCGCCCTGGACCAGACCATAATGGAGAGTGACGTACGCTTGCAATGGCAACCTTGACGGGCCCGACATCTGTATCCTTGCGTCGGCAGCAGGGGCCACAGGCGGACGTTCAGCTGGGCGGGATCGAGAGGTGGGCGCGCTACAAGAATCTGCCATCAACGCCGTGCTTTGGCAGCCACAAGACCCGGACTCGGTGTGAAGACTCAACGAGCCCACGCCGTGACAACACGAGCGGACACCTCGGGCGACGCCGAGATGTGTTGGGGTTCGGTAGATGGCTGCAGTACACACCTAGCAGGAGGTTGCTGGGCAGACTCTTGAGGGAGGGATGGGAGTGCGGTGTCCTTTATGCGTCGCGCGGGTATTTGGCTGGCGGCTTCAAGCGGGGTATGTTGAGGGGCACTAACGATGTGGGGTCAGCGAAAGCGAACTACGGTGGTGGACTTTTGGGGGTAACAGAACGCGTCTCGCGCGACAAGTAGCGGAAGGATGTGTCCAGAGAGAGAGCCGCGAGGGTGTCGTACTCTGGCCGCGGACGGAGGAGCGAGGAGTGGGAACGGGGCACATGGGGAGAGACTCGTGCAGATCTACCAGAACGGGGACAGCAACCGGAAGGGACATGCTTAGCGGCCGGAAAGATTGGCGGCGTGGGGAAGGCAGAACGGATGAGGGTATAACTTCGGTTGCTCGTTCTATCCGCGCAGTTGTTGGAAGAGAAGAGGGACTGACCTTGTTCGAGGGTGCTGTTCCCAGTGTGCTTCGTCCGAGTCTGGGCTCGGGTGGGGGCCGTGTTCGAAGGCGAGCGGGGGGAGCTTGAGGGCGTCGGTGCGGATTGCGCTGTGCCGGAGACTTGCACGCTTGATGCTGGCGACGCGAGCGGGACTGGGCTTGTTCCTGCCGACAGAGAAGAGGGCGAAGCGAGGTTTTGAGGCGGGGGAGGGGGACGGGCGGGGCATGGCGGGGGAGGGTATAGTGGACGAAACGCGTCGGAGCGCGGTCGGTGTTTTTGGGAGGCCCTGGCCAGGGACGAGGGCGGGTCAGGTGGTGTGTCGGGAGAGGCGACGGAAGCCGGAGATGGAACTTGGAGGCACGAGGCTGGAGAGAGGGAGAGCGCAGGAGCTGGCCGTGGTCCCAGACCGAGCAGAAGAGAGTAAATACGAAGGAGGCGGCGCGAGAAGGAGAATGGGAATTCATGATGTGCGCCGGATTGATATGTTTTATGGCGGGGAAGCGAGCGAGGAGGAGAGTCTCTCTCTCTCTCCGACTTGCACCTCCTCCGATCGCCCGCCCGCTCCCCCGGTGCCTCCTCGGCACTCTCCGGCCCCCGCACTCCTTCCCCACGCTCGCAGCACTCGCAGGCCTCCGCTTCGAGCACCCTCCGCTCGCCTCTCGCCTCACAAATCTCTCTCCTCTATGTCTCCTCGCGCTTGTCTCTGCAGCCCCCGCCCGAGCACCCTCGCGCCTCCCAGACATCGACAACGCTTGCCCAGCCCTCCATCATATTTGATCTGCACATTCTGATCAGCCGCTCGCACCGCTCAGTCTCGCTCTCCGAGTCCTTGCTCTGCCCGCCTCCATGTCGTACTCCACATTCCTTGCGTACTAGGAGAAGCATGATACCCCTTGACAGTTCGTCGCACAGGCCTCCGGCTCTGTCAATCACCCCCAGGGCCAAGTGCACGAGTAGCCTGACTCGGCTTGGCCTGCGTTTGCAAACCGCACTCGCGCTGCCATCTCCGCGACTGCCCTGACACTGATCAGCCAGGTGTGCACCCTGTACGGCCGACTTGCTGTGCTCACCCTCCTCCCTCCCATAGGCTGCATTCCGAGCCTAGTCTCACCCTGCGCTGCGTGGTCTCAACAGCATTTTGTTTACCGGTGGTCCCCCGACCTCGTCCCCAGCTACCGTGATGGGTGGGACCTCCGAACGCCGCCACCGCCAGAACACGTGGGGAACTCGTCTATCCACCGCCTCTCCCGACGAGGCGATACCCCACGTGTGCGATACCAGACGTCTACGTCCGTGTCCGTTGCACGTCAACCAACGCCGCGCTCGAGTTCAGATCACGTGCGGCGCGTGAGCCTCTCTTCTATTCCACGTCAACGCCGCCCGACGTGGGCATGGTCAAGGCGGCACATGGGAGCGAGCCCTAGCTCGGACGAACAGTACATATGCGACCATGTTTCCGTCCGCCGTCTCCAATCCTCCGCCATGCCCTCCGCTTACGCAGGTCCACAGCAAGCCGACCACCGAGGCCCGGATCCGAGAAGCCCTCCCATTCAAACACACTCCCGCGCTCCGCTCAATCCGCTCCCCTCGACACCGCCCGCTTTCACGTCATCTCGAGTTCATGTCGACGACCACTCCCACTTTTAGCGGGCCGCGACATGCGGGTATGTGCCCGCCGCGCGTGCTGGCACGGGATAGAATACGTTTCCTCGACAGCTTGCCATGTCAGCGGCACCGGCTATAAATTTATTTCAAGAATCCCGCGCCGAAGCACATGCATCGCGAATGGGGAACCGCTCTACCTGCGATGCGTGACAGTGAGCCCAGGCTCTTCCGCTGCTGCTATGCGCCCCACGGCCTCGCGGGCCCCACCTGACGCCCCCTCGCGACGAGGGTATCTTCCCTCGAGTGTGGCAGCCTCGGGGGTCGAGACTGAGCTTCATCGTC
Organism: Trametes gibbosa; assembly: GCA_022606055.1. NCBI lineage: Eukaryota > Fungi > Basidiomycota > Agaricomycetes > Polyporales > Polyporaceae > Trametes > Trametes gibbosa. The sequence goes on along the minus strand of JABYQJ010000035.1, from coordinate 92,378 downwards.
TCAACTCGCCCTGCTACTCGACAGTGGGACTTGGGGCCCGGAGAACTGGGTCGCTCTCTGGCATCGATGTACGTGTGTGGGGAGAGTACCGTACCTCGCCGGACTCCCATGGTCGTGCCGCCGCTCCGCACCAGGAGAAGCGGCTGGGTCGTTTGGTGCAGCCTTGGGGGGCGCAATATCGCCAAAGCGTGTCCGACACGATCAGAGGCGTCCGAGGCTTTGGCGTGCAAAGCATCCTGGGTTCGTACACGCACTCGCTTTCATTGTCCCCGCCTAGGGCTTACATCCGTCATACATCTCCCCATAACGGTCCCCACTCGACGACCACTCCGAGACTTCTGTGTCCAACACACCGTCGGGGCCCGGTTCAAGCTACGGAGTCTGGACCCCTTCCTCCTGTGTGGCCAACGCCGACGGACGTAGGCCATACAGGCAAAGTCCCATCGAGAGCCCGAGCGACCCGCACAGCGAAGCAACGTACCACGCCGTGCACCTATCCTTATCCTCAACCCTCACGCGCGTGCGCCCACACCACGCCCGACAGTTCTCAAGCCGTGCGCGCCCTTTTCGCCCCCGCGCAGCAAGCACCCCGGTCCGCCCCCTGGACCCACACGCGCACACCCGGTGGCGTCGCACTACTGTATGCGCGTATCATGAGGTAACGTCGTTCGCCCCGAGTCCACGGCGGACGCTGCCGCCGTGGCGTGCGGCGCGGCTGCTAACAGCCTGGGCCTGGTCCCGCCTGAGACCGGCCTGCTTGCTTAGAGTGCTTGGCGGGCCGGGTACTGGCTATGCAAAAGGGGCGAAACCTCGTTCGGCGGGTCGTCGAATCGTGCATGCGAGTGCTCATGATCACGAGAGAGTCGTGTTGGTGTATGAGGTGCGCGCAGGTCGGCGAGCTTCGTGCGCTGGTATCGGTGCGTAGCCTCATCGCTCGCTCTGGTAGCGCACGCACTGTCTGGCTCTGGCTGTCTGTGGTGTGCCGGTGTTGGAGAGTAAGAGAACGGGTGACTGGTGCCTGCGTGGGGCTCACGCCCGAACGGCGCACAGTATGTAGTGCACCGGACAGCAGCTCCTGGGCCTGGCGGGCAGCGCATCCGGAGAGGATATGTATGATCACCCGTCGCAGTACGACAGCGACCCGAGGCACACACACGAGTACATATCATCCACACACAATGACGCTATCCCCGTTTTCCATATGCACCCGCCGCAGCCTGCACGCGCAGACATCCTGCAATATTCCGGTCAGCCGCCACCGCTGCGCACTAGTACTATGCACTACCATGATAGCAGAGCCACACACCTCGAACGCTTCCTCCGAAATGTGCGCGTCCGCAAAGTGGCGCGGCACGCCGTGACGCGTCTGACGGGGCATATCTACGGATATAGATATAGATATAGATATAGATATATGTACAAGTCCGCAGGGCATTAGGCCGAGAAGAACGGAGAAGAGCAGCCACAGCGAACGCCGCGCCCGACGAAGAGCTCGAGCATATCCGGGGAACAGGAATCGGAATCGCGGGGGAAGAAGACAGAACGAGGGACGAGGGACGGAGGGAGGGAACGTGTGTGACGGACGTCCCGGGAGAATGGTACTGGTACTGGTGGTGGTATACGGTAGAGGGGGTAACGGGGTAGACATGCGTGAAGAACGTCCGGCAAAGGAGCAAAGGAGGGGACGCGCCTGCGGCGCAAGGAGTCCGTGGGAATCTGCATTATTAAAACAGGCGACAGGCGGCAGCGCGGTGATGCGAGGACAGTACTCGGCGACAGCGAGGTGGAGACAACGTCGGGCAGAACAACGAATGAAGACGGCGACGGAACCACGGGCAGGGGGGGGGAGACAGAGCGCGCCCAGGCATGGCGCGGGCGCTATGTGCACAGACGCACACGCAACTTTAAACGGGATGCGGGGTATATATATATGGTCTGCGGTGCGAGAATCCGATAGCTTGTATTAGACGTAACGACACAGAACGACAATGACAGTGTGCGCACAACATCTAGTCCAGCCTGAACAGCCCGCCTCGCGCGGCCCCAGTCCAGTCTTCGACGAACCAACACCGACCCACGGCCCTGACTCGCAGGCGCGCCCGGAATTCCCCACCGGTCCGGGGAACCTGGGCGTAGAACGATGTTTTGCGCGAGTGCGCGACCGAGAGCCAAAGCTCGGTGCGTTGCGCCCGCCCATGCGTACCCGTGCCCTCTACGCGGTGGTCTATGACAGCCTTTCCCTCGTACCGCCCTCTGCTCCCACTGCGTCCGTGCATGGTCCAGCCACCCACTCTGTCCACACTCCTCGTCAGCGCGCTCAGTACCCGGCACCTGGCCCATACGCTGCTTGGGGCCCAGGAGACATTCGACCAGCCGCTGGGGGCGCTGGCGACATGTGCCCGCCGTACAACGCGCCAGGTCCTGGACTCCTTGCACGAGGGTCAAGGCCGAGTTGCGGCCCAGGGCTCACGCGACCATCGCCGTATCCGTACGCCATCTGAGGTGCAGGAGAGCGCCCGCGGTTGATTTGGGTCATGGGAATCGCCTCGGTGGGGGGTGCGGGTGCGTAAGGATCGGCATCGTAGTATGATCCGCTTGGGTCGTCGCGGTAGGGCTGTGTGACGCCCGGGTTAAGGTGAGGGAGAGGTGGCACCGCGTACGGATCGCGAGAGGCGTAGAGTTCAGCGGTAGAACCGGTAGAAGGGGCGACACTGCCCGCCCGGGAGTCGGGGCGAGTAAGGTTGACCTGGGAAGTGGTCTCGAAACCCGCACCACCAGTCCTGTTCGTAGGAAGTGCGTGCGAGGGCTCTTCTCCGTGCGCATTGAGCTCAGGCCATTTGATCGCCTCGTCTGAAGACAATGGGTCAGTAAGAGTGATTCCCACAAGTGACAGGAGACAAGGGCTGGAGAAGTCGCTAAGGCTACGGATGCATTAACCCTATGGTGGGGTTCGGACGATGTCTCGCTTAGCCGCTTATGGGGGAACTGCGCCACGGTGAAACAAGACCGAGTAATACGGCTTTAGGTGGTGAAGGTGCTTGCGGACAGCGATGCCACCAGCGGGCGAGGTAGACCGCCATGGCGAGATGATAGACTGTACTCACTGTCGAAGTCGTCGTCCTCGAACCGTTTGCGGGTGAACTTCCAGACGACAAAGGTCACAATACCAATCAGCGCCACTCCTCCTGCGACCGAGAGACCGATGATGGTTGACTTGCTGATGCCGTCGCTGTCGGTCTTCTTGGTATCCTGCTCTGCATTAGCAGAGCTGGTGGGTGCAGCTGTGTCCGTGTTCGAAGGCGTGACAGTGACCTCGAGGGTAACCGTATCGCCCTGGGCGTTGGTAGAAAGCGACTGAGACACGGTAGGAACGGGCGTGTTGGCTGGTGCATTCGTCGGCGTGGCCGACGCCGCGTTAGAGTCCGGATTCGCAGGCGCTGAAGCACCCTCTGATGTTGGTCCAGACCCCGACGCGGACGCGGTGGGCTTGCTGGGGTCGGGTGCAGATGAAGCTGCAGTAGCGTTAGGATCGCTTGCAGTCGCCGTGCCAGAGCCAGCGACGGACCCAGCACCACCACCGCTGGTCCCACCAGTGCCGTTGCCTGTACCTGTATCGCCTGTACCAGTACCACCTGTCCCAGTACCCGTACCCGTGCCAGTACCCGTACCCGTGCCCGTACCAGTACCCGTGCCAGTGCCAGTGCCAGTACCACCCGTACCAGTGCCGTTACCCGTAGTAGAACCATCGCCAGTGCCGGCGGTGGCAGTCGGCGTCCCCGGGGCTGCAGCCGATGCATTGGCAGGGGACCCTGAGTCAGCTTTAGTGGTAGTTGTTGGTTCGGTTATTGGGATGACTGCGCGTGAGACGAGAGGTTGTGCAGGAGAGGCGACATCGTGAGCTGGTCGTGCGTGCACTGAGGAAGAGAGAAGAACGGCCGCCACAGAGAGGAAGAGGAGCCCGCGCGATATTCTTCGCGAGGTCAACATCTTGGGTGACGGGGTGAGTTGAAGGGGTGTGAGAAGGAATTAGACCAGCCGGCGGTGTAGATAAACGGAGGCGGCTTCGTGTGCAGAATCGTAGAGGACGTCGAGCGCGGCGTGCGCGTGCACTAGAGAGATGGAGATGGAGAGGAAAGAGAGAAAGGAAGGAGGGCGGTGTGTGGGATGGGGAGACGTCGACGGAGAGCGCAGCTGGTGGTGGCGAGAACAGTTCGAGCAGCCTTCAAGGCGGTGAGCCAGCTCTCCCATCACGTGCAGCTGCCACGGCGACTGATATTTATGGTCCCCCGGGCGTCTCCCCCCCTCGTCCAGCTCGGCCTCGAGACCTCTGCGCCGCTCGGGGCCCTGCTCATCATGATAGTGATGTGTACAGTCCAATGGCATCATACACAGTCGAGATACAAGACGGGGATTATATCGCACAGTACATATCGTAGGTCGCGCTACTCAAACCCCGCACTACAGCCCACCAGCGTCTCAATCCAACGACCGCCGCCCGAGCAGCATCGTGATCTCGCGCCGCTCCTGGAGCCACACAGGGAAGCTCGCCTGGTCCGACTTTCCTTCTCGCATCTCAATGAGGTAGTTTGCAAATACAATGAGTGTACCATATCTGTACCTGGAGAGCGTCGGCATCGCGGACACCCGCCAACAGGTCAGCAATCAGACATCATATGCACAGAACGGACGGCGCGCCATACAAGTAATTCACGCCGATATCCATCAGCTTGCGATGCTTTGCGCTGCCCTTCTCGCACGCCTCGACTTTGAGCTTGTAGCTGTATAGACGTCGCATCCAGAGCCACGATCAGCCTGCCGGTCTGAAGGACAGCGGCACATAATACTATGAAACGCACTCGAAGATGGCCTTGCGCAGGTTCTGGACATCTTGCATCTGGTCAATCGCCCGGTCTGTGAGGCGCTTCGCCAGCTTGCCGTGCGAGAGCACGCTAACGAGCTGCAAAATGACTTTGTATTCGCCTACGAGCGATGTCACGAGCTGCGCAGACAACGCCGAACGATCGTGCGAGCTCACCCTGCAAGCAAGCTTCCTCCTCTGACGGCCCATCAATGGAGTCGTACTGCTCAAGCGTATTGGCGCCCTGCTCTTCTTGATCCTGCAACATTTGTTCTCTTTCGTGCTCCCATGTGGTAGCCGTGGCGATGAGACATGCAGTGACCATTCCAGTTGTCGTGCGCCCGCGTCCCATCTGGCAGTTGAACACGAAGTCTGCGCCGTGTCCGTTCTGGAGGCCAGAGCGCATGCGCGTGAGCAGCTGCGTGAACACACCCGGCAGGGGAGCCTGTTCGTCGGTCTGGGAATATTGTCAAGCGAATGCAGGGTGCGGTCTCGGCGTACGGGGGAAGACTTACCACAGCCACCCGGTCATAGTCCACCTGCGATGATTTCAGCGTTGAGATCACATTGCATGCGATATCCCCTACTGACCTTGTAGCCGTCCTTGACCATCAAGTCGTACACGTCCCGCGGCGTCATGATGTCTGTGTCCTCCACCTGCTCCCAGATGGGAATGATTGAGAACACACCAGGTCGTTCTTCCACTTCATCATGCAGCAGGATGCGGCCCTCGCCTGCCCGCACTTCTCGTAAAACATCGCGCTTGAGGCTCTCCTCCATCGCTTCGACGACCGCAGTAGTTACACCGGTCGCCCTATCACGGCTTCACTGAGAAAGTGACAAGACCCTAACAAATAACATAACTTACTCGACATTCTCAAGAGGTTTGTTTACGAGGCGCAGCACATGCGGGCGCCCCGCAACGTAAATCACCGGTTCCTGGCTTTTGATGAGCACGCATGTGGTATAAAAGGGCTGTATGCGCTTACCTCTCTCAGTGATGTCCAGTAAACCCAATGACTGCCATCAGGATGAGCATTGACCCGTTGCAGTGCCCTCCGCAGTCTGCACAGGTGTCAGAAAATATAGCTAGGATTAATGTGTTTGAGTTTACCCTTCCACTGTCGGCATGCCGCTAGAACTCTGTCATAAGCCTTTGAAGTAAAAATGGTGGAGCCAGTCGCGTACCTCCCGCATACCCATTTGTCCTCTTGGACAGGTGTGAAGTCGTTGCCGTTGGAAGATTCAGTGATTGGTGTAGACGCAGGGGAAGACGCCAGCCGCAAAGCTAACGGCACACGCCTGAAGTTGGGCGCGCCATCTATCCGCCTAACCAGAGCTCATCAGTTAGACCCAAATAATCTAAGCGTCCTTAGTCTTCAATACAACGTACTCGGGCAGGCTCATCTTCTGCAGGTTCGAGAAAAAGTCGCTCTTGAGGATCGTGGAAGCAGAGAGGATGCTCCCAGAGCGATTGGCCACAACCTGCTGCACCTCATCAGGAAGCGGAGTGCCCTCCGTGACATTGACGCGTTCGAGCGGCTTGAGTGTATTGAGGTCCTCCGACATGAGCTCCTTCTCAAACGTCTTGATCACTGTAAGACGATTTCAATGTTCCCTGCTCGCGCGAGACCTCCTGGTTTGTAAACATACCAGGACGCTCCTTGACAAACGACTCGAATGACTCATGAGTTTGCATCGTGTCTGGCTCCGCTGACTGCAGGTACGCCTGAAAAATGATGAGTTCAAAGTATCGCCGGAGGTTCTGCAGCCCGCGGTGTGCCTGTAGCCGTCGTTGCTTTTCATCTGGTGCTTGCTCAGCCCGCGCGCGCGCTTCCTCGATGGCGTCACGCAAGTTGAACACCTCGGAACACTTGTCGATGGCGTCGTCAACGGCTTGCTTGACCTTGGGACCCTTACGAATCACGCGAAGTAGGTCTGGGGTTGTTTGGAGTCGTATACTTTGAGATGACGTTGGAAAGGACTCACTGTTGATGATCTGGTACGAGTGTCGCGGTGTGTGGTGCGGAACGAGACTGTCAAGGGTAGGGACAGAGGACACCGTTAGCGACCTCTTGAGCGGCCCTGGAGTCGATGGGTCTCTGAGGCGAGTTGCTCTGGCGAGCCATTGCTTGATAAGCAGCAAGATAACCTGTGCCCTAATGTGTTTAGTGAACTGTCTGTCAACCCTTCGGCGGGATCATCTTACCGCAGTCAGTGTACTCCGTCCTCGACCCAGTTGACAATTGATCACTATCGGTGCTTCAGATGTGTTGCAACGAATCATGACCTCGATGAGCTCGCTTAGGTCAGAGAAGTCGGGGGGCCGTTCCGCCGTGATGGGAATACGGGCGTATCCGAGCTCGACGCCCTCAGCAACGTGTCTGCGCTCCGCCATGACGTCCTTCAATATCATGATGTTGTCGCTCTTAACCTCCTCCCATATGGGGACCACAGAGCCGTCAGGCGCCTCTGTGTGCAATAGTAGTCTTCTCTGACGTGAGTATAGATACGACTAACAACCAGATGCATGCTCACCGGCCGCCGAACGCGTTCACTTCGTTCACGACATCGTCACGAAGCCTCTCTTCCAACATCTCCAGACGACTAGCCGAGATGCCGCCATAGTCTAAAGGGATGAAATAGTTGATCAGTTAAAAAGCTAAGTGACTATTGAGGGTGAAATCAAACCTTTCATGTTACGCAGCGAGAACCGTTCTCGCCGCAAACAATACGGAGCACCGTTGACATACACGATAGGCTCCTCACGGAGTGTGATCCACATGATCCGAGAGGCTTCGGGATGCGCAGCCTGCACCCTCCGTACGACCTCATCCACGGCCTCCAATGTCGGTTGCCCCAAAGCGTATATGTTCGTGCCGGGGATGTTGCGGAAGTTGATGGCACCGCGCACGCCGTGTGCGACGTGGCTAGAGCGGCTGATCCACTGGTCAGACTTGAGAAGCGTTCTGAAATTAACTTCGCTTTAAGTCGTCGCAGAATCGTGCTGCGAGAATGTATGCGTACCCTTCTCGGAGGATTATCCCACTACGGTTCTGTGAACTGGGCTTGAGCGTTGTATTTCTCACACGAGCGGACCAATGTTTACCTTGACGACATGGTCGGAATACTCGTCTCCCAAAATCTGGCCGCCGGCGATGGTAAGATCGCCCTGCTGACCAGTGAGCAGTGCACGGTCTGCTGTACCCGTCCTCGAGAGCGCAGAAAGGTCATTGATAGGTGCAAATACGTTCAGCCTCGAGCCGTGGGACTTGCGCAGAAACATGACTTGTCTATATACTAGGTCAGCTCACTCATTGAACCACAAATTCAGTCATACACACGTCCAGATCTCGGTTCTTGGCTGAATGTGGAATATGGTCAGTTTCAATTCAGCCAACTGTTTGTATTATTTGGCTAGCCGATACCTTGAGCCAGTCTGCGAAACTCTGCCTGAAATCGTCCGCCATCTCGACATAATTTGCAAAGGCAATCGCGAAGAAGCTACCCCCAATAATTCAGCAGCAGCGAAAGCAAATATTAACCCCTTCTGTACTTACTACTTCTCGAGAGACTTGACAGCTTTGTTGAGGTATTTATCGCGCTCGTTATCATCCACAGCATGGGTAAGCGAGTACTTGATCCTGTTTGTGAAGATGTCTTCTCGCAAATTGACAACGTGGTCGCCTAGGTTTTCCAGGTTAGTATACGAGGGGGATTTATGACTCATCTCAACGCACAGACATCGAGAACCTTGTCAACAAGTTTCTTCGCCTTCATACCATGTTCCAAGCAGCCAAGCAAGCTCAGCACAACGCCGTAGTTACCCATGTATGCCTTTCGGAGCGCTTCCAGCAGCGATGAATGGGTAAGAAGCAGCTCGATCGCCGACTGCGAATTCTTCGTGTCAAGTTCTGGAAAAAGAAAATTAGCGACATATATCACAACTCAAGGTTTGAAAAATATAGTGGCATACGTTGTTGAAGGATATAAGTGATCCGCAGAAGCGAACGATTCATGTCTTGTTGAGCGCTGGCTTGCTCAAGTGCCTGCAAGATCTTTGGATTGGTAGGCTAAAACCGGAGCCTCAATTCTAGCTTCATGAACAGCCATGGATTAAAGCACGGCACATACCGGCTGAATCACAGCCGATGGCTATCGAGGAGGCAGTCAGCATATACGCTAACTTTTCACCTGACATATGCCTACCGTGGTGAGACCAGACCTCGAGCCGACGGACTTGGGCGCGTATGGGTCTTCTAGCCCACGATCGAGCAATTGCTTCCTGCGGACTATGCAGGCGGCCACCATTGCGAATGTTGTGCGCACAGCACCCATGCCACAGTTGAATACCAGAGCAGTGGAGAGTGGATCTGTCTCTTTTATGACGCGCAGATATGCATCAAGGTAATTGTCCTACAGACCCATGTTAGCACTAGCATGCATATGAATGATAGGGCTGAGCTGACCTCGATGGGTCGGTCGGGAGAGATGGGAATTCTACAAGGGATTAGCGGAGCAGCATCCCCACCTAGGTAGAACGCACCGGTAGTACTGTATGCGTATCGCGTCAACGAATCGAATAGCACAAATGGATCATGAGTTCTTACCTCAACATTCCAGCCATCTTTACGCATATACTCCATCAACTCTCGCTGTGTTCTGACATTACCAGTATCCACAGCAGTCCATGTCGGCAGAATAGCACCTTCGCCTTCATCGGCGCCTGAAGCTATGATAGCGTGTTACAGTCTCGGTAGCCATGCACCTGTATATAGAGACGACTGACCAACTTCGTTATGGGTCAAGACCAGACCACCGTACCTACCAGCCTATGTCACTCCCCATGTTCCGACAGGATATATCTGCACTCACTTGTTAGCTTCAGCAAGAATGTCATTCTTGAGACGATTCTCAATATCCTCGAGATTCTCCGCACGGTCAGACAGCTTCAGAGTCCTTCTGGGCTCTGAGGCATCGCGCAAAACAAACGGACGTCCGGAAATGTAGACTTCGGGACGAATGGGCGTAAATCAATATGCATTCTGAGGGTACGCAAACAGGTGGCGGGCAAGTGGCAGGTGCTAGCGCTTATTCGCCACGACAAGCGGTCGAGTGTCTGCGGCCATGCCTGAATGGAAAACGTACCAATTGGTTCTTCTCGGGTGCAGAACCAGACAACATGAGTGGGGTTGGGGATGTTGGGTCGGCAACGGAGGACCGAGAGGATGGCTCGGAGACCTTGAGTGCGTGGTTGGGCTACACCATAGACATTCAAGTTGCCCTGCCGTGGTGCTCTGAAATTGGGAGCACCATGAACATTGATGTCGAGATCTAATGCTCGACCTGCCAAGCACCGTTAGCAATGTTATATCAATCAATTCATGCAAACTATGTTGCGTCGTACCTGAGGGGTAATGATCGGTCTTGAGAATGAAACCGCGAGAGAGGACGCTGCCGGTGCGGGTCTTTACGATGGATGGTGCGGAGCGTTGTAGTTGAGGCATGAGGTCGAGAGGGGGAGTATCTGGGATTCCTATGTCATCTACTACGGAGCTACTTAAGACACGGTGTCGCAGATCTTCCTCGGGTCGGCGCTGGATGGCGGAACCTGGGGGAACCTGTGGGGGAGCAGAAGCAGAGCGTTGCTCATTCTGGACGGCGCCATTCGAGCTACTGAAGTCGAGCGACATATCACTTCGGATCTTGTTCCGCCGGGAAAGTGGTGCGGAACAGTGGGGAGAGGGGAAGAGCTGTTGCAGGGAACGGCGGAGGGCAAGAAGAGGAAATACGTCTGACTCTTGCCACCTTTTCTAGCGCCCGCGCGCGTCGCGCACGCGTTTTACAGGCCATGTGCCCAGCGCGTGTCCCGCGTCAGTCACGCCCTTGTCCTATTCAGTATATCACCGACATTTTCTTTCACCAGCTCAACATTGTCAAGCGTCCTGTCGGAGAAGATTACACGTCTACATTTCATGCGATGTAGTTCATAGTAAAGATACAGAGTGACTAGACTGCGTCTGACCTTGCTCTCGATATGCAACACAACACGGACGAATCGGGATTGATACAGCGCACGAGGAAACCACGATCCCAGCTCCGGCGAACGGACCCCAAGCACGTTCACGCCCAGCTGTCGATGAGCGAGTCCCGCATCTCGCCAATGACCGCTGCCGAACTCTGGCCCTGCAACTCTGAAGGACGAATGACGTTAGTCGCCGCCGCAGATAAGCTATAGGACGTAAAAGAACGCACTGAACGCCGCCTCGATGACGCTGATCTCGGTCGCGGTCGTATCAAGCCCGGTGAAAGCACACCAGTCGTTGACCACAAGACCCGCTCCCAGTACATCGGAACCGCGGTTCACTGTACCAGCCTAAAGGAAACTTTTCATCAGGCCATGCATATCTCCGGAGCCAGTCAAGTCTGCGCACCACGAGCGGAACTTGCAACAGACTGCTTAGCTCGTCCTGGTCCTGTATGCTCGTCTTCGGGTGGACGATCCCGCCCTGGTTTGAGATCACGGCATAGCTGCCGACAAGCACGTTGTCCGCGATCGTCTGTCTGAAAACCTCCACCTTCAAGACATCGGCGATGATCTCTTCCGTTTCGCGGTCGATGTCGGGATGCACAAGCGCGACGTAGTCGTTGCATGCGATGACATTCCCGAGGGCGGAGAGGCGCTCTTCCACTCGCTGAATCGCGACGGCATCGGGAAGGGAATTCCGGAGGTGCTGGAGCTCTTGGTCGGTGGTCGTAGAAGGGACAAGCAGACCATGGCGATTGCCTGGCACATCGAAAGTAAGGTCCGCTTCAACGTCCCGAAGCAGCGAGTACGTACCAGCCGTTAGCCGACCGACAATTCGAGTCCCACCTATGCTCGTGTGCACGATCGGAATGACATCTCCAAGTTCGCTCTCGAACGAGGAGTAAAAGTTGGTGCTGCCTTGAATGGCGCACAGACAATAGCTGTTCGTCAGCTTTGAGAAAACGCCAATATCGCTGCTATTCTCGAATTGGATGCCTGAGTAGAGATCATTAAGTGTAAAATGATTTTTTACGCTTGGGAGACGTACGAGTCGCCATCTTGCAAGGGAGTTTCGGGGGGGCTCTAGAAGTGTGGGGGGACGAGGGGGTCTAAGAGTTGACTACAAAGAATCTGGCGGGAATCCGCGAAAGGCTGGAGTGATGCTAGTGAAGGTGAGTGAGTAGCGGACTGTAGCGGGGGCCAAGTATAAAAGTGCGCGCGCGAGCAAGTCACGCGCGGCTCCGAGCGCGCATTCACTGCGCTGTATCCTCTCCTCGCGCTTTCCTCCGAGCACGGCCTTCTCTCTGACTCAGTTGCGCCTTTTGACTGCTTTACTGAACAGCGTGATCCTGTTCGACTCATCGGGATTTGACGACATTGCTATACGGACACGGAAGATCCGCCATGAGTTATGCTCGGAGCCGCAGCATGTTGAGTAGCTTGCGCCTGGACAGGCTCGCGCCCAAGCACCAGGCTTTGAACGCACGCGCTGCTTGGCATAGAAGTCCGGTCCTTCCAACGCGATACTACGCGAGCGGATCCGATTCACACACGGAAGTGGAAAAGATACTGCTGGACACCATCAAGGTACGTTTCGTCAGACCATGCTCATGCCCATGCAACGCTCGCCAGAAGAGGGCACCATGGGCTGCGTACAGTGATAAGTACCCGACGTGTCTGGTCGTGCGTTCATCATAAGGGTTGTTGACGGTACGAACGCGTCGTTACCGGCGTTCGACCAGGTCTTGAAGGAGAACAGTCTGTCTCACCTATGAAAGCGATTCGTATGATCGCAGAATCCCGCTAAATCACCCGGAAGGCTACAGGGCCAATATCGTTCGCGACATACATGCAAATGTGTCTTTCGCATCCAACTGCGGGCTACTACATGAAGACAAAGAAGCCCGTCATCGGAGCTGGGGGTGACTTCATTACAAGTCCCGAAATCAGCCAAGTTTTCGGCGAAGTAGGTTGCAGAGCATGCTTCATTGGAGCATCCGTGATAACGAGCGCAGTATTGTAGCTACTTGGAGTATGGCTCCTTTCTCAATGGATGTATGCTGGCGGAAGTCGGGAGATTCGCCTACTCGAACTCGGACCAGGGCGCGGTACGCTCATGCATGATGTCCTGAGGGTGAGCGCTTCCATTCCCTGTAGAAAAGACATCGACATGACACGTGCTCTTCCACAGGTATTTTCCCAGTTTCCAGCGGCTCGTTCGGCAACGAAGGAGGTGCATCTCATAGAAACGAGTCCTACTATGCGGTCTGCACAAAGAACAAAGTTGTCCTTCCTTGCTGAAACGCACGGATGGAAACTGCATTGGCACGATGCGCTCGACCAAGTGCCACACGACAGCAAGAAATTCACGCTCGTACTAGCGCACGAGTTCTTCGATGCGCTTCCCTTCCATCTCCTCCAGGTATGCAAATACACATCTCAAACCACGCATTGCGGCTGCCAACCTAGGCCAACAGAAAACACATCATGGTTGGCAGGAAGTGCTCATCGCTTCGGGCCCAGACCCCCTCGCGCCGACAATAATAAGACCCGGCGACAAGCCGTCACTTGATATCCCTCTCAAGTCTACAGCCTCAAATGGTACGGTGCGGTTTCGGCAGGTCTTGTCGCCCGCTCCTACACCATCTTCGACGCTCCTGGGACTGTCATCCGCCCGCTTCCAGAAACTGCCTGTGGGTTCGCGTATCGAGGTCTCTCCAGCGTCGTTCAAAATTGCCCGTCAGCTTGGCGATTTGCTGTACAGCCAAGAATCAAAGGAAGACCAATCAGCAGGCTGCGCTCTCATTATCGACTATGGCGGTGAGAAGGCCTACGGTAACTCCTTCCGGGTTAGTGATTATGTCCCTTTCAAATAACCATTACTAACATGCCTATAGGCGTTTAAAGACCACAAGATCGTAGATCCATTCTACCGTCCCGGAGAATGCGACCTGACCGTTAATGTCGATTTCGCGTACTTGAAAGATGCGACTACCGACTTGTGTACGTCTTTCAATTGTCCTCACTTTACTTGAAAATCTTATGTGCCCCTTGCGCTGTTCAAGTGACGCATCACGGGCCTCTTACCCAAGCCATGTTCCTGCACCGCATGGGCTTGCAGACACGTCTCGACGCCCTCAAAGCCTCGGCCAAGGGTGACGAACGCAAGGAACAGCTCGAGCACGCAGCGAAGAGGCTGGTCGACCCTATTGGTATGGGAACGCAGTACCAGATTATGGGCATGACGGGAAAAAGGAAGGGTACTTTGACGGAAGAAGAGCGTTGGCCTTTCATGGAGAACGCGTAGAACGCGAAGGTGGAGGCGGGGCGGGGGGTGAGTGACCACGCTACTGGTTCGCTGTAGGTAAACATGGTTGCGGCGGGGAGAAATGGTAAGGATGTGATGGGCCGGATATGTTACATCGAATACATAATATATTCCTCCGAGCAACCAAGGGAGCGATCCGTTGGCAGCGAGGATGTCCTTGGGGAAGGTATGATGGATGCAGGTGGAGCGAAGAGTGGCGGTGGTCGTCATGGAAAATTCTTCAATCCCGTCCCTTGCTACGATGTCGTTTCTGGTGTGGTTCTTCATCCCCATTTCTTTGTCGTTCCTGCGACCTTCGCCTCTTTTTATGCTCTGGATCCTTTTCGGAAGTACTGTGGTGTTCATCACCGGCTCGTTCTACAAACTTTCCCACCGCCTCTTTCTCCTTCTCCTTGTTACGTTTGTACATGAGCTTCTTCACGCACTTCGGGCACAATACCACTTTTACTAGGGCGAATTTGCTCTCGCCGTGTTCAAGGTATGAAAAGGGAAGTTCCAGAGTATTAAGGGAAGGCCGGATATCATCTCCATCCTCGGGAAATTCCTTATGAAGAGGGCAGCGAGTGTTGCCGCAAGTTGTTTCTCCAGCGCCCGAGAGGACCTCCTCTTCCGTCCTCCACCGCAGAGCAAACTATGAAAATGACATGAGTTCCTTGAAAAAAAAATAGAGTAGCGGTATAGATTGAACTTACGTTACCGGATTTGTAATGCTTCAGATCACAAACGGCATACTCTCGATAGAGGGACGAGTAGTACTTCTTCGCCAATCTATCATCCCAGGAGAGCTGACGTTCGTCCAGATCATCGTCCTCGCGGAGAAATCTATGCGTCCGTAGTCTATGAGAACGAGTCGTCTTTTGAATTAAGCTTTTGTGAACCCACGTCCTTACTTGTGGGAGCTTTTCAGGATGTCGAATTCTGTGTTTCCTTGCTTCGAAGGTCCCGCACCGCGTGAATTGGTTAGAGCCATTTGAGGCCTAAATTCAAGATGTGGTATGGTCGATAGTGGTCCAAAAAAGGAGAGAGATATCAGGCGCAAAGAAGGGATGAAAGACAAGAGATCACTACCTGAGAACTTGGAGCAAGACTTAGCTGATTTTGAGGAGTCGCCACGGTCCAGGAATTAGATAGTAGAGTCCGAGAGACGCGACGATGATGGTTTGTCACGGTGTCACACACTGAATATGACATGTCACGCGTCTGCCTCAGATTATGGTGGGCGCTAACCAGTCCGAGGATTCTAGTCTCTTTCCTTTGGTCTCCCTTGTCCTCGCACATCCCATTCGGCCATGGCAGAACCACAGGCAATGTATGCGACTGATGAGGTAACGAAGATTCGCGTGATATTGAGCGAGATACTGAACATAAACGCCTACAGTACGGTCGGCCGTTCATCATCCTGCGCGAGCAAGCCAGGAAGACGAGGAGCCATGGCACAGAGGCAATCAAGGTACGTGCCCCTCCAAGTCTATCTAGTGCGTCCGATAGCTGAAAAGACCGCAGTCTCACATTCTTGCTGCTCGTACTGTCGCGAACATCATTCGCACTTCCCTTGGACCAAGAGGTGCGCGTGCACCGACAATGCTCGCTACGCGCGTCCATCTCATTTGAACGCATGCAGGTCTCGACAAGATCCTCATCTCCCCCGATGGCGACATCACTGTGACAAACGATGGTGCAACTATCCTCTCGCAGATGGAGGTCGACCACCAGATCGCGAAGCTGCTCGTGCAGCTTTCAAAAAGCCAGGACGATGAGATCGGCGACGGCACAACAGGCGTTGTCGGTGTGTACCCTCTTCTTAACCATAAAGAGCTGGTATGCTAAGGAAGGGATGCAGTCCTCGCTGGTGCACTGCTTGAGCAGAGTGAAGAACTCCTTGACCGCGGCATTCACCCTATCCGGATAGCAGATGGGTTTGAACGCGCCTGCCTCGTCGCGGTTGAGCAACTAGATCGCATCTCCGACCGCGTCCTCTTCTCCCAGGATGACACCTCAAATCTGTTCAAGACTGCTATGACCAGTCTGGGTAGCAAAATGTGTGTTTTCCACAATCTTGACTGTCATACCGCATATGCCGCACGGTTCTAATGACCGGACAGTGTGTCAAAAGAGCACAAGCAGTTTGCAGAGATCGCGGTACAGGCAGTAATGGCTGTAGCAGACCTTGAGCGGAAAGACGTGCCCTTCGACATGATCAAGGTCGACGGCAAAGTTGGCGGCTCGCTCGCGGACACGAAGCTCATCCGTGGCGTCCTCATTGACAAGGACATGTCACATCCTCAAATGCCTAGCAGCGTCCGCGACGCGAAGCTTGCAATTCTCACATGCCCGTTCGAGCCTCCTCGTCCCAAGACGAAGCACAAGCTTGACATCACGAGTGTGGACGAGTACCGCAAGCTGCGCGAGTACGAGAAGGAAAAGTTCCAAGACATGATCAAACGTGTAAAAGACACAGGCGCGAACCTCGTCATCTGCCAGTGGGGCTTTGACGACGAAGCGAACCACTTGCTCATGCAGAACGATCTCCCTGCTGTGCGGTGGGTTGGTGGTCCCGAGATCGAGGTCAATTTTTAAGGATCTCCCTAACCTTACCTGAGCTAATCCGCATTCTAGCTGATCGCAATCGCGACCAATGGCCGTATCGTCCCCCGGTTTGAGGATCTCACTCCCGAGAAGCTCGGACGTGCGGGCATCGTGCGGGAAGTCACCTTTGGTACGACGCGCGACAAGATGCTCGTGATTGAGGAGTGCGCAAACGGGCGGACCGTGACCGTCTTCGTTCGAGGATCCAACAAGATGGTTCGCACCCCCTCCCCCTCTCCGTGGATCTGCATCATCACAAACTAATCCCCCGCTCCATTGCAGATCGTCGACGAGGCGAAGCGCGCACTGCACGACGCGATCTGCGCGGTGCGCAACATCATCGTGGACGACCGGGTCGTGTACGGCGGCGGCGCGGCAGACATCAGCTGCTCGCTCGCGGTCGGGAAAGCGGCGGACGAAATCCCCTCGATTGAGCAGTACGCGATGCGCGCGTTCGCGTCCGCGCTCGACGCCATTCCGCTCGCGCTCGCCGAGAACAGCGGTCTGCCGCCGATCGAGACGCTCGCGGAGGTGAAGAGCCGGCACGTCGGCGAGGGCAACTCCATGCTCGGCATAGACTGCCTTGGCAAGGGCGAGAACGGTCAGTGCCCCGCTTTCGTGGACCGTGCGAGGGCGTTGCGGTGGGCTGACGCACGAGCTGTAGATATGAAGAAGCAAAACGTGTACGATCCCCTCATCTCGAAGAGGCAACAGTACCTGCTCGCGACGCAGCTCGTCCGGGCGGTGCTCAAGATAGGTGAGTCTCAGCCAGATTGTGTTCGGGGTCCGGAACTGACGCGAGTCCCAGACGATGTCATCACGGCGGGGGAGCTTGACGCAGAGTAATTCAATGTAAACTAGACTGGCGTGCTATTCTCTTGTCCCTAGATCGTGCTCCTGCGTGACGAATCGGTCCGATGGTGTGATCAAAAAGCTCAGGTAGGGAATGTACTGTCCACTTGAGGTGAGTCTGGAGCAGGATCCAGGTCCATGTTCTTGCACAAACGCTATATTCACGAGTAAGTAACGGGAGAGGCATCGTGTTATCATATGATTCGAACATGATACTTGTTAATTTTGAAGTCCTCTAGACTGTAAGGGCTCCCCAAGCTCATTCAAATTTCGCTTGCCTCTAGCTGGCCAGCAGTCACAGTGCACCGCGTTGCCAGTGGTGAATATATAGGCACAAGCAACATAGCAGGTTCCTTGATTATGTTCTACGCATAGGATACATGAACGAGTCCGAGTAAGGATTCTCTACGACGCCCCTCTCCGACTGAGACGAAAGATGTACGGTGTCAGTCCTCCCAGAACTTCGGATCCATGGCGCATTCCTTCGCCATCTCATACTGTGTATGGACACATCAGCCATCTTCCACCAATAATGACGAACAGCAGACATACCTGCTCGTCCGTTCTACACACCAACACGCGACGCGTGTCCTTCAGCTTGCCGATATCTACGACTGCATCCTTCGTCCCGTTCGCCTCCCGATTCGCGTTGGGGTCGATCGCAAAGCCTAAACAATCTAGCTTCGCCGCAACCGCCTGCCTCAAGTCCGCGCTCTTCTCGCCAATCCCGCCCGCGAACACGAGCGCGTCTACCTTCCCGCCCAGCTTCACATAATACCCTCCGACAAAGTCCAAGATCCGATCCACCAACAGCTCAAACGCGACCCCCCATTTTTCGTCGTCGTCGTCGTTCACCTCCGCGCCCTCTACCCGGCGCGCCTCCACCGCCTTCATCTCCTGCACGATCTCCCCAAAGTCCGCCGTCCCAGTGATCGCCGCCCACCCCGACTGCGTGTTCAGTATCTCCTCCGCCTCGGTGACACGGACGTCGACCACCTGCGCGCGGTCGTGCGAGATCCGACCGGCGCGGTTCGTGTAGTGGAAGACGAGCGCGGGGTCGATCGCGCCGCTGCGCGTCGCGCCCGGCAGGCCAGAGACGGGCGTGAGGCCCATGCTCGTGTCAAGCGAGCGCCCGTTCTGGATCGCGCAGACGGACGCGCCCGAGCCGAGGTGCATCGCGATGAGGTTCGTTTCGGAGGGGTCCTGTGGGAGGCGGGCGCGGCGTGGTCAGTGTACTGTAGGCTGTGTGCTACGGTGCGGAAGGGGGACGGGCACGGGGAGAGGCGGACCTTGTGGAGGAACGCGCTGACGGCGCCGAGGATGAACGCGTCTGCGGACGAGGAGAGAATGGTGAATTGTGAGACGGGGGTGCTGGGGACAGCGCGACGTACAGCTCAGGCCGTGGAACCCGTACTTTTTCAGGCCGCGCTTCTGCGCGATGTCCTGCGGGATGGGGTACATGGTTATATGTTTGGGAATCGTCCGGTGGAACGAAGTGTCAAAGTAGGCGATGGACTGTGCCGTTTGCAGCTGCTCTATGCACGCTTGCATCACCGAAAGTGCGCCACCGTTGTGACTGCAGCGCAGCGTTAGCTGGAGCGCGGAAAGGGTACCGATGCATGACGCACAGGGGGGCTAGGTCAGAGAGCCGCTCGATGTGGTGGTAGGTCTTGTTCGTGATGACCACAGGCTCAAGATAGTCACCTC
The DNA here is from genome assembly GCA_022606055.1 of Trametes gibbosa. Lineage (NCBI taxonomy): Eukaryota > Fungi > Basidiomycota > Agaricomycetes > Polyporales > Polyporaceae > Trametes > Trametes gibbosa. The sequence continues at coordinate 73,019 of JABYQJ010000035.1, read as the reverse complement.
CGTGCACGATGCGGTGGCATACGTGTCCAATCGCATCACGGTCGATGTGTCCCTCACGCTTGAGATAGTCAAGGAAGTGCTGGAAGGCGGATGCATGGTCCTTGATGTCGTCCACGGACACCTTGTGGGCTTCTCGGCCAGTATCATGCGCTGCGAGCTGGAATGAGAACGTCGCCGGAGTCTGGGAGATTGAAGTGATCGTGGAAGTAAGCAGCAGTTGGACGATTTCTGGCGACGAGGAGGTGGACTGCCAGGATGCCGTGCGGCGGTTGAAGAGGGACACCTTAAGCGAAGACGACCCCGCATTTACGGCGAGTATGAGGGCGCGCTTGGAACCATGTTTAGACGACATGGAGATCCTGATATCAAGTGGCTAATGTTGTATGATATTTGTGAGTTTTAAGAGATATTGGATGGTGTAGAAGCACAGACCTGTGAATGGGGAGCGTGAAGGCGAACGGTGGACTTGCAACAGAAGGTTCAAAGAGCCTGGTATATTCTGTGAAGTGCTCCATGGCGGTGGACATCGACGTGCTCATGGACGTCGAGATGGACGAATCACGATGACGTCGTTGCACTCCTGCGACGTGACAATGCGGTGCTCTATTCTCGTACTTGATTGGTTGGTGTGGGTGACTGAGTGTGACCGCGCGAGAGATTGGAGTCGTTCCTCCAACGAGAGGTCTGCTCTCTCCCTCCGCTCTCCATCGAGGCACCACCTATAAATATGTCCTTCTTCTCTCCCTCGTCGGCCACCACAAGTCTGGCTCAGGTCCATACGCCCACTCCAAACAATGCCCGGTCAACTCGTCTTCCAGCCAAACCCTCCTCCGGATTCCTCCCAGCTGCCTGAGTCTCTGCTCAACTTTAGAATACAGCTCGATACCCATCACGTTCTCACTAAATTTGAGCTTTCTGCTATTGAACAGTTCCGCAGAGCCGCCAATTATGTTGCGGCCGGTGGGTTCCTTTCCCTTGACTAGTATACAAATTGCCGAGCTTACAAACGTCCCCATATCTAGCGATGATCTTCCTCAATGACAACGCTCTCGTAGAGCGTACCATCACGGCGGAAGATGTCAAACCTCGTCTGCTCGGTCATTGGGGTACCTGCCCGGGCCTCATCCTCGTATACGCACACCTCAACCGTCTCATTGGCAAGACCGGCGTCGACGCTCTATACGTGGTCGGCCCCGGCCATGGCGCTCCAGCCATCCTCTCATGTCTATGGCTTGAGAACTCCCTTCATCACTTTTATCCAAAATACACCCGAAATTGTGAAGGCCTCTCTGCTCTCGTCAAGTCTTTCAGCGCTCCTGGAGGTTTCCCAAGTCACGTAAACGCGGAAACTCCAGGCTCTATCCACGAAGGTGGCGAGCTTGGCTATGCACTCAGTGTCTCCTTCGGCGCAGTCATGGATAAGCCTGATCTCGTCTGTGTGTGCGTTATCGGTGACGGAGAGGCAGAGACGGGTCCTACCGCTACGTGGGTTCGCTCGTTCTATATGTGCATGAACTCGCGTTGACGAACCTTCAAGGGCTTGGCATGGTTACAAGTACATCGATCCCGCTGAGTCTGGTGCCGTGTTGCCGATAGTGCATGTAAATGGCTTCAAGATATCTGAACGCACCATATATGGGACTATGGATGACAAGGAGCTCATTGCACTCTTCACCGGCTATGGGTATCAGGTTCGCATCGTCGAGAACCTCGATCACATTGACGAGGACCTCGCTGCAAGCATGGAGTGGGCACTGCGAGAGATCAAGACGATACAAATCGCTGCACGGACAGGTAAACCAATCGTCAAGCCTCGCTGGCCCGTCTTGATTATGCGCACGCCCAAGGTACATATCCGCATTCTTGATTAGATCTCTGCATCTCAAGTTCTTGTTCATAGGGCTGGTCTGGACCCAAGGAACTCGATGGCGAGTACATCGAGGGCTCCTTCAAAGCCCACCAAGTGCCTCTTACCGGCGCAAAGAACGATGACATAGAGCGCAAGATCTTGCAGGATTGGCTCAGATCCTACAACCCTAAAGAGCTCTTTGACGGAGATGGCGTCCCCAACGATGCCATCCTCTCGATCGTTCCCAAAGACGAGCATAAGCGGCTTGGCATGCGAGCGGAGGCTTACAGAGCCTACCAACCTCTTGATGTGCCCAACTGGCGTCCATTCTCGGTAAAACAGGGCTCTTCAGATAGCTGCATGAAGATTACGGGCGAATTTCTCCACGCTGTCATAGAAGCGTAAGCCTCACCAAGTCTTATTTACCCCCCTGACATTGACTCCCGTAATAGGAACCCGAAAGCGTTCCGGATCTTCTCCCCTGACGAGCTTGTCTCCAACAAGCTCGACGCGGTCCTCCGGCACAGTGGGCGAAACTTTCAGTGGGACGTTGCCTCTCGTGCGCACGGCGGGCGCGTTATCGAGATCCTCTCCGAACATACGTGCCAGGGGATGCTGCAGGGCTATACGCTGACCGGCCGCACGGGTCTGTTCCCGAGCTATGAGGCATTCCTCGGCATCATTCACACCATGATGGTACAATACGCGAAATTTGTGAAGATGGCGCGCGAGGTGCAGTGGCGTCACCCGATGGGCTCGCTCAATTATGTTGAGACCAGTACCTGGACGCGGCAGTGGGTATATGCGCGTTCTTGAATTAGGAGAAAGCGCTGACAAAGGTGCGCAGGGAGCACAATGGCTTCTCGCACCAGAACCCATCGTTTATCGGTGCAGTCCTCAACTTGAAGCCCGCGTCTGCGCGTGTTTACTTTCCCCCCGACCCCAACTGTTTCCTCTCGACGATGGCACACTGTCTACGCGCGAAGAATTACGTCAATCTCATGGTCGGGAGCAAGCAGCCCACGCCTGTATGGCTAAGTCCCGAAGAGGCTGACCAGGTAGGCCCCAGGGTCAACCACCCGCACCCACGCACGCAGGTCCAAATGCTGACTCCCCGGCAGCACTGCGTCGCCGGCGCGTCGATTTGGAAGTTCGCGTCCACCGACGGCGGGCTTACGCCCGACGTCGTGCTCGTCGGGATCGGCGTCGAGATGACGTTCGAGGTCATCGCGGCCGCGGCGCTCCTGCGTGTCCGCGTTCCGGCACTGCGCGTGCGCGTCGTGAACGTCACGGACCTCATGATCCTCGGCCCGACCGACTCGCACCCGCACGCGCTGAGCGCCGCCGCGTTCGACTCGCTGTTCACAAAGGACAGGCCGGTCGTGTTCAATTATCACGGGTATCCTGTCGAGCTCAAGGTGCGTAGTACCTTTCAAGTCTCCCGCGACCGAGAAACGAGAGGTTGACGTACGCACGATGCGACACAGGGCCTCCTCTTCGGCCGTCCGAGCCTGGACCGGATGGCGATCCACGGGTACATGGAGGAGGGCACGACGACGTCGCCTTTCATGATGATGCTCCTCAACGAGACCTCGCGCTACGACATCGCCGCTGCCGCCATCCGCGCGGCTGCACACCTGAACCCGCGCGTGGAGGTCGATGCGCATGTGGCTGTCAGCGCGATCATGCACCTTGCGCAGAAGGACAGGGAGTATGTGCTGGAGCATGGGGCGGACCGGGAGGACACGTTCGATGTCCCAACGTTCGAGTGAGGGGCATCCGCGCTGTCACCTACATTTATGCGTGCAGCGACCCGACGTCTAGGCCTGTGATTTTTTATCATGTTGTATCATGCTGGAGAGCTTCGAAGCGGTTCTTCGAGCCAATGCGCATGCGTATGAAATTTTGACGCATCAAATCCATTCTTTCATTTCACCCCGAAGCTGGACACAGCGTTCCGATGGATAGTGACCCCCCGCACGTGTTCGCGTGCCTCGCGTTCGTACAAGCGACCGGACTTGGATGTACTCCATGTAGCCACGAATCTCTCGAGCCCTACCTCCCAGCGCCCTTCCTCGTATGTCCTGATACCTGACATGGGCATCGGCCATACAGTGCTTACCAGCTAAGAAGGTTCGAGCTGAAGATAAGAGCCTACCCCAATAAAAGGAAACCTTCGAACAGCGGTCGAAGCGGCGACCTTCTACCTAAATCGCGCAGTAATCGATCCATACCAAAAGCTATCCTTCGAACCAGGATTGAACTGGTGGCCTTGAGATAACTCGGTTCGGAATCCATTACAGTCTCACGCTCTTCCAACTGAGCTACCGAAGGATCGGAGAACACCGAATGTTGGCTTATAAAATCCATTGCGACGATCGTTATTAGTCCTGCCGTTGTACCTCTTGTTCATATTGCATGTACGTTGTCCTAACTAGGCCAAGTCGCACCTTCGTCTAGCAGGATGTCATAGTCCTTTTTATCATTGCTAGTCACTATGCTACTGTTAATGTCCATTGCCATTCGTTATTGTCCAAGAATTACACGAGCTGCACTCGGTCCATAGAGGAGTCCGTACGGCAAACCATTCTGGGCACGCAAGATACTTTCCTGACACCCGCCCCTGACACCGTGCTCACAAGCCGCACTTGCTCGGGGACACCTCCTTCACCTTGGCATGAATAACGCCAAGCTCTTCGGCGTGGCCGTGCGTGAGCTTGTTCAAGCCCTTCTTCCCGATGTTGAGGCCCGACTGTGCGTGGTCGATGGCAAGCACGTTGATCGTCGTGCCGTTGTACGTCACCCGCCAGCACGAACCGCAGTTGGGTGAATTCCAGCCTAGGGAGAGAGCGAGCAGTTATTGTCGTCAGCGCCCTGTGCGTGTGACACGAACGATATTGATCAAACGAGATGGCGCCTACCCGCGATGGCTTGGGCACCGCCGAGATACTGGTTGGGCAGCGACCCGAACGTCGTGTAACCTGATCGATAATCCGACACGATGAGCCGGCCACGGTCGCGGTGCAAAACGAGGGGTCAAAAACGCGCACCCTTCGTCTCAAGGCCGTGCTTGCCGTTCGAGCACGCAACGATGTTGAGCGAGTTGCTCTTCTTGTCGTACACGGTGTCGTACGTGACCTGCAGGGTAGAGCTGCCGCCGCTCGAAGAGCTGGCGGGCACGCCAAGCACGGCCGTCGCGAGCGAGAGCGCGGAGGCAAGGATGGCCAAGAAGTGCATCGCGATTGGCGCGAGAGACGAGGCGATGTGAGGAAATCGGCAGACGTGAGATGCGCGGGATGGCAAGTATTGCGCGAGCAAGCTTCTTCTTGTACTTCACAGGATGGCGCGGCCTGCAAGGATTAGGACGGGAGCAGATGATACACCCTCTCTGTTCGGATCCGCGTCCTCATCCGCGACGGTCAGGGGCACCCGCCCGATGGTGGTCTTGCGGATCTCTCACATCTGTGCATTCCGGTGCGTGCGACAGCACATGACGGGGCAGCGTTGATACTCCCGCCCTCGGTAGTCGACTGGATGAGGTGGCCGACCTGTTGGGCGATCCTTCTTCCATTTTAAAGAGTCGCGCATATGCAAAGCGACGAAACAACATCTTGTTCAGTGAACTACACACAGTTGAATATGTCACTCCAGTGTAGTCCTCTTGACTTCGAATGGAATCTGCGCACCTGCCATGTCGAGGGGCTGCCGGCGACCCCTCACCGTACAGGATGACCGCTAAGCCGTAGAAAATTCGCGGTGCGGAACCAAGACAGGTGACGTGGACATCAGGTGTTAGCTAAATGTGGGAGAGGTCCAACCGCGATCGGTCCTCTTGGATTGGTGGACCACACGCAGGGAAGTGGGAGGAAGGAACGAACAACGGGGGTAACCCAAGCTATGCATTGATGTCGATGATGTACGCGAACTGTAGTAACCGTAGGGCAAACTAGTTAGAATGATGGTGAGCGGTGATTATACCGAGGCAGTGTAAGTATGTGTGCATATCGACAGCGAAGATAATGGAGATCGTGAACTCGTTACATTCGTTAGGAAAAAGAAATGCTGGCATCCCCACGTTTACATGATAACACACCACTTGCCCTTCTTGTGCTTGTCTTCCACGTTGCCGTCAATAGGGGTATTCGTGGGGACCTCCATGGCAGGGGATGCGCCAGACTCAGAGAGGCTCTTGGAGAACTCGCCAGAGGCGTGGTCCAAAGAGGCACGTCCTTCATCTGGTGTCTTGACCGTGCTGGAGAACCAACCTCCAGGGAAGTAGCGAGAAGACGTTGTGGACTCCAGACGGCCACGTGCGCTTGCCGGTGGGAGGTCGGCCGGAGGGGTCGATGGCGCTTCGATGCGGATTTGTTCATTCTCGTCTACAGGCGCCAGACGAGCCAGGCTAGGCCTGTGCATAAGCGCGTCAGATTTGTTATAGTCAAGCGAAACATGCAATACAACTTACTTGGTCGTCATCTTCTTCCCTTCATCCGATGTGGGGAAGGCGTGGAGACCATTGCCATTGGTGGTAGCCTCCACAGTAGGCGCAATCACAGCAACCTTCTCACTGGTGGCTTCGTTGAACACTGGCTCCTCAGCGGTGGGCACAACGGCGGACTCAGTCTCATCCGCACCAACATCGGAACCAGGTCCCTGCCGGGTTACCGAGTACGATGGTGTCCAAGGACGTGACGGAGGTTGGTCGACAGACTGTGACTCGATGTCCTGTTCAATATGTAAGTAATACAATATCGTGAGTACAAGACGATGTTGGAGACTTACCAGAGCAGGAACCGCAACCTCTTCAACGCGAATCTCAGGTTGCTCCTGAGCAGGAGCGGCCTCGTGCTCGGCAACTTCTTCATGGACTGCCGGGGGCAACTGCTCGAGCTCCTCAAGCTCCTTTTGGACCGGAGCGGGGCTATGGAGAGGACTGTTTCCCTGTTGCGTGACGGAATACGAAGGCGTCCATGGCGACTTCGGCCTCTCATCACCAGTAGCAGGAGCAGGAGGCGTCTGCGGCTACGCAGACTTCAGCGTTGATTTGCGCTGGTAAACTCAGTTGTACTTACCACATCAACTTCCTCGTCGGCCTCCGTGACGATGACAGGAGCCGTAACGGGGGGCTCAACCTCATCCACGAGAGCCTCGGAAACAGGTTCCTCAACTGGTGCGGCGACCTCTTCAGCTACAGTAGCTTCGTCGGCTTCAACGAGTTCCATCGTTTGAGCGGAAAGCTCTTCGTGAGCGGGCTCTTCTACAAGCTCTTCTACTGCCGCTGCAGCTGCAGGCAGGGATTCAATCTCTGCAACGTCAGCATCCGTAGCGGTCTGCTGGGGAGCATGAAGAGGGCTAGAGCCTTGAGAGCTGACGGAGTAAGAGGGGATCCAAGGAGAAGCCTTCGAGACGTCCTCTGTGACCGCAGGCGCCTCCGCCGCAGGATCATCCTCAGTGGTAGTAATGAGGACTTCGGGAGCAGAGAGTTCTTCCATGGCTTCCTCGTCAACAATTGCCGCCGCGGCGGGCTCTTCATCTTCGTGTTCCGAATCCTCAGTTGTTTGAGGCTCGGAGATCGCCTCCACGACTTGCACGGGCTCCTCGATGACTTCGGTGACAGCTTCAGCGTCAGCCTCTACAGAGGTAACTTCAACCACTTCATCCACAACGGCTGGCTCAGGCTCCACAACGAGAACGACCTCAGGCTCAACAACAGACTCTACAGGAAGCTCAACGGCTTCCACCTGGGGAGAGTGCAGGGGACTTGCGCCCTGAGAGCTGACCGAGTACGACGGGACCCATGAGGCAGGTTTGGGACATTCAGCCTCGGCCTCTGCGACAGCAAGCTCTGCAGCATCCTCGGAGGGCTAACATGTAGTCAGCAACACACCCACACACACGTTGTCAAAGCACGCTTTCTCACCTCAGCTGTGATCTCGACGATAGGCGGAGAGACAGAAGCTTCTTCTGTAGGAGGAAGCTGCTCGAGCTCGGCGATCTCTTGTTCCACTTCGGGAGTGTCTACGCCAGGTCCTTGGGTGGTGACACTGTACGACGGCGTCCAAGGGGACTTGGGACGCTCAGAAAGGGATGGGGAGGGGGACGGGCTCCTGGAAGTAGCGGTCTCCTCGGCAGTCTCCTCCTCATGCTCAGGTTCGTCCTGAGGGGCATCCACTGAAACGATGGGAATACTGAGCTCCTCGACAAGACCCTCTTCGACAGGTGTCGTGGCCTCGACCTCCTGAACGGGAGTCTCATCCGCGACAGTGACTGTCTCTGGCTCCGCTACCACGTCTTCGACGACAGGGGTCTCCCCTTCCGTATCCTCCTCGGCGAGTTCATCAGTTACCTCAGCGACTTCATTAGCTTCCTCCACGTTCGATACTTCGAGCTTGGCATCTTCAGCAGGTGTCTCAGCAGCAGTGAGCACATCAGCGGCGATAGCAACGTCCTCGATGACTGTGGTCGTAGTGTCTGTTTCCTCCTCAGTTACAATGACAGACTGGTCGGTTTCCGGTGCCTCTTTGACGACAGCTGGCTCTGTAGAGGCCGCAAGCTCTTCAGCAACAGCTGAATTGTCTTCTGCGGGAAGATCCTCGACGATCGTGGCCTCAACGGTAGCAGGCTCTTCGACTTCCTCTTCCTCTGTGACGGGAACGGATTGGTTCTCTTCGACGGCAGCTTCAGCAGCAGCTGGGGCCTCAACCACTTCGGATGCTTCCTCAATGACCACAGGAGCATCCTCAGCAGCGGCGAGGGACTCTTCGACAGGGACGGCCTCTTCGGTGGGAATGGCTTCCTCGACAGCGGCAGGCGGGTCCTCGGCGGCAGGAATCTCCAGCGTCTCCACCGCGGCGGTCTCCTCGGTCGCAGGAGTAGCTTCCTCAGCAGAGACATACTCGGCAGTCTCTACAAGCTGCTCTGCGACAGAGACAGGCTCGTCGCCTGCGATAGGCTCGGTCTCCTTCGTCTCTTCCACGGGCTCAGCCTCTGCCTGGATGGGAGCGTATTCCTCTTCTTGAGCGACAGGCGCCTCTTCCACGGGAGTAGGCTCGGGCGAGCTTTCCATAGCAACTTCCACTGTAGGTGCCGCAGCTGGCTCAGTGCCTTCAACCGCATCTTCAACAGATGTCTCCTGCGCTATGGAAGTGGCTTGCTCGACGTCCTCTACAACAGATACTTGCTCGATCGCAGAGGCCCCTGCTTTCACTGGCTCCGCAACGATTTCGACCTCGTCGGCAGATACGATCGGTTCATCGACTGCATGTACAGATTCCTCGACGGATGGCACAAGCTCCTCTTCGACGGCGGCGACAGGCTCTTCAGCAGGAGTGGACGCCTCGACAGGTGCATTGTCTTCCACAGGGGTCTCCGCGCTGAGCTCTTCTCCTGCAGGCGCAGACTCAACCTCCTCCGCCTCCGGCTCGACGGGTGCCTCAGCAGGGGCAGGCACTTCGATCAGGGTGTCCTCAGAAACGACAGCCTGCGCCGCGGTTTCTACAACGGTTGGCTCCTCTGCTACAACGACAGGCTCTTCCGCCGTGACGACAAGTTCTGGGACAGCCACGGACTGTTCCTCCACTGATTCTTCGATAGGTGCAGGTACGGACTCGACCTCGGGGACAGACGGCTGTGTTTCAATAGTCGGAACCTCAGCAGGGGGAGAGACCTCTTCCTGGGCCTCAAGGGGCGCGGCCTCACTAGACGCCTCGGAAACCTCGTCAACGATCGGTGCCACTTCGGTAGCAGCACTCTCTTCCTCGGCGTGGACAGGCTCGTCGACGGCCGCCGGCTCGGCGATGAATTCGGTAGAGACGACCTCATCGGTGGGCACGGGAGTCTCCTCTACGGCAAGAGCCTCTCCGGATGCCGCAGGGACAGGCACATCCTCGATGGAAACAGGAGTATCTTCGACAACGGTATGTGCTTCTTCGGCTGCCACAGGTGCAGCATCCTCGGGAGCAGCAATGATGCCCTCCTCACTGTCACCGGCCGGGACCTCAGCGGGTTCGATTACGGCATCCTCCGCGGGAGCGACGAGGGCCTCTTCCACAGCGAGTTCGGCGGTCTCAACCGGCGGCAGTACTTCCACAGCGGTTGTAGAGACATCCTCGGGAGCAGAGACCTCTTCCACGATCGCGTCGGTGGACACGGCAGGTGGGGGGACCTCCTCAACGGCCCCACTGGCCTCAGTAGTGGATGGCTCCGCCGGAGCTACGCTAACTGCAGACTCCTCCACAGCCGGAGTCGCGTCCACAGAGGCCTCCTCAGCATTAGCGGCCGATTGCTCTTCATGGGCCTCGACTTCGAGCGCGCCCTCCTCTACAAGGCATTATGTTACTTTGTGAAGAACACAGATAAAAGAACGAGCGAGAACGCACCGGCCACATCGGCAGCGGACTCGGCTTCTGTAATCGCAGGTACTACCTCGCTATGACTCGTCTCCTCGGCGGGGCTGGCCTGTAAAGTATTAGCGCATATCAATCAACGTGCTGTCCTTTGTACCAGATTGAAGGACGAGCGGCGTACCCTATCGGCTGCTACGTCCTCAGCGGCGCTAGCTTCCTCGGCGGCATCAGCGTGGTCATCGGACGACGCGTCTTCTGTTGCGTCGGTCACATCCTTCGTCGCGATGCCCTCCTCGGCTACGATGTCGGCAGTGCCGTTCGTCGTTGTAAGAACGGTCGCGTCCGCAGCGAGTGCTTGTTTGAGGACAGCCTCAACAGCCTCTGTGAGAGTTGACGGCTCAACGTCAGCGGCGGGAGCGACGTCGGCAGGGTGGTGCATAATGGGAGTGGCCTGCGCTGGCTCTTCGACAGCGACAGACATGTCGGGCTGGGGGTATGTGGTGGGAGAGAGGAGAGATAAGCAGAAGTGGCTGTACGACGTCAAGAGCGTATATGCGCCGAGTCGGAGTGCAGACTCAGCTAGAAGGCGACGACTTGCTCACGCGCCCTTCGAACAGAGACGCAACAGAATTCGTCAATCGTCCTTTTGTTCCGGCGCTTATCCGTTCGGCCTTTCCCATCCCTACGCGCCAGGCACGTGACCGTATCGACCCTGTCCCTGAGACTAGCCCCTGAATTGCATTTTTCGCCTTCTGTCATGTTAATATTCACACCATGCACACGGGGGAAATGCTGGTATACAGTGCCAACGGCAATGCGTTACAACACCTAGTATACAGCGGTCATTCTTAGGCTGTACCAATCCGAGATGCTCTTCAGTGCTTCTGATCCAACCCTCATCCAAGGAGCGCAGCGCCAACCAGACCGAGAACTCCAGCAACACCAATCGCGCCTGCCGAGTTGTGCAGGCTGGCCGCATTACTGCTGGTCGCCGTCGCCCGAGTGGTAGAGGCGACAGAGGATGCAGCGTGTGCCACCGTCTCCGAAGCAGCCACTGAGGCCGACCCCAATCCCGTGGTGGAGATAACTCTGTGCATCATTCATGAGCTATGACCTCTTGTGTGTGGGTAGTGGACTTACTTCTGAGCGAGAGGCGGGACCGCAGCGGTCGTGGCAGTGGTAGACGCAGCAGATGTCCCTGCAACGGTAGAAGAAGCAGGGAGAGTCGTCACCGACGTGATCATCGAGGACACCTGACTCAAGCAGCTTCAAGCCTCTTGATAAGTTACAGTAAACTGCCAAAAGTGATAGCTACTTGCCTGCTGTCAGGGCCAGACTGGACGGTCTGTATATCGGAGAATGCTTGCGCGCCGGTGCTATCCCTAAGCGAACTCGAGCTGTGGCAGGAGTCCTTAGTACCTGATATGTATCCTGGGTATATGCTACTCACAAAGGTTCTCCTGCTTCAAAATTAACTATCCACGTCATGGAATTGCCGGATTGGGCAGGGAATTGCATGAGCTACAAGAAGGAAACGCATAATCAATCAAGCTTCGCAAGGTACCAGTGATACGGGGACGCACTGCCGGAGCCGCTGGCTGGCCACCTTGATTTTGCGCGAAAATTAAAAAATGTCACCATATATGCACCGGCGATAACATACCGGGAACCAGAGACAAGTAGTAAGGAGGAGAGCCACCGTCCCACGTGAACCGCAAGGGCTCTATAGAAAGACATGATCAAGAAGGAATACGATGGCCATATCCGTATTCTAGAACTAACCGCACTGCGTCGGGTTTGTCCTGTCCACAGGAGGATGTAAGTATGGTGACGTAGAGGATAGACCCAAAGGCATACACGGTGTCAATCTTCAGCGTTTGCGCAAAGACCACCGGGGTCAAAGCGACAACAGCGGCCGCGGAGACAAAGAAGCGCATCGTGAGGATTGTCGAAAGTGTAGGCTTGAGACCGGAGTCGGATGCGGCAAGCGCGGGTATCGAGGAACGAACGGAGTGGACGTAGAAAGTGAGCGAGAGTTGGTGGTAAGAGAGAAAGCCCTCTCGAAGGCAGCTAGAGATATTATCGAACATTGTGAAGACTTGTGAAAGGCGGGGCGGGGCGCGAACGTTGACAGCGGAGGAGCGTAGACAACGCCCAAAATGGAGTGATACACACCTTTCAGGGAAGTACCCAATATTCATGGCAGGCATCCCATGGGACTACAGGTTGGTGCCTCAGTGCTCAGCCTCGCGGCAAGCAGGATTAGTTACACAGACAACGCAAACGATTTTGGAATACCGATACAAATGATATGACTGTACACACACCGCTCGATCATACATTACAACCCAATCCAGCTGCTCTGACCTCCTGGATTATGCAACGCCGTCTGGCTGATTTTGACCAGGCTCACGCCCTCCCTCTGCCTGTCCGTATGCTGCGCAGGCAGCTCTAGCGTCAACTGCGGAACGTCAAGCAGCGGGCTCGTTACGAAGGTTGGCGTCGAGACAACAGGGCTGAGGAAGCTGTTGTCCCCAGATGGACTCATCGGAGACAGCGTGTCTCTCCAGATGGGCGAGTGGACCGAGGAGCTTGGTACGGGCAGGAACGCCTCGGCGTACCACTCGTACCATACCTTGCGTACGTCCGTCAATCGCCATAATGACACCGTTAACTCGGAGTCGGCGGGGAGATACAATGGATCCTACGAATTGTTTAGCCTCATCTTGAGCGGGATAGGTCACGCTCACCTTTAGTGGGAACAAGAGAGGAAACCAGCTGAGCATGTCCTTCGAAATCTCGGCCATACGCTCTGGGTGGATGCTGAGGCCAACATGTCCGTAGAGCACCGCCTCAAAATAACCCGCAAACCCATGCAACACGCCCGCGTTCGGTATATGAAATGTGAGTTTGGCCGAACGCGTGTTATGACTGTTGGTCAGGGGCAGCCCTAGAAGCTCCATCGTCAATGCGGGCGCGTCCCGTATAGGAGCTTGCCACAGGGCATACCTTGTTCCGTCAGGGCGGCATCCTTTCTTGGGTGCTCGAATTCCCAGCATTCCTGTATCCGTGGGCCACATGTGCCACTGATCCCGCCCCCATTATCACTCAGGATATTGATCGCATGGAGCATGACCACGTAGGGCGTCTCCATAGACTTGGGGTCCTTCGTCGCCCTCGTCTCATTGAAGAGTTTGGACGATGATAATGGTGCGATGTACGCGGTATAGGACGACGGTATAGATATTCCCTCCGCTATTTTGCACGGTATAAAACACCCTTAGACCAAAAACGATGAAATGAATGTTGTGGCTTACGTTTGAGAAATCGCGAAGCACCGTCCAGGCACTCGGGACTGAGCTCGTTGTCGCCGAACGAACCGAGCAGCTCACTAATAAGGATGTCGACCTTTTCGGGGATTTCCAATGTCCGCATGTCTCCATACAGAAGTTGCACCTTGTCATCGCCCCACTCCTCCCGGTGGCGCTCTTGCAATCTGGACACGAAGGCCGTCAACAGTGCCTCGGGCGGAGCATGGCGACTGTAAACACTCACGTTACCCACGCGTTGGGGTTTTTCTCTACCGCGTACACGAAAGCCTCGCGTTTCGATCGCTCGATCGCGCGCAGGGCGCGGGCAACAAGGGGTCCTCGCCCGGCTCCGGCGACGCACAGAATCCTGGAACCATTTCGGGGTTAGCCAGATATCCGCGTCACGAGTGCGCGACATACACTTTTTCCGAATTTGGCCACTCCACCAACGCCAAGTATATCGCCTGAAAGTGCATGCGTAAACATAACAAACAAACGGCGAAGCCGTCGGATGGTGTGCAATTACCTCTTCGTAATTCCGGTATTTTACCGGATCTTGTTCAAACGTCTGATATGTGATGCTTTGTAGGTTATCCATGAGCGGCTGGTGCACAGTGAGTTTTGCATGTACAAAGCAAAGCGCTGATCAGACCTCACTTGTAGTGGGGCCTGCAGATAATCTTGGTACCCCAGAGCAAAATTTTCAACCGTACCGGCCGTCTGGGCAGCTTTGACAGCGGGGCTCGTTTTCTCCAGATGTCTGACATACTGGGCATATGCGGCCTCTCCCCCGCGCGTATGCTTCTTCGCCCTTGTGCCAGAAAGGATTATGTTTGGTTGGAGCTGCATAGGGGATCAGCGCGGCCGCAAACATGAACGTTGACTGCAATGAACCTTCATCATGTCCCGAATGAATGACTGCGACCCCTTGGTTAACACTGGATACCCCTTGGCATTCGTGATGAACGTTGACGCGGGGAGCCACAGGTGCCGCACAGGCTCCGCCAACCACTGGTCAAGCACGCTCGACGAGAGCGGCAATGGCGGCGTCAGATCTAACGCTATTCATTCGACTTTAGCATCAACGAATCATAGGCACCTTTGGGACTGCTAAAAATACCTAGAGTGAGCCGAGGGTTGTACCCACAGATGGTCCGGATGGTATCCCACATCTCCCATGTCGTCATGTTGGACTCCGGAGGCGTTCCTCCCAGCGCGGAAGGCGGCGGTGGGAGTGACTCCACCGGCGAAGGGGACCGCGATGGAGGCGGGAGCACGGATGTCGGGTCGTAAATAGGGATTCGTACAGAGAATTCCATGAACGGGATGCTCGTCAAACACGCGTTAATTGCGCGTGCGTAGGAGCCCACTTGAACGCGGTTGCTCGGGGGAGGGAGGATCGCACACGGCGCGTTCAAATAGGAGGCGAACGCTAACTCCTGTTGCAAGGCCTACCGCGACAGGGAACCGGCATACGAGTACGATAGGAATAAGAATTGGCGCGGAAACGCGTAACGGACAGGGCCACTCACGATTTCGGCGTCGTGGCGAACCCAGTCGTCCGACGCGTCGAGCTCCAGCCAATCCGATATCAGCGGAATCAAAGTCTCCGCTTCCTCTGGAACGAGCGGGTGTAAACGGGGAGGTGCGAGCGAGGCGGAAGCAACAACACTCACCCAGACGGGAGATCGTCACCTCATCGCGGAAGAACGCAGGCTTGGATCTCCATGCCTCCGCGCGCTGCTCGATCGCCAGCTTGTCGGGGGACCCCTCCGGGTCGAGAATACAGAGCTCCCTCCACCGCGCCTTCCATTTGTCGTTCGTGAGAGGGACGCAGAGAGAATCGTATCCTCCCGCGCGGGCGTCGGAGGTTGCGCGCAGAACGGGTGTTTCGTCGCCCAGGTCATTACGTCGAGCTACCTCTGTGATATCGTCCACAGAATAATGGCTACAGAAAGCAGGCATGTTGTCAGAAAGAACGCTTCCTAGAGCATAGATAGCAGGTTTGTACAGAGACGATAGTCGATCTTTCCGGCCGCAATTGAAGTTCTTGTAGCCAAGACCGCATAGTGTAAACGGATAGAAGGCATCTTATCGCCGGTGCCACAGATAGACGCCGTAATCGATCACGACCTAAGTGATCGACACTCGTATAATATTATTAGGACTCGGAGCCTTGCAATTTCAATCAGTACTCTACAGTAGTACCAAGGGAGAAATACAAACTGTTGGCTGACCATGGAACATCAACGAGATCGATTCTAGGAACGATAGGAAGTAAACTTATCATACACTGAGACGTGCTGCGGTCCTTCAGCTACCTTCTGTTCTCGGCCTCTTCGTATCATCGCCGTCTCTCTCTTCTCTTTGTGGTGCGCTGTCCGTACCCATCCCAAATCCAGTAACCACGCCTTCAATAACTGCCCGACCCACGATTCGTCGCAGCTCGTCGTCGGATGCCTCCCGGCCCTCCGCCTCCGCGCGCTGCATGACATGGTGCACAGACTGGAGCAACGAGGACGTCAAGTTTTCTGATGCTGCATTCTGTGCATGCTGAGAAGGCTGCTCCAGCATCTCGACGGGGGGCGCCCCTTCTCCGCCCGCATCTCTCCCGTCTAGGCCTTCAAGATATGCTGCGATGGCGGGGAAGTCTTCCTCAAGGTATTGTGCAGGCTGAGAAATGGGTCAAATTCCGAATGACCGCAGAAGATGCACATTCGCTTACGGAAATTCCCTCATCATTCTGGCGGTTAATGGCTGCACCATGATCTACTAGGAACCTGGCCGTTTCAATGTTCTCCACCACATACAGTGGGGTGTCTCCATCATTATCGGTGACGTTAACATCTCCGCCTATATATGTCATCATCGGATGGTTCCTAATAATCTAAGTCCACATACCACAAGATATGAGATATTGTAAGATGTTTAGATGACCATAGGAGGCAGCCGCATGCCTGTAGAAGATGTCAGGATCTTCGCCGTCAGTACATACTTGGAAGCTGTACATTGGAGTGTATGTGTTTGGATCGGGCACATTTGGAGACATCGCTGTGTGGCCGTAGTCAGCGGTTTGAACCGCTCGGTGCAGCGCAGTCCCCACAAACAGTGTACTTCGATCAGTTCCTGCAGCGCAAGGTGATAAGCTTCGCATCGGTCGCAAACAGAGCTATACAGTTTACCCTAACGCGCTCAAGGTCTCCATCCCCGGCTGCTACCCATATGTTCTTCTCATGTTGCACAGTAGTCGGTACAGGCATGGTGGAGTTGGTGCAAGACAGTTCCTGTGCCGAAGCGCCCGCCTGACCGATCGAGCTCAGCCACGTGGGCTGTTTCCGGCCACCGATTTACACGATTTCTAGTCATTGCGTACTGAAGCTGCAGTACTAATAGTGTGCAAGACTGCTTGTGGTACATAGCGCTTGCTGCGTTGTGTTAGCAGAAGACCCTCACCGTCAGAGCGTTTCGTCGCATCGCATTCATAGACGGTGATTTGCTCGGGATGAATTCATTACTATAGGAAATGCCACACAGGAAGGATCAGCCACGCTTCATGTCGCTTAGTACCTGGACTCGGGCTCTTCGCTCTTCGCCATCAATGCGTGTACGTGCGCCCCCAGCACGTCAGCTGGCGGGACGTTTCAAAGACACCGATGTTTTGAGTTCACAGACCGCTGTCATGACATCAAAACGAAGGACATGCGCTTCCACAAGGTCCTGGTATGCCGGTGTGGCGCAACAGCTTACGTAGGTCTCTCATCGGTCTCTCATCTTTGTTTGACTTCTGCAAATAGTAGGCTGAATGCATTTACCGGCTCGAATGAAATTACACATATAGAGAACTGTCCGAAACGGGAGCGTGGTGTTGGTCCGGAAGCGCTGAGCGATGGAAGTGGGGCGTCAAGGGGTTTAATTCCGCTGTCTGGCAGTGCATTCACATCGCTCGCGGCCACATACCGTTCTGCTGCAGAGAGGTGCATTCGGGATAGCACTGCACGAGGAGGATTCGAGTTCGGTCAGAAAATGCATAGAGTCGCTGTTGGCGACGCGCTCTTGATCAGGAATCTGGAGAAGCGGATCTGCGATCGGAGAGTGGATCTTCTCGTGGGCGCGGACTAGCGCCGGAGAGCGGGGGACAGATTACGTCGGCGATTTATATGCGGACATTTTCCCAGATCTGCGCTCGACGCTGTGCCGAACATTTCGTAAGTTATGCTGCGGTGCCAGCGTCCTGGTATGGTAGAGGGTGGGTGGGGGGCGGATGGAGAGTGCGCAGACGAGCGGATGTGCAGCGGACGGAGCGGCGGAGGACGTTCTGGATCTGTGTAATTGAGATCAAATTCGGGAGGTGGTCTAGCCAAATAAGTGGGTGAGCAAGTCGGGGCACGGGCCCTGATGGCGGCGGTGGCGGGGCTGGTCGCTGTTGGTGACTCGGCAGTGCGCTGGCACGGGTTGGGTGTGTGCACTCGGGCTGCGGGGTGGATGGGGGAGCGGACGGAGGGCGTCTCTGGCGGGGAGTATGTGCGAGATAGGCTTTGTTGATCGAGTGGACGGCGGCGAGCCGAGCGATATACGATATGCGACTTTGAGGAGGCGAGCGTCAAGGGCGGTGTTGAACCTTGTCCGTGCCAGGCTCAGCTGCAGCGGCACCAGGCGGAATCCGTCCGGCGCCCCTGTCTGTCGCACTCGCCCCCCCACGCGCACGCTCCTGTGCTGAGCTGAGTTGGAATCCGCCCGCCCTCCTCCTCCAGCCGTCCGCTCCTTGACCACGATCCATCAGGATCAGCTGCTCCTCGCCTCGTTCCTCCCTCTACCTTACGCCATATCTTAACACTCGCCTCCGTATCTTACTCCCCGCCTAGTCCTACCCTACCTCTCAGCCATGAGTTTTTTGGCCTCACACCACCGGGGCTACGACTCGCTTTCCCACCCCGACATCCCCCAGCACCCTCCGATCCACCCCGCCCACCCCTCTCGTGTCCCCATGCATCCCCTCTCGGCCTACGACAATCTCCCGCCCCACTCTTTTTCCCAGGTCCCTGCACCCTCCATGGTCCCCCACCCCGCACAACATTCCCAGGTCTCCGATCGTTCGCCCATCGGTTTGCCGAAGCTGGGGGAAACTAGGTGCTGTGAGTTCTTCCCCGTTCGCCCCAGCGATCGTTCATCGATCGAACACAACCTCCGAGACATATTCCGTCCGCACGCTTACGCTCCGTGATCACACAGATTGGACCCTGCTCACCTCCGACCTGCACTTCCTTTACCTCGACCCCGTCCTTGCCAACCATCTCGGCGAACAAGCAGGTCTTCTCGTCGGCAAGTCATTATTCGACTATGTACACCCAGACGAGAAAGACTCTGCAAAGGTCGATCTTGGCGCTGTTTTGGAGAGCAGAACGTTGCATGGGAGCGTCACTCGGTGAGCAGTACGCGTTTGGCAGCATATACCCCGTGTGACACAAAGCGTCTGTCCAGGGTGCGCTACTCTCGACTCTCGCGTCTCCGGAGATTGCTGGGATACAACGGGCCGGGACCAGGATGGTCGGATGCAGACAAAATCGCCGTAGACGCAAACTATATGGCCGTCGACATCGTGATCAACTACGCGGCTGACGGCTTGGTCTTGTGCTTCCATCACGCAGTAGTCGACCTCACCCCACGCGACAACGACGAACACAACAAAACGGGTTGGACAAATTGGTGTGGCACGCCTAACTTCAACATGGAGCAGGTCCAGATGTTATATCAACGGCTACAGTCAGCCATCCCCCAGCCACCTGCCGTCATCCGCGTGTTTCAAATCCTCCTGAACCAGCCTACACGCCCCTTGTGGTTGAGTTGGCCTGCTGAGCGCCCCGGAGAGCCGACTTCCAAAGACTTTGCCCGCCTTGCAGAAGACGTTCACATCAGCAGCACCGGAACCGACGCCAAAACCAGTTGCACACGTCGCTACAAGGCTTGTCAGATCATGGACTTTGGAATGGGAGATAAGCAGGAGGTGGAAAGCATATTTATACCTCATGGTTTGCGCCTTTCTCTTCGCCTCGCGCCGACACTGCCTAACGCGCTCTACCATGCTTTGCCGCAGGGGCCATTATTTTCGCTTGTCACAAGATAAATTCTTACCCCCGCGGAAACGTCGCTGGTGGCAGTGGCATGCAACAGCACCTTGGGTACCATTCCAATAACTACGCCACTCAGGGCCCCTACTACGACCCGCAAGCTCAAAACCTGGCTTCTTCTCAAATGCCCTCCGTTCCCTCCTACAACTACAGTCCCCAACCACCCATGTCGTCGTCGTATCCGCCCAACACCTGGGTGAACATGGAGCCAGCCGACTCGCAAAATCAGTACGCACAGTGGGCACCGAGCTCGCTGCCCAACGGTGCCCAGGTTAGCAGCATGCGTTCGTCATCGTACTCGGCGCCACCACCCTCTACCCCCACTCAGCAACACTGGTCTTCACAACCTCCGGCGTACCTGGAGCACGGGTCGCCTGTGTCTCCTTCGGTCGGTCCGTCGGCACCCAGCCCGACGGGCTTGCAATACCAGCCATCCGGGCAGCCGGATCATGATGAACAACCTCCTCCGTCACCACCGGCGGATCTTGTCCCTCCCCCAAGGTCTGGACGACGGGGAAGCAAGGAGCAATATACCAGTGGCGGGCGCAGTGCAGGGAACCCCCCTGTCGGGGTGACTAAATGCGCCAGCTGCAAGGTGACGCACAGCCCCGAATGGAGAAAGGGACCGAGTGGAAAGAAGGACCTCTGCAACGCGTAAGCTTTCCACGCTCCCGTTGTCATGCCTGCAATGAATCGTTGACTCTCGTCCGCGTGCGGCATAGGTGTGGCCTACGCTTTGCGCGGTCGCGTGCGAAGAAGGAGGGAAGCAGCCAGAGGCGTCGCAAGGACCGCGCGATGAGCACGTTGTCTGTGAAGGCTGAGCCTTCCCCTTCGGCGTCTCCTGTTAGCGCCTCATATCCCGGCATACGGCGCGGCAGCTACTTTGACGACGGCTCGTTCCTGTCGACGTCCTCCGCGGGCTCAGGATCGGGAAACGACAGCTTTTCACACAACCACGCATTTGAGGGCATCGGCACGCCTTCACCCTCTCCGCCGTCGGGTGGCATGCATTATGCCCCTGGCCAAGCTGTCAATTACAACCCGCCGATGCAGGCAGAGAGACAGCAGAACTATGCTGGGCATGCGGGTCAGTTTTACACCCTGCCTCCCCCGCCGCAAGGTATGCAGCAGCCCGGTATGCACCACGTTACTGGGAACGGACACTCTTCGGTCCCATCACGCCTAGACACGATCGTGCCATTCCCGAGCCGTCTCTCCCCCCTGGTGTCGCCGTCGTCGCCTGCCTCAAACACTCCGATGAGTGCGGGCCTCTCGGCGTCCTATGAGCGCGAGAAGCATCACGAACGGGAGCAGCACGAGCAGCTGATGATGTCGCAGCAGATGGGTCCGGAGGCCTCGTTCCGCATCCAGCAGAAACCGTCGACCTACCTGGGGCGCGATGGCTTCTGAACCTGAAACGTGCAAGAGCGAGCAGCACTTCCCCTTTACCCTCCTGTACCCCGTCTTCTCCCGCCACTCGCCCCCTCCGCACCCGCAACCTGCAAGAATTTCTCCCTTCGCACTTCCATTTATGATCACGGTTACGAATATGATGGTATGGGACATCACGCACTACATGAGCCTTCCGCGGTGTAGCCTTCGCATATACGTCGCCTGCGCCCACGCGTGCAAAGAGCGTGCGCCGTCGGTCCGATGCCTTTTTTGGTATTTATCCTCTGTATTCTCCCTTTGTCCGACCCCTAGCTCGCTAGTAATCGCCCTGCATCTCCTGGAAGCGTACAATTCCCTAGTTCGCATGGTTCCCCGTGTACTGTAATAATTCCAGCCGCGAATGGCAGATGTTGTCTCCCCAGTAGACCCGAATGGAATCAGCTTATCAAGTTACGGACTCGCGATCGAGCGTCGTACTGATGGCTGGGTATGATAGAGATACAGTAGGACACAGCTCGTTCACCAGCCTCGCGTTTCATACCGCCGTCCTGAGACTGTCCACGGCGTGTACGAACGGGTGATCGTCACATCGTCGAGGGCGAAGAGGGCGCTTGCAGCGCGCGAAGGTGCCAGTCGCGGGGCGCGCGCACGGACGACGACGGATCGCAGAGGGATCTTGTTGGTCCAACGTTGCTCGCGCCTTCGGGCGTCGGTTACGGCATCGGTGGGCCTCAGCGTGGCTCCGGAGCCCGGACAGGGCACGCTAGGCACGGCGGTGGATTTGGGAGGCTCGCTGACGCAAAGAGGGAAGCCGCGCCTTATTCTTGGACGTCGACGTGTGGCAGCTGCTTCGGGCGCGATCAAGATTACCACGCCGGCGGGTGCGGGGAAGCGGCGCACTCGCAGCTCACGCCGTTGGCTGCCTCAGGGGGAGCGCGCAGCGATGAATTTGCGTGCTAGAAGTACTAGAGTATGGAGTGATGGAGAATACCTCGTCTGCGCTCGGGTGCAAGGACGCTTTTGGTGCGACTAGTGTACATCGTGCGGGAAGCGCGTCGCCGCGACGCGTGTATATCATGTGTCACGTGCACTGCGCGTCAGGGATCGGCGCTTGCGGTGCACTCGGCTCCATCATCGACCGCAACTTGACTGGGTCTTGCGATCGCGCAGCTCTCTTGTTCCACCACAACTATCTTGTCCACGATGGCGTCGTCTGAGCTTCCTGAGAAAACTGTAGCTGATGGAAACGGCGTTGTTGACTCGCAGGGGGCAGCGACGGACCCCGTTGCGGTTGCTGCGCCGGAGGAGTCACAAAGCAAATCCGCGGCACCTATCCAGACACGGTGCGTTCCATCGCCAGAGTGTACAATAGTGTCCAAGATTCAGCGGTATTGTGTGCGATAGGGAGAAACACACGCGAGTAGAGGTTATCAAGCACCCGGTAGACGCGGGCTCTAGTGGCGAAGAGGACGATGAAGAGGAGGGGGGCGACGAGATCGAAGACTCGCAGATTTTGGAGGATCTCCCTGACGAGACCGAAGTACGCTTGCCAAGTCAAGTCCAGGCTAAAGCTATTGAAACTAACGCGTATGATCATGGCAGGACATCGAGCTCATACACTCTCGTCTCAACTCGAACAGCGTGAACAAACTCGGCCTGCCGCGTTTCGGCGGACACCTCAAGCGGCTATGTCTCCGGCAGAACTTCATATCACATGTCGACCCGGACATCTTCGGCGCCCTGACTGAGCTTGAAGAGCTCGACTTCTATGATAACAAGATCAAGCATGTAGGATCAGCGCTGAACAACATGAGTCATTTGACGTGGGTCTTGTCTGCAAGACGTATTCATGCATTTGCATTGAACCCCGTTCAAACCCTGCCGTGTCTAGGTCGTTGGACTTATCCTTCAATCTGCTAAAACGTGTACCCGAGGAGCTTCAGTTGAACCTGAAGTCGTTGAAGACCATATTCTTCGTCCAGAACAAGATCTCCCACATCTCACATCTCGAGCACTTCGCTCCGACTCTGAGGAGCTTGGAACTCGGTGGCAACAGGATTCGGGTCAGTACTCGGTGGGTAGGGGACCCTGATGTTAGTCTGACTCTTCTTACAGACAATTGAGGGTCTGGATGCACTTGTCAATCTCGAAGAGTTGTGGCTGGGTAAGAACAAGATCACCAAGCTAGAGGTAGGCTAACAACTTCTACTTTGTCCGCCTCTTGATCCTAACAATGCCGTAGGGACTTGACGGCTTGAAGAAGCTGAAGATACTGTCTATCCAGTCTAATCGCATCACCAGGTTGGAGGACTTGGAGAATTTGGAGAACCTAGAAGAGCTATACATCAGTCACAACGGCATAACTAAATTGGAGGGACTCGAGAAGAACGTGAGCATCTTCGGTGCAATGCGCTATGCTTGTGCTAACATGCGGGGACAGCCCAAACTGCGCACTTTGGATGCTGGCAACAACTTTATAGAGGTCTTGGAGAATATCTCCCACCTGACACATCTGGAGGAATTATGGGTAGGATTCTTCTCGTCTTGTGTTATTGAGCAGATTTACACCCCAAAATCTGCCTAGATCAATGACAACAAAATCACTAGTTTGCAAAACCTCGAGCCGCAGCTGAAGCATATCACCACCCTGGAGACCATATACCTCGAAGGCAATCCTGTGCAGAAAGCGGAGGGCGCCAACTACAGGCGGAAGGTTACCCTGGTGCTGCCGCAGATCCGACAGCTCGACGCGACGTACGTGTACTTACCTCATTCCCGTGTGGTCAACTCTTTCTCATAACCCCCCACAGGTACGTCAGACAGATTGCGGGATAACCTCGCAAACTTCCCGAGCAGGCCGCGTTCCCGCGCTTCGTTTCCAGCCCGTCTCCCCCACCTGTTCCTTGTACCACATACCCCCACAACCCCATGTATCATCAGATCTCCAGGGACAGGACGATCGAGTGCCCACACCGATCGCACTTCAGCGAATCTTGAGGGGGATGATGCCCGCGGCGCGGGACGATCGCGCGGGCTAGCGAATCGTGATGCACGATCGCCCAGGGGGACTTGGGCAGAGGCTCCGAGGCGAGGGCCGAGGGCCCCAGTTGCTTAATGTTGCGTTCGGTGGGCGCGTGGATGACCTGGTATGCACGATATGCTTTTCTAGGTCTGTTGCTCTGCATCCGGCGACGGCGGCAGAGCGCGGTCTCGGATCTTTCCTTTAGTGCGGTCTTGAGGGACGGAGTCAAGGTGGATGGATGACGAGGGGAACCCCAGTCAGCATGGCCGCTGAAAGGAACATGGTCAGATTACCACTCAAATGGCAGATATGACACCGCGAGCAGCAAGTCGGGCCAACGAAAGAAGTGGGTCGAAAGCCAGTGCTATTAGATAGATATAGCTTGTAGGAAAAAGTACGTGCCGGGCAGTGCCGTCGCGGCATAAGATGCACGTTATTTGTCCATGTTATGCAGCAGCCTCATCGCATAAGCGCCCATCAAGCCTTCTCCACGTGAGCGCGTATGCTCTCGCGAGCCGCCATTACCTTCGACCTTCGATCTTCGGGCTCGCCCCTCCTAGCATTTGGTCTTACTTTGTATCCCGATATTTCTCTTTGATGCCACCTGTCGACAAGGCAAAGGCTGCTGGGGTTAGTGCCAGCTCGTTTTTCGACCTCAAGGCCGAACTTGCGAAGAAGGAGGAGGATTTCACCAAGAACAAGGCTGCGGGAAAGGCTTCTGCTGTGGTGGGCGGGGTGAAGCGAAACGACAAGGTATGCGCGCTGCAGCTAGTGTTGAAATGTTAGCTTCTGACCTGTAAGTTGGTCCTTGCTGATCAGAAGCTCTCGAGATGGGCAAAGGCGAACGCCGGGGTCCACTCCCGTGCAGCGCGGGACATTGAGCTGGAGGAGATCAGCAAGCCGACGCTAGAAAGCGCTCGGGCCGCGTTGGAGCGCAAGGCAAAGATGTACGATAAACTGGCGAAAGGGAAGAGCGGCGGGCTGGACGAGAAGCAGTATAGTGCGCTCTTGGTCGACGTGAGTCTCTGCCCGGCTCACTGTTCTCTCGCGTGCTCACGTCTTCCTGCGAGCAGTTCGAGCAGAAGGGCATTGACTCGCGTTATGACTCGGATAGTGACGACGTTGACGAATCCCTGACCGTTCCGGTGGCGCCTCGGGACGAGCAGGTGCGGACCACCGCGCACGATTATACAGTTCATCAACTAATTGGTAATCTATGGCATCCAGAACGATCCTATAGTAGAATATGAAGACGAGTTTGGACGACTGCGCACGGCACTACGCTCAGAAATCCCCCGCGAGCTGTTACCACAACCAGAAGATGAGAAGGAAGAGGACTTCGAGTGCGTGCGGCCAATTCGCGTCGTTGTGGATATTGCGCTAACATGTCTCTTTATGCAGCCCTTACGTGATCTGTGAGCATCCTCCCCGTTGTCTCTGTTCCGAACGCTAACTCCCGTCCGCTTTCAGACAATCCTGTGAACCACTTCCCAGTGTACGAACCTTCTGCCGAGCGAGTCGAGAAGATTCGTGCCGAGTACGCCGAGGAGAACAATCCGCTCAACCAGCACTACGACGCGTCCCGTGAAGTCCGCGCCAAGGGGGCAGGGTTCTACCAGTTCTCTGGCGACGAGGAGACGCGTCGGAAGGAGATGGAAGAGCTCCGCAAGGTACGCGAGGAGACGGAGCGTGCGCGCGCCGAGGCCGGGGCCGAGGATGTACGCCCTGGAGAGATCGAAGGTATGCGCGCGGACGAGGAGTCCGGTGCAGCCTCGACGAAGAGCCGAGCGATGGAGAAGAGGAAACGAGAGCTGGAGGAACGGAGGAAGTTGTTGGAGGCGAAGAGGAGAAAGGTGGGAGGTAAGGAGGAGCCAGTGTTGTTGAAAGCGTCCTCTGCGTTGGGGGCCGACAGCAACGCACCGGTTACTCGGCAGCTAGCGACGACCGATCCTTTTGCAGCCTTGGAGGCGCAGTCGTTGGACCTCAAGGGCAAGAATAAGGTAGGAGCTCCCCCAGCTAATGCGGCGGATGCCTTCCTGGCGCAGCTCGAGCAGGACATCATTCAGAAGAGAGGTTAAGGATCAGTGGTGTGTTTCTTAATACTCCAGTATAGTGGTCCGACGTTCATCAACTCCCTACCTTGCGGCCAATAGCTTCTCTCGCCTCTTCTACAAGCTGTTCGGGGCAAATCAAGCTATACCTCGACCCCTCCTGCACATACTCGACGTGCCTCTGCCCCCTCTTCGTCATCCTCCTCTTCACCTCCTCCCGTCCCTCAAGCACGTCCATCATGAATGCGAGCGTTGCGCGTAGCACCTTCAATGCGGGCTTCCTAGCAGTTTTGTGACCACAGTTGATCAAGACCGTGTCCGCTCTTCCAAAGCCCTCCGCCAGCGCAATCAGCTTCTCCATGGTGTCCAACCAGACCACAATGCTTCCCTCATTCGGGAAGATGATCGGCGCCCATTCGTACAGGGTGTCTCCCACGTACAACATGCCCTCGCCCTCGTCCCAGAGTGCAAGCTCATCGGGTGTATGGCCGGGTGTATGCAGAAGTATCACACCAAGTGGATCCTCATCCACGGAAAGTACGGGAGAGCGATCCGGACGGAGGGTAGGCGTGTAGGAGGGCGTCGGGATGCCGAGACTCGCGCACAGGGAGTGGTCGGGGAGGCTATCTGGCGCAAGGAATGCAGGGTCGTGTCCCGAGACGAGAATCGGCGAGTCCTTAGCGAACTGCTCGACGGCCACTACGTCCGCCGCGCTCAAGCACCATCAGCTCAGCGCTCTTACCCTTCACTACCGGACAGCAAGAAGGCTTACGGATGTGATCGTAGTGGCAATGGCTCAGCACGACGACGTATCTCATCTCCCCGCCCGCGTTCAGCGGCTTTCCTCCATTGTCCGCGACCGACGCCTGCTCCAGGAAGTCCCGTAGGCGAGGGAAGGCCGTGTTTGGCCCTCGTGCCGCGCCGCCGCATCCGGTGTCTAGCAGTAGGAGCGTGCGCGCCGAGGGGACAAGTTTTGCGTAGATGAAGGGGTGCTCGTCGTAGATGTCGTCGATCTCGGTCACGAGGAAGGTGGTTGAGGTGAGCCGTCGCGCGGTGAATGTTGGTTGGTCCGCGTAGCCGTTTGGTACCACGCTGGGAGCCTTGCGAGTCTGGGGAGGTTCGGGACGACACATGGTGTGGCACGTAACGCGTATGTAGCAAATACGCGACCAAGCACCGGCCGTGCACCCCTATCGTCAGACGCAACAGTGAAGTAATCTTCCAAGTTTCACAGGCTCGCATTTGGTGGCTACGAAGAGAGATAAGATCATAACATAGTTCCCAGCCTCCCTTCCTAGTCGTACATCCTATGGCTACTCTCACCTGCTAGAGCAATCTATCTAGGTTTTGTTGTTACAGCCAGACCCACAAGCTGCCCATGCTCGGTCCCCTCATCCCCATCATACACGATCAGACCGCCCCATGCACGTCCTCCACGCCGGCAATGATGTCGCGCCTGCGGCGGGAGTCGCTGATCATCCGCCAGAAACAGGACAGATGACCGCAACCTCCTCGCCGCCGCGCAGGAAGACGTGCGCGGGGTCGTCCACCATCTCCTCGTCGACCGCCCACTGGCTCTGCGCGAGCACCGCGCCGAGTCGCGTGCCTGGGTGGCGCGCGGCGAGCAGGTCCGCGAGGGCGCTCAGCGGAAAGCCGCCCTCCGCTCCTCCGTGGGCTGTTTGTTGCAACGAGGGGAATGGGTGGATGGCGCGATGGAGTCAAGGGAGCACGGTCAGTTCTACTTGAGTGCATTGTAGCGCGAGAGAAGGGGGGCGTACGCGCGGGAGGCTCTACCACCGAGTCGAAGGTGAGGGGCACGCGCTCAGTCGTGAGCCCCGTCGCAGTAGACGCGGCCGCGAAGTAGAGTACGGTGATCGCCGACGGGGTCTTTTGTGTGGAATCTGGGGCTGTCGACATGGTGGGGCAATGCGCGAGGGGGCGATGATGAGGGGTAGGATGGAGAAAGAGAGGCGAATTCGGTGAAAGCTCGAGAGGAGTGGAGGATGTGCACACGCGTGCTCTTTTAGGATCGACGGCGCGTGCATGAAGACCGCGAGACACCGACGTGAACGCTCGCGCGACGCGCCCGGGGTTTAGGACGCCAGCTGCACGAATGACGCGCGATCGCCGATGTACATGTTAAATTCGTGCTATCCTCTCCCCGAAGCTCGAGCATCGAGAAATTTCAAGTACGTCTGCACACTGTATATTGTACAACGGCAGGGTGCCTGGCTCTCTCACCAAACCTCCCCGAGATTGTCTCCTAGCGTCTTTCCACATGCCTCAGCTCCAATGCATCTCTGTGTGCGCCCCGCGTGCGTGTGCAATCCCGCTAGGCCGGCGCGAGCGGTCTGAGCTCCATCGTCCACCAAATCGGTTTTGACGTGTTCACGGTTACGATTGGCTCTTCGGGCAGGAGGTGATTCGAGGTCGACACCATACCATCAAACGAGGATATGCGATCCTCTGCGGGGAGAGAGAGAGATAAGGGCACGAGTAAGAGCGGAGGCGCCTGAGGCTAAGGACGTACTGAGGTTCCATCGGAGCCCGGTAGTAGTCAGGACAGTTGAGTCTATGCCCACCGGCAGGAGTCCACATGTAGGTCCGAAGAGCGTGTGGTCTACGTGAATGCGGTGCTCACCCTATGGCGGTGGGAGGTTCAGCAGGTTACAGAGAAGGAGGCGAAGGGTGGACGCACGGCGTCGAGCAGCCAGGCAACATTATCGTCCGTAATCACGAAGGTGCGCTTCCGACTTTTGCGAAGTTTGTGCACTAGCGACAACGTGTGCACCGTCTGGTCGAGACGACCTGTAAGCCCTCCGAGAAGGACGATGGTGTTTTGCTAGAGAGCATCAATGGGGGTGTAACACACTCGAAGGTTGCTGCGGTACCTCGACATGGCGCTCCGCCTTCTCGTCCTCGACCAGCGCGCCGATACACTTCATAAGGTCAGTCGAATCTTGATCATCGTCGCGCACGATGCGTACGCCCTGGGAGGAGTAGTACGCGCGGACGTCATCCCGGATAGAGTCGAGATCGCCCTTGATGAGATCAGGCGTGTATCTGAAGAGCGTGATATGTGGTGAGGGCGCGCGGGGGGTGAGAGGGCAAGGGTTACGTACGAGGGCAAAGCGCGACTCACAGGTGCCGCTTGTCCTTGCCGTCATGCGATTTGAGGAGGTCGTGGAGACGGTTGGCACCGCCGTCCGCGCATGCGTGCCATCTTGAAGCGTGCCAGACGCGGTCGAGGAGGAGGAAGGAGAAGGGCTGGTTGAGGATGATGAGGGCGTTGCGGTGCTGGCGAAGGGGGTCGAGGAAGGAGACCTCCCAGGGGGTGAGGGCGAGGGCAGCCATGAGGAGGAGAAGAGAGATATCGGCTCGAGGCGCGTCGCGTCGGGAGAGACACAGACTCGGAGGCGCGGACACGTGCCTTGGACGGATCGGGAGGGTCGTGTCCTCGGACTCGGACTCGGACTCAACCGTTGGGGCAAGACATATGCGCTCTCTCTCCCTCACCACCACCGCCCTCGTCGTCCTCGGCGTCGCTCGCGATGGACAGGCTGCACGACCACCACCAGTCCTACTCTTGGCACCAGGTCCGTCTGCCCCTCCTTCCCCCTCTCCCTGAGCTCACCCTGCCATCCCCATCCAGTCGCACGACCAGGTCTGTACATGACCCGGACAAGCAGAGCCAATGGGGGCTGATAGAAGCGCATATAGGCGACCATCCTCCTGCTTCTGCCGTATGAAACCGTAGAAGACGACGTCTCCGTGAGTTTCACCACTAAGCCCGCGTCTCCGCCGTACCTCACTCGGCATACGTTCGTAGGTCATCATCGAAGAAGAGTACCTTGTCGCGGGAGTCCTCGGGCAGCCGCCTGTAGTCAAGGTGTGTACTAGATACGCTGTGCTTACTCCGGATGGCGTACTCACCGTCCTTCCAGGGCAAGCTCTATAGCAAGGTCGACATTGCGCAATCCATATGGCAGCTTGAACATCGCACATCTCGGCTTTCCCACCGCGAGCGTACCACCTCCAGCGTATCTACTGCTTCTACGCATTCGTCTTATGCGTTGGTCTCTGAACCTGAGATATCAAGCAGTTTTGCGGCGTCCTTGGAAGCCGGTGTCGTTTCCGGCTCTGACATAGACGATAATGTACTATCCTCACCCGCTCTGTCGTCGCCCATCTCGACTTCCACAGATGAGCATATCGGTCCTGGATATGATCTCCGCCACCAGCGACGGTCAAGAGCATCTGTCTCCCCACCTGCACGGCAGCCTCAGAGAATTAGCCAGGCGTCCTCATACTCGTCCCTCGAGTCGCTGCACACTGGCACTGGGAGACTGCTCACGATCCATCTGGAAAAAGCGGACTCGGTCATTTGGCCATCCCTCATCGTCGCACCCGTCCCAGAAAGTGTCTCGCCAGCTCCCAGTAGCATGTACCCTTGGACGACGAGCGTGACGGAGGAAGCCAAGTACAACATGGATCCGACCAGCCTGGCGTTGATCGCACTAGACCTGTACGATATCCGGAAAGCAAAGGAGGATGCGTTTGAATACTTCATGTGAGTCTGCCATCCGAAATCCTCAGGAGTCTCATCTCAACCGTCCCTACAGTCGCGCATGGCACCAGGCGCATCTCCCCTCTGCCGCCATTCGCCTCGCAACGCACTACCTTCCCTTGCGCACTCTCGTTCCCGAGCCCTCGGACGCGGTACCTGATTCTCCGACCTCTTCCGTGGTCACAGTCTCGGCGAAGGGATCCCGTTCCGTCCCCGCCGTACAACTCCCCACCCCACCTTCGCCGCTTTTGACCACCTCCGCCCTCCAGCTAAGCTCCGTCCCCCCTCCGCCCAAACCCGCATCCCTCACAGTCCCGCCTGGGACCGAAGAATACTATCTGTCACGGCTCGGAGGTGCCCCCGGTCTCGCACAGCTCTTTCTCGCCGCGGGTCTTCTCCACCTCGAAGGCACCGCGCGCACCCTCCTCGCATCCTCTTACGCGGGGCTCTCCGCCCTCCGCGCGCCCTTCTCCTCATCCGTCTCCGCCCCCGGGCCGTCTTCGAGCCCAAGCGGGGGCGGGAGCAGCAACACGGGCGGGGGCGGCGTCGATGCATGGCGGCGCGACCGCGAGCACGCCGCGCGCTTCTTCAAACGCGCTCGCACGCTCAACCCAACGCTCGACGTGCCCCTCCTCCGCGCAGATCCCGAGTCCGAATACAACTCTGGCGCAGAGAGCGGTGCGGGCGGCGCGCGCAGCCGGAGCCGCGACGCGAACGTGCCATCGCCACCACAGGTGCGGGTTCCGCGGAGACGCGTAGACGTCCGCACGGAGCGCCACAAGGGGACGGAACTCGAGATGCCGACGCTCGACGTGCGGCGGGGTGCGCTCTCCGCTGAGGCGCCGCTCCCGCCCATGCCCTCCGTGCGCCGCCGCAGGGCGCGGCGCCGCGGGACGGTGACCGCGACGGGCGTGGGCGTAGAGAAGGACGACGCGGACGGGGACCTTTCGAGCTCGCTGCTTGAGAGCGTGCACGCGGAGCCGGACTTGGACGGGAGCGGGGAGGACGACCGGACGTGGTACCTGTACATACCGGGCCTGGTGGGCGCGGGGACGGCGCTCATCGTCGTGGGGCTGTTGAGCTTGCAGAGTTGGCGGAAGAACCAGGGTTGATGCATATGCATCATGTCGAGCCGCGGGGCTGGCGAATCGTATTGGGCTAGGTTGGCTGCTAGCAGCTGGTAGTTGGACGAAGAGTATATACGTATCTACGGGCAGTACCTGGGTTAGTGTTGGATGGGTCGTAGATTCGACGTTTGCATGTCCTCACGAGTTTGAACGATCTAGTCATGATGACATTTATACATTGGTTTCCCCTGCAGCCTGCACTTTTAGCTTCTGAGATCTGAGTAGTCTATCGTGCTGCATGTCTCCCGTGGTCGCATCTCTACTCTTCTTCATCCCGCCCACCCAGGAGCGATGCGGTCAATGGTGCAGAGACATATATCATTCAACAGACCTGATCACAGGAACTCAGAATGTAAGCGAGTACGTATACGTAGGGACCATGGGACATGTATCAAGGGGGAAAAACGCAAGGCTGAAGTAGAGCAAGCGTGAAGATAAACCGCTTCAAGAAGCCCAAGACACGACAACAAGCCATGTGCAGCAGATAAACGGATAATGGTTAGACGAGACGGTGAGATGTGACTGTATGAGGATCAGGGGCAGAATGCAATAAGTTGAGTGGGACTTGGAGTCAGAAGCGGCGAAACGACGATGGACGAGGTATATACAAGATCGCAATGGTATGAATAGAACACGCTGAGCGGGCATGTAAAGGTGCGGGAGTGTGTATAGGCAGAATGCAAGCACGAGGGAGGGTATATACACATAAGCATGAAGAAAGAGGCGTGGAATCGACTCGGCAGATGCGTTGGATGTTAATAGTGCAAAGGAGTGTGGGGCCGCCGCGCACAGGGCGCGTGTAGCGGCAGCGAGAGTGTGGGTGCTAGTAGAACATTAGGCCGACCTATAGACAACGCCATCGAGAAGGCAAAGCAGGCGCAAAAAGCAAACGGACAACGAACGGGAATGTGAATTAGCTCCAAATATGTATGTACGAACCAACGGACGCAGACAAAATAAGGAAAACGAGGAAGAACGCAAGAGATAAAGATGCACGCTCAGCTCCTCGTGCTTGTGCTCGTGCTAGGTCGGGTCCGCGACTTCGATCGCGACGAGCGCGCCCTTGGGTCCGCGCTCCTGCGCGCCTCCACCGGCGACGCATTTGCGAATGGGTGATTCGAAGCCTGCAGCAGCACGGGCGAGCTCGCTGCCGAGTTCGACGCGGAGATGTTGTTGGTGATCGCCTTGATGCGGTCGCGCTCCGCCGCGAGGTGCTGCAGTAGCATCCCGTCGAACTTCTGGATCGACTCCCGCTGGACGCGGCGCCCGCCCTCCTCTGGCTTGAGCCGCCCGTCCGCGCTTGGGGCGGTCGCGGGCCTCCGCCCGTCCTTGCGGGCGCTGGTGCTGCTGCTGCCATACCCTGACCCCATGGCGTACTGGTGGATAGGCGATGACGACACAGGGCCAATGGGGAGGATGGGCGACTTGGGTTGTGCGACGATGCCCTTGCCCTTCTTGACTGAGCGCACGGAGGTGAACGATCGGCGCGCCATGTCCGCGACGTTTCCAATCGGCTTCTTGCGATCGTACGTGAACTGCGGCATGGGCTCCGCGGTCACGAAGCTCGGCGCAGGCGAGAGCTGCGGGGTGGAATGGTTCCCGAGGCGCATAATCGACGGCCGCGAGCTCGAGCTCGACGCACGGTTCGAAATCGCCCGCGTGCGCGGCTCGACGTACACCGCCGCCGTCTCGACGATTTCGGGCGAGCGCGGCGGGGGCGGCGGGTTGTACCGGCTCCGCGCGTGCTCGGCGCCCTCAAGCGAGAGCTCGTCGTCGCTGCTCTCGTCAGACGTCTCTAGGTCGTCCATCGCGTTCGAGATCGTCGCCTGGATCCGGTCGAAGAAATCGGTTGGGGAAGAGGGCGCCGGCGCCGAGTGGATTCCGGGTTCCATGAACTCGGTAGGAATTCGTAGTGACAGTGAGCTGCCTTGGCCGCGTCGCGCTGCGATCGGGGAGATAGGCGAGGAGGAGACAGAGGAATGCGAGTACTGTACAGACACGTCTTGCACCTGTGCGACGTCGGATGAGGGAGAGGACAACACCACAGACGGGCCGCTGCGTGTGCTGGGCTGGGAGCCGCGTGTAGATGACGATGGCCCGTACGTGGGGCGAAGCGCAGATGGTCTAGGAGGTGGAGATAGCACGGTGAGCGGGGCAGAAGAGGAGACGCGTGGGGGCGGAGACATTGTAGCATTGCGTGGGATGACTGGAGGCGGGCGAGGCGCTTGTGAACGCACAGGTTCAACGAGGGATGCAACACTTCTTCTAGACAGGGAGGACGGAGGGCGACAGCTGCCAAAAACTGCATCACGGAATGCAGACGCAGTCGGGGAAGGCGCAGAATACTCAGAGACAGATATGGATGGTCGACCGAGTGATGTAGATGGCCGCACACCGCTCGTTTCGACATCTGTATCCAAGGGGGTCCTGTACGACATGCTGTCGTCGGAATATCGCGAATCACTTTCAGTGCGTGCCGTGCTGAAGGAAGGCATATCTTCGAGTGGCCGTGGTATCGGAGATAGTCCTCGATAGACCTCCGGGTACCCAGGTATGGGAGGAGGTGATAGTGGAATCGCTGCACGTCGTGTATCCTCTGGGCCAGACATTAGGGGCGTGGACGCGGCTTTGCGGACGGTATAGAAGGAAGCCTCCGACGACCCTGGAGATGGGTTCGCCGATTTTGCCATGCTTTCCGGAAGATCAGGTTCAGAAAGGGAGTACAGAGGGTTCCCCAGCTGCTTTCGAGGCGCAGGCGCTAGAGGTGTGTGTAGGGCCGCTGGCGTCTCCGCACGAAGGGGAGGATCTGTGTCGATCGGCAAAGGGCGACCTGACGACTTCGGCGACTTCTCTGGCTGTGAGAGCGTACCAGGCCCTGCCGTAGCAGACGGGATCTGGAGAGTTCGCACCTCTTGGAATGACGTGAGGGGCGCGTCCTCCGTTGGAGAGGCGAGTGCACCAAAGTCCTCCACGATCCGCTGTCCCACTCTCCTTTGAGTCTCAAAAGCGCCAACCATAGGGAACGTAGCCTCCGACTGGGCAGGTGGTGACGGCGGAGCCTGGTGTCCGTCGCTAGACGCAAATGACGAATCTGGGGTGTTCCCGAGCGAGAGGCTTACAGCTTCCCGCAAGAGCTCTTTCCGCCACATATCCTCATCTGAGCTGATGGACCAGATGCCGGGACTGCCTGGGACCAGGCGATCCGCAAGAACACCAGCACCGACGGAATCCTGAAGACCCAGGCCAAACATAGCAGACGCTTGCGCAGCGAACAAAGCATCGGCAGACGGCGGCGGCAGGTCGACGGCGTCTGTAGGGTCGATGATGTCGTCCAAAAAGCGGTCCCGAGCAGCAGTCGGGGTTTTAGGTTTCCGCCCGTCCGCCTTGTTGCGGATCTCCCTCTCTGCCTCCTTTGCCGCTGTCACGAGGTCGTCCATGCGTTCCCGCAAGACTACCACTCTACTTGCAGGCGGGGGGCCGGGGGGCTGCACAGCTGGAGGTGGTGGGATTTGGGGCTGTCCACGCAACAGGCCAGAGGCGGAAGGCGAGTCCGACGTCGTTCTAAGGATAGGACCGTTGCTGTCCAGCGCCGGTGGGCTGGTGGGGAGCGGTGAACTAGGTTTCGATTTTGACTTGCCTATTCGGAAGAAGTCGAGGAAGCCTGAGCCTGTTGGCTTGCTCTTCTGCGCGGCGTCCTGCGTGGGAGGCGAAATAGCCATCGGCTTCGCGTGGGCAGGGGGCAAAAAGTAGCTGTTGTTGAGGAGCAGACGGAGGCGATAGGACACGTCGTCTGGGTCAAAGTCCTCTGGATGCTCGGGCGAGACTATATCGGGGTACGACATGTCTGCCTCGTCCTGGTCCTCCGTGTATGGCAAAGACGATTCCGTACGCGAGCCTGCTGACGTCGAGGCGGGATACACCGATGACGACGTCGCTGAGACCTGTGTTAGAATCGAATCCCTGAAGTTGGCACGGGATGGCCCCGCTATGCGAATCGCAGGCCCATCGCCAAAACCATATGGCGTCTGTGGGCTGGGCTGAGAGGACGAATCCGAGTGCGTGTTTGGCTTGAATGACTGTCTGGGGAGACTGAGACCGCGGAAACGCGCCTTCGCCTGAGCAGAGGTGTGAGTGCACACGTCCGAGAGACGAGAAACATGAATGAATGCACGAGACGCACCCCTTTGAACGAGCCCGTGTCTGACTTTGCCTGCCTGCCGCGCACGTCCAGCTCGGGTGGATCCCTTATGTCCAAGGCACTCCACGACCTCGCCAGCTGCATCTGCGCAAGACCAAGACCATGACCTGGCTGGAGTCCTTCAAAAGTGCGTCCTTCAGGGCCAATCGTTCTTGACCGCCGCCTCACTCGTTGTGCCTCCCGCGCCTCCTCTGTTGTGTTCATCTCCTCCGGCTCATCGTGCAGTAGTATGGGCACAGGTGGGGCATCGTCCAGGTCTAAAAAACTATCGCCCGCGTCGGACTCGTACTTACTGCTCGCCGAGCTCCTCCCTCGTTTTGAACATGTGTTCGAGCGTGTGCGTGTGCGGGAGCGTCGGACGAGGGACGAGCGAGAGGCTCCGCTGCGTACGGAGCTAGCAATGGAGTCCGAGCGAGAGAAGGACGCGCCGCGGGGGAGGGTGGGTTCGACGACGGGGGCCGTCGAGGGGAGCATGGGGAGCTCGACGTTGCATGCGACGGGGATGGCAGAACCGAGGCCGTTGTCGCGCACGACGGCGTCCCACAAAATACGCGACCGCCTTGGCACCAGGACCCCGGCAGATTGCGCTAGACGCGCTAGAACAGACGTGCGGACTCTGATGGAGGCGCTCGTCGTCTGCCCGCGCCTCAACAAGCGCCACAGCACCCCCATAACGACGCTCAGCACGATATGTTGCCCGTTTCCACAGCGCATTCTATCCAGCATGTCTGACTTGACAGCCCATATGAGTTATGTCACCCACAAATGACAGAGCCATCTCGCCAGATAGGCAGAGACGTCCAGGTGGTTGCGTAGCCCCATCTGGGAAAGCAGAACAGAGTGCCAGCGGTCCCTACCGGATCGAACACGTTCCGCATTTGGACATACAAGTTCGACCGCCAGCACGCCGCCGCCCCGCCAGATCTGAGTCTCAGCAGAGTCAGTCCGCCGACCACTGCCAAGATGTCCGCTCTGGCTACGCTCTCCGCTTGTGCGTATGCTCAGAACGTCTCGCGCAGCCCGCCAGACATGCCGACGCGATGCTCACACCGCCGTTACGCCACCAGACCTGCCCACGGGCCCCGGCTGGCTGCCGACGTGGCAGCTCATCGTCGCCGTCACGGCCACGCTGAATACCATCGGGAGCCTCACCAGCGTCGCAGCATCGCGCAAGCTATACAACAACGCACCCGGACTTGGTATGTCGCTTCCCAATCTGCCGCTGCGCCATTCTCAGGCACACCATGAACGAGGCTGCTGAGCTTTAAGCGCCGCGCTGCGCCCGTGCGTACACACAGTGAACCCGTTGCAGTCCCGCACTTTCGGCATATGGACCCTCACCTCCGCCGTCGTGCGTTTCTACGCCGCCTACAACATCGAGAACAAAATGTGAGCACCCGGTCCTTGACTACTGCTCAGTGTGCCGTGGACGCTGACTGGGCCCCACCCCCCGCAGGATCTACGACATCGCGCTCTTCACGTACCTCTTCGCGTTCTTCCACTTTGGCTCGGAGCTGCTCATCTTCCGCACCGCGCGCGTTGCTCTCGCGGTCCTCAGCCCCGTCATCGTCTCCAGTGAGTGTCACCATGCAGTCGCCCGAGTGTGCATGAAAGAGGACACAGCGCCCGTGCTCACCGCCCACTTTCTCTTCTTTCCTTCACACAGCGACGTCCCTCATCTGGATGCTCACCCAGTACGAGTTCTACGTCCGCCCCTAGACCGGGGCGGTTCCCCCCTCTTGTACCCGCACAGTCCCCCCCTTCTCCTCCCCCTCCCCCTTATCCCTCCGACCGCATCCCGAAAATATCACAGTGCTCACCGCCACACTCCCATCGCACGTACTTACACGTACAACGCACGTATACACTCATTAATCCCGTCGGTGTTCTTTTGGGGGCCCTTCGACGGTTCGCGGTTCGGTCGACCACGGTCCACCGGGCACGCATCGGTCGCGGGGTTGCGCTTCTTCGCTCGACAGGTTCGACTCCGCTCTGGCGCCCACATATGACAGGAGGCTCTTGGGTTCGCTGCCGCGGCAGCGGTTTCTCCGCCTGCGCAGCGTTGACCGGTGACCTGGCGCACTAAGCCTTGACGAAACACGAAGCAGACGGGCGGCAGCCGCGCCCAGGCATGCGGACATTTGAGTGTGTCGGCGAGTGAGGTCTGAGGCCTGAGATCCCATGAGGTCGATGCGGGAGAACGAACTAGACCCTCGATCTAAACATACGAGTGTGGGGCAGCCAAGGGCATCGTGGCGTTCCGGTGCAAGACGCAAGTTCATGCATATGCGTGCAGATCACGGACAGACCCTAGGCCCGAATTCGGCCGCTGGGCGCCCCCTGGGGGACGGGGTAGGGACGCATGAGCCAAACGAACGTGCAAATAACGAGCATCGTCGTAAGCGGTCGCGTCTGAGCTAAACTGCGCGCGTCGTGTTGGTCGGTGGGACTCATGACAATAGGAGATCTCGATGAGAGGGTCGACACAACACGCTGCGCCGCCAGGCCGTACCCGAGTCGGAGCCCCGCACAACGCATGCGTCCGCCGGCTGCGGGAGGTATCATATGCAATAATATGCCACAGACGCAAGGACACACGCCATGTATCGCGCCCAATACGAGCTACATCACCGCGCCCAATACGAGCTACATCACATACAGCGGTCCAGACATCATGCAGCGTCTCCAGGCCGTCTGCGTCAATACAAAACCCCAAGTACAAGCACGCCCGCGGCAAAGGAGCCTCCGCGCGTGCAACTCCGACGTATTACAGTCGCCCTGGCACGATCACGCCGACGGGGGGTCAGCGGACACCCGCGCCGTCAGGTGCACAGAACAAGGTGAGACGAGGAGCACGTTGGTGGGTGCGCAGCCGGGACAATTTGACGGGCCCAAGAACGTTGGCCGGGCCAATCGGGTGCGTGTCCGTGAAGTTGGATGGGAACTAGACGTACACACGTCGCGCGAATGCCGACGAATGTGGGGGACACGACCGGAGAGAGTATGGAGGTCCGGTGGGACGCGGCATCGGTTGTGGGGTATTGCGTATTGTGGCTACAGTGCTATGGGGTTGTGTTCGACTGCCAACGTAGCTTGAGGGTGTGGCGGAGGTCATGTTATGCTGCTACGGCTATGAGAGTGAAGTGTGCCCTCACGAGAGGTAAGATGGAAGGGACATGACCGGGTTGGGAGAGACCGGGATGCGGACGTATGTCCGAGATGCAGAATTGGGAAAATGTCGGTAGGGTGAAGTCATCACGCGTGCGCAATAGACGTTGCGAAAGATGCGATTTGACCACGCAATGCGGCGCTATACATAGCGCGGTTGTATTGGGACGACGAGCTGCCGCGAGAGGAGGCGAAGGCGGGGCAGGAATAGCGAGCGCTCTATTTCTGCACATCGGCGGCATGCCATAGCAAGCGGCGAAGGGAGAAGAACTGGTGCAGTCCGCGTCGAGAGACGATGATCGCGAGGGGCGATGTGCTCGGGCGATGGTTGCTCCAGGCGGGTGTGCACCAGTGTGCCCCATGATGATGCAAGAGCGCATCAACAGCACAGGAGAGCAAGACGGACGGCTATGGCCCCGTTCCGTATGAAACGCAGTGTGCAGGGGGAGAACCGGTGACGAACGCAGGGGGAGGGGATCACACGGACCCCGATCCGAAGGTGAGCTGACCTGCGCTGGGCTGCCGGTGCACGTTCGCCTGGGCGCAAGCGTCGACGGAAGGTGACATAAAATGTACGGCCGCAAGGCCCGGGGAGCGCGCGAGGAGGCGGGCGCGTGTACGGAGCACAAGTCCTCCGTGCTGATGTTCTTGAACGTGGAATCGACGAGCGCGGGTGCCTGTGTGGACGGAGGAGGTGGTCCGCTGCGAGCTCGGCGGAGACACACTGTGCGGGGGGGCGCCTGCGAGTGCAGCGGCTCTCCGGAGCATGGGGTCACGTGTGGGTCGGGGTCTGTTTTGTTGGGATATTGTGGGGACTGGCGAAGGCGCAAAAGCTTAAGCCATGGGCAGAATTGTTTGCCGAGAGAAGGCGGGGCAAGTAGAGATGCGAAAGGAAGCGGAGAAGGTCGAGCACGGCTGCTTCGGGTCGCTAGACGCCCGATGAGCCACCGAATGAGGGCGATCGCTCTCGGCGATGTCGCCAGTGCTCTCTCCGGTCACGTCCTTGCCCAGTGACCTATATAAGATGCCTCGCCCGTACTCTACCCGCCTTGTTTTCTCCCCCACCTGCTCTTCACCCGTCCTGCCTGTGCACATCCTCCTAGCCACAACCACCCGGACACACCCCTCTTTCTTCCGCCGCACCCGCACATGGCCTCGGAACCCTCCGTCGTGGACCAGTTCCCCCCGGAACTGCTCGCCGTAATATGTGCTCACGTCTATGCTTCTGGTCTACCCTCTCCGACACCCTCTCTCGACCCTCTTGTCTGTGCCGACCAGTCCGGGGCTCCGACGGACTTGCCGTCCTCCTTTCCCCCTGCTTACTGGCCGGAGTCTACCGTCCGAAGAACGCTCGCGAGCCTCTGCCAAGTAAACAAGTCTTGGTACGAAGCCGCCAAGCCATGGCTCTGGCGCAAGATTGAAATCCGCCTCCCTCGGAGTTGGCTCTCGGTAGTCGAAGAGATCGCCGGAGGAGACGACGAGGACGCCAGTGAGGAGCAGGCCGCTCTCATGGTCGACCAGACCCTCCGCAGTGCAGAGACCGCGGCAATGGCTGCGAGATACCTCATTGGCGAGTCATCCGGCAACGATGCCGCCCTCGAGCTCCACGACAAGGTCCTCGAACGGCTCTCGGGCCCCGACATCTCCATACCGCCAGAACTCCTTACTCCTCCGGCCAGTCGAGAACCTAGTCCACGGCGTCTCAGGACTAAGAGCAAGTCTCCGGCTCGGTGGAAACTCATGCGCTCCAT
Source organism: Trametes gibbosa (assembly GCA_022606055.1). NCBI lineage: Eukaryota > Fungi > Basidiomycota > Agaricomycetes > Polyporales > Polyporaceae > Trametes > Trametes gibbosa. Next base: position 32,113 of record JABYQJ010000035.1, on the reverse strand, counting down.
CAGCGTTGCAGTCCAGGACGTTATGGAGCGCACGCACCCCGGCATTTACGGCAAGTTTCACGATGGCTTGCGCAAAAATGTACGGACCTTGCTGACCCATGTGCCGCTGCGTATAGTGCCACCGCCGCATGATCCCCACCCTGGACGGTTTGTGCGCCATTTAGACTTCAATCACTTCCGAACCATCGGAATGAGGCGCTTGGTCGAGGAGGGCGTCAACAACCGCTTCGTTACCGGAGATAGGTTGGCAGCTGTGCTGAAGGTATGTGAACCGCTTGTTGAAACATCAAGCGCCAGACTGACCGGGCCGTGGGCTGCGCTGCCAGGAATTACCAAACCTTCTTGTCTTCGGCGCTACGGAGTACATGGATGGGGCACTGACATTCCCTGTGCTGAAAGAACTCCTCCTGCGCGGCTCCGCCTCGCGTGGCCGCGGCCGTCCTTCGAGAGGGCGTGACATCGTCATTCCCGACCCGAACGACCCCGAGCAGGAAGATCTCGCGCGCCGTCGGGAATGCAAGGACCTCGAAGCGATCGACCTTACTGGCTGCGTCAGCGGCGTCTTTGTCAGCGCTCTCTCCCAGTTCGTCAACACCTTCCTCCTCGGTCATTCCGAGTCAGACTCGAGTGACAGTGAGGACGAGCGGGAGCGCCGCCCCCGCCGTGGCAGGAACATGGTCCAGGAAGAGCCGCTCACCTTCTCCGGCATGCACCGACTGGGTCTGCGCGGTGTCAAATCCCTCCAGCCACACATCCTCGAGCCTCTAGTGCTCGCCTTCCCACATCTGACCCACCTCGATCTCTCCTGTACCCGAATTACCCCTGAGGTTCTCGCCGCTCTCGCCGGCTCTAGCACCGTCCGGCTTCAGTCACTCGCTCTAGAGCGCTGCAACTGGCTAACGGGTGAGAGCATCCGGAACTTCCTCGTAGATGCCCCTGCTGCGCATGACATCCGCGAGCTCTCCCTTTACGGAGACTGGACGTTCCCGTCACCGCTGACCGAGGAGCAGCTGCACGACATCTTCACACTCGCGCCCTGCTTCAAGAACGGGAACCTCGTCTACCTAGACCTCTCAAGCGCGCCCATCACCCGTGAGTTGCTGCTCGACACATGCCCAGCGCTCCCGCGCTTGCGCTCGCTCGGGCTCTCGCACATCCGCAACCTCGCGCTCGGCGCCGTCGCAGACTTCCTGCTCACGAAGGCGTCCACGGTCGAAATCCTCACTCTCGTCACGGCGACACAAGAGCTTGGGTATGGCGAGCCTGCGGTGTCCATGCGCCAGGCGACCATCGCGCTGCACACGCAGCTCATCCGCCCGCTGTGCACGCCGCCGTTCACGTTCAGCCTGTCGGCGAAGCCAAAGGTCGAGGACCCGCCCACGCGGCTGCGTGTGGTGGAGCTCGCGCCGCCGCTCATGACAAGTTTGGGCTCGGGCGCGGGGACGTGGCGGATCGTGCGGAGCAAGGGCGGGAGGGGGTGGTACGTCGACGCTGCGAGCGGGTGGACGGCGCAGGTGTCCTCGGACGGGGACGCCTGTGGTAGCGAGGGAAGCGTGTTGAGGAGGGATCTCGCGCCCAACCACCCGTGGCGCGTCGAGATCGAGGCGCTTGCGGACGCCAATGGGAACGTGAGCAGCGGCGTGGGCTGGCATGCGCGTAAAATGGAGGTGAGGCGCCGTTCGGTTTCTTTGCTGTGCTGTGGGGGGTCGATTGCTGACCGAGCCTTGTGCGTTTTTTGGTAGGTCCTTCACGGGGATGGCCTCCTTGGACGCGAGGCGGGCCTGTATGGCGCCGTCGCTTTCGCATACCAAGGATGATTCTGGCGTAACATTCTCAGGATTTGCAGCGAGCATCCGAGGCATGAACATTGAAAAGAAATGACCACACCTAGCTAGTTGGCAGGGTGTCGTTGCACGTACCGTGTACATTATTCGCTCTATCCTCCAGCACTTACTTACCGTAATCACTCATTCCCACACGATAATTCTCCTCTCCCCTGGGAAGGCTCATTGGCACTCATACTCTAGCGAAGTCGTTCTTGCATACCTGTACCATTATCGCTCTGCACACGTCGTCACATCGGTGAAATATACGGATCATACTGCTGTTCATCGCCGCGGTGAAAATGGCGCACCTATTTGGGTTATCCTCCGAATCCATTCTGTCAGAGCGGTGTGCAGAACTCACGGCAATGTACGTGTAGTTCCGCGAGCAGTACGTTCATCACCCAGAAGAAGCCATCGGGGCCGAGCAGACACCTGCAGAAGGAGCTGCATCGTCATTTAGTACTTGGTATTCGGACTGCACAGCCAGGACGGGGAAATCAGAAGCCTACAGCTACCAACCGTAGACGGGACGTGGTGGACCGCAGCACAGCACCCCATTCAACTTGGACTCATCGATCCATGATTGAACGTCTGAACACCCGGGCATGGGCGGTGTAGGCATATATGTACGCTCTCGCGCCCTTATCGCAGGTGTGTGCCTCGCGGTACATCGAGTTCGGAATCGGATTTAGTCCGGTAGCAGTGCGCCGCTCGGCCAATGGCGAGCCGTTGTCTCTCCCTCGGCCTTATCGCGACTGCCAGGCCGGGCAACTCGTTCCCTGGAGTCTCTTTGAAGCCCGAAGTTCTGCTTGCAACTGCGCGCACTCCCATGGCTTTCGGCAAGGCTCGCGTATGTAGCACGATATGGACGTCGCTTCCTCAGTGACACTGCACCCAAGTCTCTCCGATCAGTCTGTGGTTCAGCGGGAGCGCTCGGGACAGCCAAGCGGCCGGAACCCAAGGCACGAGCTAATAGTAATCGGAGAAGCGCGCCTTCCCCCCTGCAATCGCAAGCCTGCCAGTACTTGTCCACTTCCCCGAGATCCAGGAACGACGAATCGTGCTCAAGCTGCGCGGGCTGGCGTATTGATTGGCGGACTCGAGGGGCTGACAGTACTTGAGATCTTGGGGGGCTTCAAAGCTGTGCATTGCATACGTGGGATGTGTTTTGCTGGCTCTGGAGAACTGGCTGGCTATGTACAGTGGTCCTTGGGAGGCTTGGACGAACTGTCGGGGTCTGAGAACGATCACAGTCTGTGACCCCAGGGCAGCTACATCCGGGCACTGAGTCGGGGAAGAACTGTACTTCTGGGAACATAGGATCGGAAGCGGACCGCCTCGACTCGAAGCCGAGGACGCAGAGAGGAAATTGCGCGCAGCCACGGATCTATGCATTGATTCATTATGTACTTGGGCTCGCAATTCTCGGGAGGCTTCGAGCGGCACAGTTGTCAGGGTATGGAACACACCGAGAAGTTTGCGTGCAGTGTGATCATTGTGCCTCGGGGGCAGACGCACAGCGCTCTTCCGCCGCGTACTGGTAAGCTGGCAGCTATCTGTATGCTGGAAGTATGCTGTATGGTGGACGTGTACCTGGGCAGGATCTAACTTCGATAGTCGCAGGGGAGGCTAATTACCCAGATAACCTTGAAACAAGGCGAAGTCTAATGGTAATGCATTGTTCACATCGGTGTCGCGATATTCCGTGATGCATTCAGGGATACTCACCAGAGCGAGGTGTATCACCAGAGCGAGGTGTATATTTACGTCATTGCCTCTGAAACCCGCGGCGCACGCCTTCGTTCGCGTGTTGCGGATAAGCCCCCGCTGCTCATGTCTTGCGTAGGTATTGTCGTCATCGTACGCAGCAAGTGATATCATCCTGACAAGTCTGAGTAAGGGCACGCTCCTCAAGTGAACCCCTCTACGGTAACCCTATCACGGCATATGATACTAGCACATGAACTTACTACGACATCCCAGAGCGGTCTAGCACTCATCGGCGCTTTCCGGGCTGCCTCACTGGCCATGGCCGCACGACTCGCAAAACGAATGCCTGGACATGAATGAGTCTTATGGCTCCTTGCGACAGCACGAAATGTTCAGAACGTACCACCATACGCGCACGCCCCTACAGCGCTGCCACCCAGGCGGCCGCGCACACTCGCGGCCGCCGCAGTGCGCTTCTAGTCGCGCCTCGGCACACGTCTGTAGTACACATACGTGTTCCGGGACTGCGTCCGTCGCAACTCGCCAGTGCAGCTCGCGCGGTCGAATGTTGCTGGCCGCAGGACCCCGCCTGTCAACTGACAGCACAGCGGCCTTAGGCCCCAGCTCGCCGCCGCGATGTTGGCGGCCGGGGGGCACTGCTGCACGGCACGGAGCCGGGAGCGCGATCGGACCGGGGGCCTGTCTGTCCAGCACGCTGACGACGAGCCACCGTTCGCGCGCGAAGGAGGTCCGACAGTGTCAGTAATGTTAGTAATCCTGCTGGGCGCGCGGGCGCACGCACGCGACGCCGCGCAGGCTCGTTGACGTCGTGGCGAACGCCGTACGTCGAATCTGCGCGCGCCCACGCCCACTGCCTTCGTCCAGGCTCGAGAGGCATCAGACTGTATCCCACGGTGCGGACAGGGGGGGCGGTGGGACCGGGTACGTGTTCCGCTGCGGGGAGTAGTCTGGAGAGGGAGACGGGGGTGAGGCGGGTGCTTGAGTGCTATCGTGGCACTTACCAGAGGGACGATACCTGCTCACTCGTGATCGCAAGGGGCGGCTTCGAGGACAGCATCTGCATTCCAGCAGGCTTTGCTGGAACGTGCATTGTGCGGCGGGTATCGATACGATAGCCTCCATGAGAGCCGTCGCACTGCCCCGCACTAATATATAGGCCATTTGACGCGCCCTGCGCAGCGCGGGGTCAATGCAGAGGCGTCTTTATTCCGCTGCAGACGTTCTCCGCGGAACTTCCCCTCGTATAGCGGCGCAGCGGAGCCCTGGGGTCCTCGTCCCTTGGTCAATGCATAGTCCGCGCGGGTGTACAAATAGAAACCGTCTTCGGCGTCTAAACCGACAATGGCGTTCTTCGTGTGGGCATTAAATTGATGGCATTGCCTTTTGCAACCTGTGTGGCGCATAGCGTAAGTCGTGCGTCTGCCTGTCTCGTGGGGTGAAAGAGAGCTGGGAAGTTGCGTGAGGGGGTACCGTGGCCACGGTGCGTACGTCTTTTGACGGCGGTATGGGAGTCGGTTCGGGTGCCGTTCCAACTCCTCGCTGCGTGTGCCAGGGTCGTCGAACGGTGTCCGTCTGGAGTTCTGAGAGATTAATATTCATATTCGGCGATCGGACGGGTATACAGCTGTGGCACGTTCGTTCCATACATGCTTTGGGGTGTTGCGTTGGATGCCGGGATTTGAAAAATCTGTGCTCCAGCCTGGTCGGTCGAGGGTGGCGTCTGTGATATCGGTTCGTCCGCCCTGTATGTGCATTGCAGCAATCCTGGAGCGCGGGGCCTCGTTGGAGGTACGGCATGGCGGCACGGCGTGCAGGCACAGGCTTGCACCCAATCCGACTCCTTGGGTGTCACTAGGAGCGTACCTGGCTGTGGTGCGACAATGGGACACGCTCCGTTATTCATCCCTGCATGAGGAAATGCGTGTACCAGTCTCTCGGCAATATGAGTCACGCGGCCTCGTTGCTGCTAATGAGCATCAACGTGCGCCTTCGATGGTTGCATCTTCGCTTGAAGTACAATGCGGGGGGTTGTTCAACGCGGCGTAACCTTAGTACTGGTCTGACGTGAATCGCGTTGAGACTACAGATAACCTCGTTCGCGGCGAGGGCTCCTCGGGATCTTCTACCGCAGTCAACCTCTTCAAGAAAGGTAGACCCGAAAAGGGGGGCCCTGTGAGACGCGAATCGGGAGTTAGGGACCACATGCGGTGCGGGTGTGTGTGGAGAGAACGTACCCCTTGCTTCTTGCTTTCTCGATTTATACCGCGGTACGACACATCAGATAAGTACGCCAGGTGGCATAATCAGAGACCCTTTGACGGAGTGAAGTGCGACTGCACTGTGTGGATGTGGTAAGGCATCGCGGGACGATGTATCGGACCGTATTCCCTCAGACTAACTGCAAATATCACTGTTGCGTACGTAAAGAATTCCGCATGGTGGGAAGCCTTGGAAATGGCCTAAAACCCATCGTGCGCCCCTATGTGTGCATGGTAAGCATGTGTGATCGAGTGTAAGCCAACCTAGCCACGTACGTTCTCACTGAGACTTTGGCACGCGGAGCAAGGTGGCGGCAGAAAATAGGATGTCCACTTCTGCATGATACGCATCATACCCACGATTGATCAAATTCCAGTGATAATGGCCCAAATACATGCTTGGTTCGTCGGGCTTCGTGCGTGGTAGCAAATCGGGGACATTTATTTTTGAAAAGCCTAACGCCACACCGAAAAGGGTTGAAATGCGGCGGTAGATCGCGTCGGAAAGCGTCGACACAATCGGATGAATGGCAGTAGTCAGCTGGCTTTGGGGCAGGACGAACCCGAGAGTCATACGTAGGCGGCCGCAGTAAACCATGAACGGATGGCGATGCGCGGTGTACATTCTCGACGGCCGCTTTTACGGCGTGGGCGCGGGAGATAACATCGATGACCACTTGAGCGTTGCTGCAAACTGCGTATCCGACAACCGGACTTCCGCGCTTTGAGGCGAGCAATACGCTGTGGTGATGCTGCGGCAACGGCCCGTGGAAAGAGTCAAGTTGTACTCGAACTTCCCGAGCCTAGTAGGGACGTGTTTATCTGAAATATGCTTATTTAGCCTAATAGTGCAAGCCCTCAGGCCTCAAGGCCTTACTGGTAGCAAGGTGTAAATTTACTTGGAGCTTGTTTGTTCTGCACTGTTCAAGACTCATGCGCAGCATGGAGGACGACGCCTGCCTGGATAGCAATGCGATGCGATATCCTATCGAAGCGTTCTAACCAGCCCTCCGCGTTGCCGCGTTCGTTGAGGGCCCGAAGACAATGGACGATGATCTGAAGCCGCGCGAATCAGATTGGCTCTAGCGTTATTGGGTTTTTGATGTTGAACAAACGATGACAGTTGCTGCGAGCACAAAATGGTGGCCCGACATTTTGGGTAGACCCAGCGAGCATGTATAGGTTCAAAGCGGGGGATTGAGATGCACCTGCGCAGCTAAAAAAAATTGTGAACTCGAGCTTGTCTCACAGTTCCGAGACGGGGCCGCGGACGAATGCAGGCCCAAGCACTCCAAGCGAGCAACAAGTGCTGCGAGCTTATTGTTATGATCAGCTATAGTTTTTTAACACATACAACATGTGCCGTCGTGCCATCGCCATGGGCAGGCACTCATCCGGTCCATGCGGTGTACTGGCTCGCACAAGGGATCTGAGATTGGAGATTGGCGACGGGGTGTCTGGGGTCTGAGTGCCTAGTTGAATGTATTTGGATGGGAATAAAGGGAAAGATATCCACCGCCTCCTCCCAGTCCCAGTCTGTCCCCCTGCGTCCTTCTCTCTTCATCCTCCCGGTCTGCTAATCCTCGTCCCCTCGCGCTTCCCCTTGAGAAGTTTTGCACCGGATTTCTGTCATCCAAGGACACCTGCCCTCGGGTTTCCTCTTCTCCCGCTCGAGTCAAGCATGGATACTGAACAAGGCGCCCCCTCCTCAACCCAGTCTACGGCGGTGCAACGTCATCCCACCTTCAACCTCCCGGGCGAAGGACCTGCACAGCGGCGTTCGACTACAAATACGAACGAAGTCACCCGTGCTTCCTCACGCACCTCCCGACTCTCCGGCCCAGGATCCCTCTTACGAACACTCACCATGCCTGAGAAACCAGTAGGAGCTGCGCCCCCCCTCTTCCAGCAGATCAAGGCCATCGTCACAATGTCATGTTAGTCTACGCCCTCTCGCACCTGCTCGCGTGCGCCAGTGTTCACATCATTCCACAGGGCTTAATGTCCTCCTCGCATGTATCCCGGTTTCGGTATGTGGCATACTATCCGTCTCTAACCACCTTCTCAACCGTCTGCATCCACAGTGGGCCCTACATTTTGCCCTTCCGAACACTAATTCCAATGATACCATAATCTTTGTCTGTGCGTTCACATTTCCACTTCTCCATACGCCAGGCTCTTGACACTTCGCAGTCTCATTCCTCTCCATTATACCCTTGGCGAAGGTAGCGTTGGCCATACAACCTGTAGGAGTGTACGCTGACGCTATTACAGCTACTTGCCTTTGCTACTGACGAGCTATCAATGCGAGTGGGCCAAACACTTGCTGGCTTGCTCAACGCCACACTCGTAAATGACACACTTCTTCTTCGCACGCGCTGGTACTGACATCCATTCGCAGGGTAATGCGTACGTATTCTCCCCTCCATCCTGTTCCCTGTGCTCACATATCTCGCTGTTAGTGTTGAGCTGATTGTCGCCGTAAGTGATTGATGCACTTTCACCTCGCCCACAACAATTGATCGGCTCCGCTTGCTAGATCATTGCCCTCGTGCAATGCGAGCTCCAGATCGTTCAATCGTCATGTACGTACATTCAGTCGCTCAATGCCGCCGGCATATACAAGATATCAGTCTTATTGTGGTCGTACTGACGCTCATTTCATTTAGTGATCGGGTCCATCCTCAGTAACCTACGTAAGCGCGCGTTCTCTGCAGGGACCCCTAGATTACACAGCTCACCGGAACTATCAGTGCTCGTACTCGGGATGTGTTTCTTCGCCGGTGGAACGCGGTTTTCAGAACAGGGCTTCGGCATCAGTGCGTGTCATTTTATCATTGCCTTCCTTGCTTCACGGAGCTAGCTATATCCAGCGAACTCACATGCGTTGCTTCCCTGCTTTGCGATGCCCGCTCTGCGTCAGGTGTAACGCAGCTCAATTCGTCGCTGTTACTGCTCTCCGTGATTGCTGTGCTTATCCCGGCGGCGTTCCACTTCACTGCGGGTGAGCAGATTGATGACCCGAAGGAAGCAAAGGACATTCTTGCTGTCAGCCACGGTGTATGTCCCAAACTATTGTCACGTCATGCCTATGTCCCGCTAGATGCTGACCACTATACTCGTTAGACCGCCATCATCCTTCTGTTCAGTGCGTTGTATTGGCTTCCTTCCGCCCGTTCGTGTCAGCTGATACACTTGTCTCGTTACAGTCTATGGCTCGTACTTGGTGTTCCAACTCTTCTCACATAAGACGCTTTACGATGAACGTCATCCCGACGTATTTAAGTCGACACAGTACGAATCCCGTGAGAAGAAGAAGGCTTTAGCAGCCAACGGTGACGCCGCATCGCAGGTCACCGAAGGCAACGGCAGCTCAATACCGTTGACGAGTGTGACGGGTGACCGGTTCCAGCATTCACCGACTGGGAGTGTTTCGCACGAAAACGACGTCGAGGCTGCCACAGCTGCACCATCTGTGTCCGAGGAGGAAGAGGAGGAGGTCCCACAAATGAGCGTGCCCATGACTATCGGGCTGCTCGTCGTGGTTACAGTGGTGAGTCAACGCACAACGGTCTACGTCGCGACACCCCGACCGACTAATTAACCGATGGCGTTCCTGCAGCTTGTTGCAGTGACAGCGGAGTTCCTCGTCGACTCGATAAACGGGATAGTTGAAGGCGGCCATATCAACCGAGAGTTTATCGGTCTCATTCTTCTGCCAATTGTTGGCAACGCCGCAGGTGCGTTCTCCGCCGTTTGTACTCGCCGTCGGCCAGCGCGGCGTGGCTCTGCTTTCTGACAGCCTGTACTGACGCCGCCATCTAATCCTACCGCCAGAACACGTCACGGCTGTCACGGTATCAGTGGAGGACAAACTTACGCTCAGTCTTGGCGTCGCCGTTGGTTCCAGTATCGTACGTTGCGTCCCCCTGGCACCGCGATTACCGTGATGATGGATTTGTACTGATCCGTGCCTGCCCTTCCGTCATGCTCCATCGCCGGATATCTCTCTCCACATAGCAAATCGCGCTCTTCGTCATTCCGTTCATTGTGACCCTGGCGTGGATCATGGGCAAGCCCCTGAGCTTGCTCTTTGACCCGTTTGAGTCCATCGTTCTCTTCTTCTCCGGTGCGTCTCTAAGTCCTCCCATTCTACGCGCGTCTCGCACGCGTGTTTACCTGCATGCAATGATGCTAACCGCCCCGCCCCGTCTCCAGTGCTCGTGGTCAATTACGTCGTCCAGGACGGAAAGAGGTGCGTGGTTTTTGCTACATGATAACTGCGATGCGTCCTGACATGTGGGACCGGTCCTTGCTAGCAACTGGCTTGAGGGCATGGTCCTCATGTGTCTCTATCTCATCCTCGCAGTGGTGTTCTGGTACTACCCAGGTGCGTGCAGCTGTGACTCAACTCCTCAGGTGCCTCCCGCTCACTCTGAACCTTGCCTGCGCAGGTGTCACCGAGCTCGGCCGGTCGCTCATGTGCTAAGCCTCGCGGCGCGAAAATTTGCATGAATGCCACACACGCAGCGACATGACAGCTTGCTCCGCAGACTTAGACATGCGCGAAGGGATGACGCGTGTGTGTTTTTTCCGCACATATATATCCGGATCCAGGGGTTCCTTCCGTTTTCATTCGCATTGGCAAGCAACAGCTCTTTGGGCGTCGTCGGACCTTTTACCATGTATCTCTAGTTCCCAGCAGTCAACCCCTTCCGCTTCACGCTCCGGAGAGCTGCCAGCGCGCGCCCACCGTTTGTTCGCATACATTATAACCTACCGCGTACCGAACCTACCCCGCTCTTCGCAGCCCGCCTCTTGCGACCACCCTCCCACCCTCCTCCCGCGCTCCGCTCTACCCCTCGCTCCTTACCTCACGCTGCCCCACGCCGTCTGCGATCGCGATCACATCGTCATGAGCATTTGTCTACGATATATACGTCATTCCGCTTCCATCCTGTGCTGGGCCATGGTGCGTCCCCACTGGCACCGGCGAGCGTTGACTTTGTTACCCTGTGCAATAAATTAATAATGAACGTTTCTCGTGCAGTCATTGTCGCCGTCGTTGGAGTTTGGGATGAGACCGGTGGAACCTGTCCCTGTTCCCATCGTTGACGGCGAAGTCGAGCGCGTTCCTCCGTTCATTCCTAACTTACCGGTCGTGACGTGCGGATTCTGAACACACCGGTGTCCGGCGCACTGTATCACGTCCAACAGAAATAGAAGGTCGTGCCAAATATACGGTGTAGACACGGACATGGAGCGCCCACGCCGAGCGCGCGTCCGTACGTGAGTGGTAAGAATCCGGACATTTATGTAGACTGCTGTGCACAGACGGAAAGAACAGTAGTGGCCGTATCTGTCACTTAGACGTATCGTATCGTATCGCACAGCCCCGCGCGAGAAGTCCATATCCAAACCAACCCGTGGTGGGCTCGTCCACCGTCCACCACGAGGCACGAATCTTGCGGACGATCGTCTTGCGGAGAGAGAAAACGACGCGCGCGCTCAAAGCTTCGCCTTGAGCGACGTATCGGGATGCGCGAGCGTCGCGGCTGCGGCCGCGAGGACGACCGTGCCACGCTCCTTGACCTTCGTAGCTGGAGTGGAGAGCTACGTTAGCCGTCGCGCATTCCAGGGGCATTCCCACCGCGCACGAAAAGAGCTATGAGGAATGACACGCACTGAATATGACCTTGTCGCCTTCCTTCCACATCTCCGTCACGAGGGTCTCGCCCGGGTACACTACCCCCGCGAACCTGATACGCCGCGCGGCGGTGTTAGGATGCGTCTCGGGCACCACGAGATAAAGCAAATCAGGAGTGTACGGGTGCAGCTGCAGGCGCATGTATGGAAGATGCGAGGTTACAGGCCGCAGAAGCCGCCCGAATGCGCTTCTCCGAATACACGGCATCCGGTATTGCGGCAGCGTGGGCAGCGCCCGTAAGAGGGAGTCCACCCACATACCTGACTTTGATATCCTTGTACTCGCCGAACGCCTTGAGGACATGCTTCCCGGAGATGCCCATCGAGCAGAGACCTGTGGGTAGTGCATGCTGTGAGCGAGCCGTCGAACGCAAGGCCTGTCCAGCAGGCGTATGTGGCAGACTATCACCATGTAGAATAGGCTTATCGAATCCGCCGACCGCGGCGAACTCTGGGAGGATCTGTCGGTGGATGTGGTCAGGATCCCTGATCGCGTGGGTGCACCGCACGGATATTGCGGTGGGTGAGTGGTCTGATGACTCACGTGCAGCGGATTCAGGTCGCCGCTTAGCCTGTTTGCACGACGAGGATCTGTCAGTTGGGGTACTCCAGAAGGTGGGAGCACGCTCGGAGCGCTGCCTCACCTGTACAGCGCGGCTTGCGTTGTCTGGGTCTTCTCTTCTGCGACTACATCTGGTTTGCGTTGCGGGGGCTTGTTCTCCGCGGTTGCGGCGCCGCGGTCTGTTCATGCATGCAGCCGGTCAGCCGCGGAGCTCGCGCAAGCCACATTGCACGATTGAACATGAGGGAAACTCACCCTTTCCTGCCCGCTTGCCACCAAAACCGCCTGAGCCACGAATGAAGACCGTAGACTGGTTTTCGAAGATGACCTTGCCCGTGTGCTTGTCCTTTGTCTCCACAATGGAGGTCACCGCAGCCGCCTTGCCCTTGTCCAGCACCTCCATCAACCTATGTGCGCTCAGCGACCTCCCCAAGCGTTCAACGAAACACAAAAACTCGCCTCGCCTCGTTGACCAGCTCGCCGCTCGTCGGAATCGGCGCCTTGATCGCTAGGTATTGCTCACCGTGCAGCAGCTTCGCTGGGTTGAAGTTCGGGAGCCAGTCGAGCGACATGCCCCCGCTCGCCTCGAACTGGGGGATGACGCCGAAGGTCGGGAGCGCCGCGAAATTCTCATCGTTCTCGTACGTCCACTGCAACTCCTGCTCGGTCGCGCCGATGCCGAGGTTGTACAAGATCACGTCGCGCTCGACGTAGCTGTACTCCGTCGGGTCCGCAACCTCCTTCTTCGCTGCCGCGACGACGTCTGCGTCTTCCGGGTCAGCATACGGGCTATCATCAGATCCTTCGCTCCCTGCGCTCTCGTCGGTGTTGCCGAAGTTTTCAGCGATCTGACGAAAGCGTTAGCGTCCAACAGTAAGACACATGCTTATGGATTCACCTGCATGAATGCTTCCTGGGTGCTTCCGGGGTTCGTAGCGCGACCATCGTCTGCGTGTCCCGTAAGCACGCTTCCAAGTATCTATCGAACGATCTCCACTCACCATAGTCCGTAATGAGTTTCCATTGCGAGATGACAGCCTCAGGCGTCAGCGGGTGGTTCACGGGGAATCCGTGACCGCCGGTGCGCTGCCACCTGATCTGCGCAATCCAGCCAGCAGCGACCTGGAAGATGCTCCCGGTCGTTTCATCGTTCGCGTCGCTGCTGAGGAAGCCCACGAGTGGTGCGACGTAGTCCTCCTGGCAGACACAATGATGAGATCAGGATGTTCCCGGTGACATGACGAGTGCAAACCTTCACTGCCTCCACGCTGGCTGCGGCCCTACATCCGGATATCAGGATCGGCAGAAGCAACGTGGCATGACTTGGCACTCACCGACCCAGGCCAGTAGCAGCGCCGGCAGATGGAATGACGACGTTCGCCAAGATGTTGTACTTCTTGCCCTCGATGGCTAGCGTCTTCGTGAAACCGATGATACCGGCCTTGACCGTGGAGTACTGTATGCGTTAAGTTGGGTAACGATTACCACGATTCGAGATATCTGGAAGAGGACCCACGTTTGCAAGGCTGGGTAGGCCATCTGTAGACAATGTCAGCAAGGATCAACCTTCGGGCGTGCGGGATCACTTACAAAGACCAGCCTGGGAACCCATGGTAATGATGCGACCATACTTCTGCTTCAAGAAGTGGGGCCACACTGCCTTGGCACACTGGAGATCCTGCGTCAGTACCCGTCGTCCATCATGATCCAATGCGTAAGAATGACCTTGTACGTTGCCCTCAAAGTTGTTGTCAATCTAGATGGTCTCCCAATGATGCCAAAAATCGAACATACCTCAGGTGAACAGCAAGGACATCGTCCCAGTCCTTCTCTGATAGCTTCTCGAACGCACTGGGGCGGGCAACGCCCGCGTTAGCGACGAGAACATGGACACTGCCAAAAGTGTCTAGCGCAGCCTTGACGATGCCTTCGCCATCTTCGGCGGACGCAACAGCGGCAACAGCTTTTCCACCCGCTGGCACGGAACAACGGCAATAAGCATCAAGATTACGGACGACACTGACCATGAACTCACCCTTTGTGATCGCATCCGCCACGGCATTGGCAGCCTTCCCATCCAGGTCGTTGACCACGACATTTGCGCCCAGACGGGCGTATTGGAGGGCATAAGCACGTCCTAAGCCAGAACCTGCACCAGTCACAATGACAGTCTTTCCATCGAAGCGTACTTCAGACGATGTCTGCGCATCTGGCGAGGCCTTCGAGGATTCCGCGATCTTGGCCTGTGGAACGATGAATATACTACCTCTACATTTGACTGCGTGAGGCTGCTCACCCGAATATCGAAGTCAGGCAGTGTTTGAGGGCTGCGTAGGATTGTGAACACGGCGTTAAACCCAAGCAAATTTATATACCCACTGTTCAGGTTCGGTATCAAAGTCTGTGATTTGCTCCCACTTCTCTTGCACCTGTAGAACATGGTAATGAGCACTTCAAGTGTACCATAGAAATAAATAACTTACAGCTGAGGGCGTGAACGTCTTGTCCGTTTTGAATGAAACACCTTTGCTACGCTCCCATCTGATTTCGGCAACGTACCCGGCACCGACCTCAAAGATCTTGCCATTCGCATCTGGACCATCCGGATGGGTAACAGCCAAAACGAATGGCGCAACAAACGCAGGCTAAAGCACTGGTCAATGTCTGTATGGCCAGAGCGAGCAAAATGTACGATCAGACCTTCAAGTTCGCAAGCATTTCTGGGGGCATAATGGTTTCCGTCATGGCGGACGCAGCCATCTTCGCACAGTAAGCATCTAGATACTCCGCAAACATTATACGGTATGCCACATACAGGTGCGATGACGGTCGCTTTGATATTGTACCGAGCACCCTCAGCGGCAAGTGCTTTGGTGAAGCCCACCAGAGCCATCTTAGCAGCACTGTAGTTTGCCTGGCCAAAATTACCTATTTGAGAGCTCTCAGCTTGTAGACGTATGTGCGTCGGGCTCACGGGGATGTGACGTACCATAGAGCCCAGCCGCACTTGCGGTGTTCACGATACGCCCAAAACCTTGCTTCTGAAAGATGGGCCATGCAGCTTTTGTACAAGAGTACGAGCCTTTAAGGTGCACGAGCATAATTTGGTCCCACTCCTGGTCCGACATGTTCTTGAATCTACGGTAGACGGGCACTTCAGTGGGTGAGGACACGGTGCCTACGAATGCACGCACCCCTTGTCTCTCAATATACCAGCGTTGTTGATGAGGATAGAGACACCACCAAATGCCTCTACTGCTGTCTTAATGACGGCCTCTCCATCGGCAACGGAAGACGTGTTCGTGACGGCCTTGCCGCCAGCTACGGTCGAGACGAGTGCTCAACGATCCTGCTCGGCCCAGCGGGCTGTATGCGTACCTCGGGTGATCTCATCGACAACGGTCTGCGCTGCAGCCTGGCTGACGTCGTTCACGACGACATTTGCGCCCCTCGAAGCGAACAGCAGAGAGTAGCTGCATATGAGGTCATCACGCGGTGATCAGCGCCAGAGTCAGCGGTATATGCGCACGCTTTTCCAAGTCCACCTCCAGCGCCGGTGACAATAACGGTGTGGCCCTTGAACGATAGTTGAGACATGGCGAACGAATGGAAGGTGGGCGAGAGCGAAATGAGGTGGAAAGACAGAGAGAGGGAGATATTATAGACGAATGCGGGGTCGTGCCAGGACGAGCCATGTGAAATTCGCCCGGTGGTCTGAGTGATCGCGCCCACGTGAATAGACGCATCCCTCTCTGAGACTCTCCGCAACCGCCGCAGGTTGTCCCCGCCACCAACTCCAACCAGTCTTGCATCCTGATTTCGACGTTCGTCAGTCTCGCCAAGTCCATTGAATATCCAAATGTACAGAACGAAGATTACACAATATGCCGAGGACCGCCGTCCTCCAATTTCGCAGTGTGTCGCTGAGGCCACACGCGAGAATATTGTCTAACGCAGGGTCGTATCATAGCTTCGCAACGGTGGGCTGATCTCCTAACGCGCCTTCCCTCCGGAGCGCCTCTCGCGCATCCTCGCTGAGATCCAGTTCTTTCAGTATCTCATCAGTATGCGCACCTCGGGAGAGCATCGAGCTCATGGGGTCGGACAATGCTACACCCGCCGGCGTACGTTCCAGCGTTGGGTGCGCTCTCGGTGTGAATTCCATGCTACGTGACGACGACGAGGTGGCTGCAAGCGCCGCCGCTTCACCCGGAGTCAAGACAGGAACCGCGCACGCGTCGCTGCCTGTGTCGTGTTTCATCAGGATCAACGTTCGACCAACGTACGGCAGCAAAGAGTGGATGTCGTACCATCGAACACCTTCGCCCAGTAGTCGCGCGGCTGTTTCGCAAATCCGCGTTCCATAAACCTTCGCAGGAGGGGCCAAGCATCGGTGTCGTGTTGGCCGGAATATGCTGGTTGCCATCCATCCTCCAGCGCGAAACCCGTGGGGAGTGCGTCTAAGAAGCGTTTCAAAAAGACCTTGAAGAATTGAGGCTCAAGGCACGCCACCGACATCCACCTGCCGTCTGCGCACATATAGATGCTGTAAAACGGTGCGCCACCGTCGAGAAGCCCCGTCCCTCTGCGTGTTCCGAAGTGCGGCAGTGGAAGGCCCGAGAGCAGAAGGGGGAAGCTTGACAGGTATCGCACCCCCGACATCTAGGTTTCTGTGCATCAGCCACAAAAAATGGGTGGGCTCGCTGAGTATCGTACCATGTTTGTGTCTACAACCTGCCCGCGTCCACTCTTGTTTCGTTCGAAGAGGGCAAGGAGGGTCCCCATGGCACACATCACGCCACCGCCTGCGAAGTCTGCAAGAATGTTGAGAGGAAATTCCGGTTTGTCTGCCCCCGGAAACATCTGTGTTGTAACGTTCGTAATGATCCTTGTAAAACAAACAAGGCACGGACCGACAATACACCGCTCAGTGCGAGGTAATTGAGGTCGTGGCCTGGGAAATGCGACAATTAAGTACATTTTAGATAAGACCAAGGACATTTTCACTGACCGGCCATATCCTTGTGCGGACCTGTGGTTCAAGAGGATGATCAGCCAATGAATATAACGCGAATACATGGTATACATGAGCACTCGCCTGTACGAGGGAACCTGACCACCAAGATGTCGCGAACATCAGCGTCAGAGCCCCAGCTCGCTCGAGCCTCAGCCAGACTGACCCCACGAGCCGTGCATACACAAGCCGCTTGTTTGTGCCCGTGCTCTCATTGAGGAACACCTCAGGCCCGAGCCCAAGCCGCTCCATCACGCCAGGGCGGAACGGGTCGATGAGGACATCAGCCCGCTCCACGAGCCGTCGCACCACGGCATGCCCGGACTTTGTCTGCGAATACGGGTACGCCCGCGTGTGTGTAAGGATGGTCAGTCATTCTGGTCCAGCCACCGCTCACGCTACCACCAACGCTTATCCGAGGACTTTACTACAGCGAAGGACAGCCCGCGAGGGTGCAGAAAGGGGCTTACCTTCGTGTCGACCGCGATGGACCGCTTTCCGCGCGCGAGCACGTCGGGTGGTGGCGGCGTGTCTGAGGACGTGTGAGACGTTTTGTCGACGCGGATGACCTCTGCCCCAAAGTCTGCGAGGATCATTCCCGCCATGGGCCCGGGCGCGAGGCCCGCGAACTGCACGGTGATAGGCCGAAGGTCAACGAAGATATAATGGTTCCTCGGATTCTCGAATTCGTACCTCGATGACCTTGATGCCAGAGAGGGGCAGACTTGTGTCATCGGCCGGAGAAGGTTTGGACATTGACTATTGAAGTAGCTATCGACTGCCGCAAGTTGAGACGAGGCTGTTGCTTGGAGGCAGACCTTAGGAGTTCGTGACTCTGAGTTAGTATGAGTTCAAGCTTAGGCCGCAAGATCTCCCTCCTATAGTGGGTTGCGGACCGGGGAAATAAGCCATGCGCTCAGTGTCTCTGGCCACGGGTTCTTGGACGCCACCGGTAAAAACCGACGGCTCCCCCCAAGACAAGTGAAAAAAGTTGGTGTAAATGGTCCAGGTTGATGCACTCTCTTGGGCGCAGAGACGCGCAGAGCCCGCAAAGCGTGTGCTAACATTTAGTCATGTTGTGTGAGGTGCGTACGATGCGTGATCAACGTGTCGATCATAAGCCCTCCAGCATGAGATAGTATAAGGTAGCAATCCCTGCCAACCACACCAAGCACTCTTCTCTAAACGATTTCGTCGTCCGCGTCGCAGACTGGGCATCTATATGTGCACATCTCCGTCGCCGTCAAGGGAGACTAGTGGCAGCCTTCGCACACTCCCCCCAACAGCGGTCAACGCTATGACAACTCGAGCTCCGCCGCCTTCGCCTTTTCTGCTACCTTGATATCACTGAGCGTGATCGACGAGCGGTCACACATGCTGCGGAAGATGCTGCCCTGCGCGGCGTAAAGATTCGCGGGCGTGTCGAACTCAGCGATCTGTCCTGCGTCCAACACGCAGATACGGTCGTAGCCGATGATCGTGCGCAAGCGGTCTGCGTGGGGAACAGGACGTATCAGTTTGTGTAGTATGGTCGTGGACATGGGGGGCCAACGGAGAGGAAAGGAGCGTACGGGCAATGCACAAGATCGTACGGTCTGCAAACTCGGCGGCGATCGTCTCTTGGATCTTGCTGTCCGTCTCGTAATCAACGGAGGCTAAGACGGTACAGTCAATGACATGATAGTTCCGCGAATGCGGTAGCAAGACGCACCAGTCGCTTCGTCCAATATGAGAATCTTGCTGTCCTTGACCAGCGCACGCGCGAGTGATACAAGAGATCGCTAATTACACGATATCAGTAGCTGTCCCCCCCAGCGATCCTATGTGGAGAGTACGCACCTGCCCAATGGACAGATTGCTTCCCTCGTCCTCGATCGGGCTATCCAGAGAGAAACGGTTGACCGGGGTGCGTGCCCCCTCCTTGACGTCTTCGTCCGACTGCTCTAGCGAATCCTTCAGGTCCTCGACGAGGTACGCGCGCTTGAGCGCGTCCCACAGCCGCGCGTCGTCGTGGATTCCGAACGGGTCGAGGTTGCTGCGTAGCGTCCCGGAGACTGCAAGCGGGTAGCGTTAGCTGATAATTGCATGCTGCACCGGGTGGACGGCATACAGAGAAGAGGATCCTGAGGTATGATCGCGAGTCCGTTCCGGAGGTCCTTCAAGCCAATCGTGGAGATGTCCACGCCATCGATCACGATAGAGCCTTCGGACAACTCGACGAGCCTGTACAGTGCTGTCATGATGCTGCTCTTCCCCGCACCCGTACTAAACCTCGCATGTCAGCATCAAGTAACAGACCGCAACTATGGGAGACGGACCGCCCAACGATGCCAATCTTTTCGCCCGGCTTGACGGACATTGAAAGACCCTTGAGGACGGCCGGGAGCTCGGGGCGGTACTTGAGCACCACGTTCTTGAGCTCAACGCGTCCCTCTGCGGGCCACGGCGAAGGAGGCTTGCGGTCTGCAATGAGATGCGGCGGCTCCTGTTCCAGCTTTCGAACGTAATGAACCTATATCATGTGTGCTTAGTGGCGGCTAACGAGTATGACGGGGGAAGGGGGACGGCTTACAATACGCTCGACGCTGTTGAAGTCGTTCTCGACCTCAGCGCTCTGGCGGACGAGCCAACCAAATGCCTGCTGCACGCTGATGATGTAGCTCAGCACGACACCGGTCTGTGAAGGCGAGATGGTGAAGCGCGTGCCGACGGCGAGCATCGCAACGACGAAGGTGAGCAAGATGCCCATCAGATCGAGGCGGATGCCGAGCCATCGCTTTGTGCGGGGTCAGTACACGTTCTTTGTGTAGTCGGTAGCAGATGTAATATACCTGATTTGCAACAGTCAACCAGTATGCGCTATGTAGAAGATCAGATATACGATGCTGGCAGGTTAGTATACTAAACGTACCGGTTCTCAATATCGATGCGCTTTCGGTTCTCCTGCAGAAACCTCTCCGATTCGCCGTATGCACGGATAGTGGCCAAGCCGGAGAGCGACTCGGAAAAGTGGCTGTACAAAGACGACCGCAAGAGGGAATCTGTCAGAACGCCGTCAGTACGCCCAACACATCACCTCGCATCGTGAGCCAAGCTCACCAACTCGCTATAATGAACGATATTCCACGGTCAGCATCCCGCCGAAGCGAGATAACGACACCGGGAAAACGCACCTTCAGCTCCCGCGCGCTCGCGCGGTAGAACATTGCCGCCCATATGTACGCAACGGAGACCACGCCAACGGCGATGAGGAACCACGGGAGCACGATTGCGATGAGAATGACCGCGCCAAGGATGTTGCCGAGCATCGCGACGAACATGCGCATTGCGTCTCCGAGAGTGTTGTCGATCGTGTCCACATCCTTCGAAAATCGGTTCATGATGCGGCCGAGAGGCTGTGGGGTCGGACTATGGCGTCAGCGTGTGTAGGCAGGGGCAGAGAGAATCGATGAGATATGTCTTACAGTTGTCTCGAAGAAGGACATTGGGGCGTGCATGACGCGCTTGATTGCGGCGCGGTGCAACGATTTCGACGAGAAGTACGTGAGGATGGCAAAGGTCGAACCCATCATGAAGTACGTAAGCGCCTGGGCAACACCTAGCCCAGCGTAGATGCCCATCTGCAGACGACATGAATACTGTAGCCGAGGAGCACGGATCCTAGACACTCACATAGAATCCCGGACCAAAAGGCCATTTCCTACGATTGTTATATTAGTCCCCCCCATGCATGAACAGATGATACGACAGATGACGTACAACTCTTCCCAGTATACGAGCCTACCGTTGCAATTAGCGAACAAGACAAGTACACGGAGAACGAAGGACATACCAGTACGAAGACATGACCTGCGCGCCCTGCATGAGGGCGACCGAGAGTAGCAGCAGCGGGATGATTATGTATCCCTTGCCTGCACGGATGTACTCCATATACACCTGATTGCTCACTGCACCCGTATTGCGCTCCTCGACTTGCATCATCGCTGCGGCCTTCTTCTTTTTCGGCTTCTCCTCATCCTGCCCGGCGGCAATAGCGTTCTCGTCCGCCTCCTCGACCGCTTCCTCCTCTTTTTCTACCTCACTCTCCTTGCTGCCGAATTCCCTCACGAAGCGCGCAAAGTCACCGTCCGCGGCGATGAGTGCAGCGTACGTCCCGTGCTCTGCGACGCGCCCATCGACAAGTGTGTAGATGTAGTCCACCTGCGGAAGAAAGTGCAGCGCGTGCGTGACGAGCACGCGCGTCTTGTCCGCCGCGGCGCCGAAGAGGACGTTGTTGAAAACGTGCTTCCCGACGTGCGCATCGAGAGCGGAGAAGGGGTCGTCGAAGATTTGGATGTCTGCCCCGACGTAGATGGCACGGCAGATGTTGATCCGCTGTTTCTGTCCACCGGAAAGTGAGATGCCCTGTGAGAGTCGCATTAGTGTGTGCAATTAGGGGAGTTGGACCTGATGCTTACGCGCTCGCCGACTTCGGTCATATCGCCGTTGGGCAGGAGCTCGAGGTCCGCTTCCAGACATGCGTCGTGTACGGCTTTCAAGTAGCGCTCCTCGTCGAACGGCCGTCCAAAGATGATGTTGTCGCGCACGGTCGCGTTCTGGATCCACGCGCTCTGTGGGCAGTATGCGACGGAGCCCTTGAACCTGACGCTGCCCGCCGTACGACGCATCTCACCGATCATGCCCTCGAGCAAGGACGACTTGCCCGACCCGACCGGTCCTACATCTCAAGCATCAACCGCAAATTCAGACTCATCAGTGCTTTAATATACGTGCCAACGATAGCTGCCAGCTGCCCCTGTGGAATCGCGAGATTTACGTCCTTGAGCCTAAACGTCGATTCCTGCGACTTCTCCGCGTCCGGATCCACCACCGTCTTGCTCGCCTGCTTCTTGCCGAATCTGCCCTTCTTGTCCTTGCGTGCAGCCATATCCGGGGGCGTCCCATCCCACACAAACTCGCCTCCGACGACCTGGATGGCGTGCTCCATGCCCTCGTCTTGAATCTTTGTCTCAGCCAGCGTCTCGGCCTCAAACACGCCGTAAAGCCGGTCGATGGCGTTTTGCGCGTCGGCGATAGAACTAAGGGAGATTGCTAGAGGTGGGTGTCGTTGAGAATATGCTGTTGCTCGACATGGGCCAAGAAAACTCAGGCTTACGCAAGAACATGAGCGGCAACCGGAGGAGATTGAAGAGGGTAAGTGACGAGAAGATGTCTGCTGCATTCAGGGAGTGTCCGGTGGCAGAGTATACCACGAACGCTAGCACGCTGGCAAGAGCGGGTAAGGAGACCGCGACTGCGTTGTTCGCAGAGCGGATTATCAGCAAAGAGCGAATGTACCTAGCCAACGTCATGAGCATATGGCCACTGTTTTGAAGTGCTCTGCGTGATCTGTGCACTTACGACATCTCCTTACCACGGAGCTCCTCTATGCGCTTTAAGTACGGGCTCTCCCATGCAAAGTACTTGATGATCTTCATGCCGCCCAGCAGCTCCTGGAGGAGCTTCGCGCGCTTGTCAGTCCAAATCATGGACTTTGCACGAATCTGGATGAAGCGTTTCATGACCATTGTCTGAATAGGAGTTGCCAAGATGAAGAATGCATAACCAGCCAAAGCAGAGGGACCCAGGTTGATGATCAGGATGACGAGACAGATGATCATTTGCACAGGACCAGTGAGCGAGAGCTGGAGGAACGAGCAGCAGAAGTCTATGCGCGAAACATCAGTGGAGATGTGGTTGACCAGCTTTCCATTCGTGAGAGTCGCGCGTGCTCGAGAGGAGAGTTTGAGAGACCTGTCATAGATCGCGGTAATGAGACCACCACGGAGGAGGACGCCAGTTGATGCGGCCCTGTAGAAGAAGTGATGTGTGCAAATAGACGAGAGCATCTGGAGGGCGAAGAGACCAATGGCCAGTCCGATGCCTTTGCCTATGTGTGGGACGTCTTCGTAACGCCCAGCGCGGTGTGCACTGCGAGAAGCTTAAACAACTACATCCCACAACCTCGAATTGGGTCAACTTACGAATAAGATTCAGTAGCGAAGTTTATGAGAGCCTGTGTAGATAGTCAGCAACGGATCACGACGAAGACAGAAAACACCATAGAAATTCTGGGCCTGTGGAATCCGCCTAAGAACTCGTAATTTGAGACAAAGGGGTCATGCCAATACTACTTATTGCGAGTTCGTGCACGGTTTCCAGACAGAGAATACTTGTAGTATTTGTCGTGGAGGGGAACGCCGCTCGTACCTTGACCAAAAGAGGACTGGTAACCTGGGCACAGTCTGCGATGAGTTTCATGATGCCGCCGCTCCAGAACCACCACTTGACGCTATCGTTGAGTGCAAGGATGAGACTAGCACGCCTTCTGCCATCCTTCTCTCGCCACTGCTTCTCGCGTTCGGCGCGGTTTCCGCGAATGGACCACCATACACCCTTGAGACCGGGGCCGATTTCGCCATTCTCTAGTCGGGCGTTGTAGTCGGCAGCAGCGATTTGACGAGCCTCGAAAGACTTTGTTATTTTCTCTGCTACGACGGCCGCTGCTCGCCCATCCTGGAGCTTGTAGAGGTCAGTGGCTTCGAGCGGACGGGCGTAGCCGAGTGACATCAGCGGGGTGATCCAGCCGAACGTGACGGTGTCCCACCATCCCGCGTTCACCTCAGGGATGAGGTCAGCGTCGTCGAGGGATCCTTTGGCGGGGGGGAATTCTTTGGGAACGAAAGGGGACCACCGAGTCCTGTGCTCAGCATAAGCAAAGGGCGACTAAACCAAAGTCAGAGGGCGCAGGTGCGCACCATCGAGAGTCCTCGGCTGGTTTGAGGGAATCCGCAGAGCTGAGCGAATCTTGCGCCATAGGAGCTGAGGATGAGTGCAGCACGGGCTGGAGCTGGACAGAACTGCCCTAGTGCTGCCGACTTATAAAGCTGATGCGACTGCGTTTGCTACACCGTGCACGGGTGGACCGGCGAACACGGAGGAAGAGGATGGGGCAGAGCAAGTCCCTCTGCATCCCCTCCCTCGGCCCTCCTCCTGCCCCTGCAGCCAGCAGCGCCCACGATCCGCGATACTGAATTAATAATTACGCGCCGCGACTCTCATCTTCTGTTGCTCAATTGCGTCGATGACAAACCAACTCAGCGCATGCCGTCCACCGGCGCCTGTGCCTCTCGGAACGCCCCCCCGCGATCGGGGGTCGGGTCATCCTCCCCGTCAAATCAGCTCCTTTCGTGATCCGTAGATTGCCTTTTTGAGATCCTCCCAGGACCCCCGACAATATGAGGATATCCCTGATGGTCATCCGGACGAAAATCTGGTCTCCGGAGGGGATATGGCTGTGGCCATCGAAACGCCCAAATGCCTGTTGAGAAGTCCGGACATAGATGCCAAACATAGTAGCACGTCCGGCCTCAACGGGCGCCAAAGTGATATTGGGCCCTCATATTTGGGCCTGTGTCGGTTTGCGCCCAAATTCGGACATTTATGAGAAATTTGGGGGCCAAATGCATGATTTTATCCGGACAAAAGTGGGCGTCAAAGGTGCCTGTTGGCCCCGGACATTTTGGGCAAATTTGCGGTCAGCGTCATCAGGGATGCCCTCATATTGTCAGGGGTCCTATCCTCCCCTGGCACAAACAACTCCGATTGCTCCGGACTCTCTTGCCACGACTTGTTCTTCCTGACTTTGTCAACCACAGTGCGCTGCAACTCAAATGTAGTGTTCCTGCAGAGCAGATGTTGTTTCCACGTACTTCAAAATGAGAGGCATCGCCTTCGGGCTTGCTGTCTCGCGTCCTCACACGCCACAATAATAGATGCCCCGTGCCCCCAAGCGATAAATGGCCGAGACACGCCCGCCGCATGCCACCGTCGCTCTGCGCAGAGCGAAACGCCGTGCTTCATCGTCCCGCTTTCAGTGATGTTGGCCCTTCGCCGTGCCGAGCTGCTCGACACAACAACAGCAGTACCAGTTACAGAACTGACCACCACCACACGCACGTTCCACTGTATCCTCAAGGCATACAGCAGGTGCGACACACGAAGTTGTGGTGGGACTCAAATAAACCGGGCCGGAAGCGTTTGCCACATATGATAGGGCCATTAACATAGCCGCTCCGCCGAGCGGATGCCGGATAAGTATCCTAGTCATCGATGCACCTATTGATTAGCATACCCGATACTATGACAGCAAGCAATCTCACTCTTTTGAATCTTTAGACTGTTCAATGGATGTTGTACCAGATCAGCTGCGGCACCCCCTCGAAAAAAATCTCAACGTCTAACAGCTTCTCAAGTGATTTGAGCACGACCTCCTCAGAACCAACGCGCCGTGGCTGACGCGGGAGTACGAGACGTGGCATTGCACATCGACAGCTCAACCACAAGCGAAAAAGCTACGACATATCTATGTCAGCGCATTATTTCGGTGGTCCGATCACGGTTATCATTCTTAGGCGTTATCAGAAAACCAATCTCCAGCTCATGTGAATGAGGGTGCGCAGGTCGGAGGGTTCGCAAACACTGGACGTCCGAGTACGCCGTGAGGTTCATTCACTGCGCCGCGGTGCATTGAGCCTGACTCGTCGCTGCAATTGGGCTCGTGGGTGAGTGCAACGGTCTCACCAGGTCGACCGTGCCAGCCAATCCCGCAGGCCTACCGAGTTCGGGCCCGAAGACGTGTTCATGTCCCCCGTAGATAGCTGCGACCGGAGGTAGCTCTTCCGTGCTCGACGCGCTGATGTTGCCTCCACCCACAGCGGTGGCAGCATCTGCCGCGAGGCTGGTGGAGGCGGCGAACGCGCGTCTTCGCCTGACTCAAGTTCCGAGATCGGGGACATCTTGCTAGCGATCTGGGCGCGCACGCAGGGGGGGAGGCATCTGCCACGAACGCTCTTGGGCCGGATAATGCTTGCTGGTGTCCGGTGCATCGGCGGATCAAGCTGAGTGCGCAACATGCATGCCATTCACGGTGTAGGATGTGTGGATGTGTCAGTTCAGCTTGGGCGTGCATAGACCCCCTTGAGTTGTACAAGAGCAGCCTGAAGGGCGTGTGTTTAGCATGAGACCATGGAGAGAAACAGTTCTTAGAACAGACCTCGTATGCAGGTTTCAACAGTGCAACGTCTGCATCTGGCACCCTCAACCGCTTGACTTTTTCAAGGTGATCAGCCTCTTTGAGCATGGACTTGAAGTACCGAGCCTATATGCACTACGCGTTCAGTACGAGGGAATGCGGGAGGAGCGGGGTACCCACTTCGTGCTCCTCG
The DNA here is from genome assembly GCA_022606055.1 of Trametes gibbosa. NCBI lineage: Eukaryota > Fungi > Basidiomycota > Agaricomycetes > Polyporales > Polyporaceae > Trametes > Trametes gibbosa. The sequence goes on along the minus strand of JABYQJ010000035.1, from coordinate 5,750 downwards.
ACCAGAGTCCAGGCATCACCGTCACGCCCGGCTCGAGCCGTCCGGCCCACACGATGCACGTACTTTCTGAAGTCGACGGGCACGTCATAGCTGACGACGTGTGAGACGTGGCTGATGTCGATGCCGCGCGAGATGAGGTCGGAGCACACCAGTCTGGATAGCCTGTCAGCCCCCGACCACACCGGAAACTAGCACACAGTAGAACGCGCACATGTTGATCTCCTTGTTTCTGAACTGCTCCAAGATGGATTTACGCTCCGCAGGCGCAAGGTCGCTTGAATATGCACGTGCGACTACGGGCACGTCGCTCGGACCCGCGTTGCGCTGCGCGCTCTCGAAGAACTCGAACAGGCGCACGAGGCGCATCGTAGACTCAGCCGATTTTGTGAATACGAGTGCGTTGGTGACACCGTGCACATGTACAAGGTGGAACAGCATCAACGGTTTCGCAGCAGACTCGCAGACGAGCATGTGTTCCTGAATAAGACCGATGAAGCCGCTCAGACTAGGACTGAAATAAGCCTCAACGGGAGGAGGCATACCGTCAGCGTGGCTGGCATGGTGAACTTCTCCATGACGAAGTCCAGCATGTCATCTTCCTTGCTCGCAGTCGTGGATCTCTTGCCTTGTACGACGATATACTTCGGGGTGCGCAACCCAAGAGCGGCGATCTTGGCGGGGTCGCGGGTCAGCGTCGCAGAGAAAAGCAACTTTTGACAGGAGGGTTCCTTCCGTTCGTCGATGTCCGTCCGCACATGCGGCACGTCGTGCAGGAGGTGCAGGAACGCAGGCGCCAGTGCATCTGGATGCGGGCGGCTGCGCTGGGCTTCGGTGTTTTGGTGTAGGTGCTCAACGGGGGTCGTGTCCTCGAATGAACGTGGAGGCCGCGTGGCGGCGAGAACCTGTGCGAGCCAGTCTTGGAACGATTGAGCGAGGAGGCGATCGGCTTCGTCAATCACCTGTAGATATCGTCAATCCATGAACTATACGTGGCTGGCACCGCGTACCAAGAAGCGTAGATGTTGAAGAGAGAAACCCGGGGTCCCGTTCATATGGTCCATTAGCCGCCCCGGAGTACAAATCAGGACATCCACCTTGCTGGATCCCCCCTGCGATCTGCCAAACGACATTGTCAAGCTCGACTGTCTTGGGGTGGATGCAATGACGTGCTTACTCCGCTTGTCGTGCAGCAACCAATTGCGCTTGTTCATGTGCAAATGAGTGTTGACCAGTTGCGGTGCCAATCTGTGACAGATGAGTTGTTTGTGGTTGTTGGACGTTTCTCAAGATGAATCTAACCTTCAACCCACGTCCCCTCGCCACGGCCTCAAAAGTCTCTCTAACTTGCACAACTAAATCTCGCGTGGGCAATACAACGAGTGCCCTGAGGCGGGTGATGAGGCGGGAGGACAGGACCTGTGCGTATGTGTAAGCATACAGGATGATTTCACGTCACAATAGCGAGCAATACCTCTACTATAGGCAGTACATAGGCCAGCGTCTTCCCGCTTCCGGTCGGCGCGGAGACGCATAGATCTTCTGGTGGATCATACGGCCTGTACAGCGACCTGGATCTGGGTGATGAGAGGAGTAATGGCACAACCGCGGTCTGTACTAAATCCATGTGCCCGGTCTTGAGTCGCGGCAGGGTACTTTGTGGGGAGGCACTGACCGGCGAAAAGTTCTGCAATGCCCAGTTCTTGCAACCTCCTCCGCATCTTGCCGCTCAGCCCAGTCTGTGTATCCTCAACATCTTGGGAAGCTTCTAGCTGTAGTGTTGTCGCGGGATCGACAACTTCTGCCTCTGTTAGCCCTTTGTCGAGACCTTGCAAGGCAAGGGTGCTTTTAGAGGGTGCATCGGGTCTTCGAGGCTGAGGAAATACAGGAAGTGCGGCGGATGGTGTTGGAGACTTCGGTCTTGAATGATTTGGAGACGATCTTGCGGCCTTGTTCGGCGTGATGGAGCGGGGAACATCTTCAGTTTCTGGCGTGTCTAGCTTTCGCCTCTTCTTCGGACGATGCTCATCCTTTTGTATGCGTTTCGTAAGGACTGGTGGCGAAGCCTCAGTTTCTCTCTCCCCTTCGCTTTCACTTGCACTCGATTGCTCCTCGGAGGAGTCAGAGTCGGGAGACACATCTCGGTTGTTCTGCTCTGCACCGTTTTCGTTCTTGCCAACTACTTTGCGTTTCTTGCGTCGCTCCTTCTTAGCTTTCAAGTATCGTTTCTTTGCCGTCGTCTTTGACTATACGCATACATCCTTGAGTGCGAGGAATGTGAGAAGCAAGCCCGACATACCTTCGGCGCGTTAGCTTTTGAAGCTGCAGCAACTGTTGCTGCCTGTACCATGTGTTATAATGGAGGTCTGTATGTGTTTGAATAGCGTAGAGGCCTTGTATGCAAGCAGGAACCAGGCAGAAAATGCAAGGATGACTTACAAGAACTCAGCGCTCAGCCGCTGCAGGAAAAGTCGATCGAGGATATTCATTAAACGCCCATAATCGCGGGCCGTAGACCGTGCACGGGCGTTCATGTCAAGTGCGCGCCCCCGCAGCCACCTTCGAGCATTTCAAGCTCTTCTCCTCCCACCAGCCATTTTGACGGTCATGGCTGGTATTGTCTATTCATGTTAATGTTGAGCTGGGCTGCAGCCGTTCTTCAATGATTTTGGGCATCATTGACGCCGCATATCCCAGTCGTATGCCCTTTCAGCGCAATGTTATGCCAGCCATGTCGGACGACTCGGAGAAGGCAGCCGAGTCAGGCACCGACACATTTTGGTACGGGAACACGCGTTTGCGAGCACATGAGCTTACAGCCTCGCGTTGGATGTCCAGGTCAATGCCTTCGTGCATAGGCCCATCCAGCTCGCCACCTTCTGCCGGAGGGCAGATCGTCCTGTTCGTATGACCATACTCCAGCGGAAACAGCTCCAAAGCACTGCCATCCCTGCATGGTCGAATTGATGAGGCTGGAAGTTACACGTGGTCTTGATCCCACATGCCAGCAGGCTAGCGATGGGGTCCGGAATATGTGATGCAGAATCTTTCTGCTTCCACCCTCTAGTTCAGCATTCCGTCGTGCCCGTTCAGATCTCGCCACAGGCCATATAATCATGTGTTGCCAAAAGCCTATAGTATATTGGGCAGGGTCCTGTCTATGTAGAGGCCCCCGCCGCCTCGCCCTCTCCCCTAGCTCCGCACATCTCGCCACGCAGTTCCTGCTTCTCTGTTTGGCACGAGGCCTTCCGGGCCCCGTTCTGACACTTGTGCTGCAGCTCCCGGGATTGTTTTGGCCTCCCACCTGCTCCAACCCATCTGCCCGCCCATTGTGCAGCTAATCAACCGATCCGATATCCGCAACATATCGCCCATATGTGCTGAACATCTGGAGAACGGATCCGCAGCCACAATCAATCTGAAAGACGGCATAACACAACACGGACCCCTTCCGTCATCGATGGATTGGCGGAAGACATCCCGGCCGGCAGCTTTTCATCCTCGGCAGCTGGGTTCATGTATCCTGCCCAATTCATTCCGTCGTCCTTCAGGACCGGTGCAGTTGGAATGTAACAACGGGGTAATGCCGGGTATGTGCCAGAATTCATAGTGCGCATCGAGAGCCACTTGCCTACGTTATAGCTCTCAATGGTACCTGTCAGGCGACAAATCTTGGCTATGGCAGGTTTGTGTCACCGGATCATGGTCTTGAGTGGCCTTTCTTTCTTTTTTCTTTAACTCCCGTTTATTGCCCTTCAGGACCGAGTCCTATGGTAGGCACTAAACTAACGGACCTGTTGTAACGTACTCGTAAATGCGAGATGATCATGAAAGGAAAACAAGGGGGGCCTGAGGGCCCCAGCAGTCAGGAGGGTGTGAAGGGGAGTGAATGAAGGCTATGGACCATGGTGTACTGGGTAGTGAGACCGAGGCGAGAGGTAGAGATGAGGAGCTATACTGGGTGGGGGGGGTCTACAGTAGGGGGCGTGCAGTGCCGGCGTTCACCCCTGGCCTCCCGACCAACAAAGGCTAGGCAGTCGGGTTATAAACCTGCCGCAGGGACCCTCCTTGACGCCGTACCACCACCTGCTGCTTTTTTCCCACGCTACATCCTCATAAGGGGAGGTTCGTTTCGTGCGGTTCTGAGTACTCTGGGGTCGGACTGTAGCACATCAAAGGACTTATATCTACGGTGGCTAGTACCATGGGAGGTCGAGCTCGACCATCGATCCCAAGGCCGGCCAGTACGCCGCCAACGTCGCACGCCGCCATAAGCGCCCGCGACAGCGCACCAGCGATGCCGACCAGAAAAACGACAAAGAAGAAGCACACCGCCTCACAGGAAGCTTGGATGGAAGCCGAAAAAGTCGTACCAGACCTCAACGCGGCGGCGGAGTTCCTGCAGAGCAAGGAGCTGATCCCGGAAGGTGACAACGCCATTACGAGCGAAGCACTGATCTCGGGTCTGCTGCACCTGGCCTTCAAAACCACAGGGGATCTCGCCAAACGCGGCATCTTAGCCTTCGCCTATCTCGCCAGGGAGGTGTTGAATCGCGACGTTCAATCAGCAGTCAGCGACGCCGTTGTAGAGCACGCCGAGGGACAGCTCCGCCTCCGCCTGGATCACCACACATCCCACGTCGAGGACCGGTTGGAGGAGTTTGCGGAGATGATAGACAGGATGAAGGATGAAATGGGGGAGCGTTCAACGGGGCTCTGGGACGCCTGCGAGAGAGTAAAGGAGGCCGAGGAGGCGCTGCTCAAAGCGCGCGACGGGATTCAGGCGATTGCGACGCAGCTCGCGACTCAATCCAGTGAGCCCCCAGTCCCTGTGCCTACGCTGACACTCGATGCAGCTCCCGTGCGTGTACGTCGCGCGGCCACGCTAGCGGACCTCCTGCAGCGTCAAGTCCTGGTCCGGGGAGCCACGCTCAGCACAGAAGGGGGCGAGCCCCTCGGGGAGGGGCCGCTGAAGGCGCGCGCCCGAGAGGTAATTAGCGAGCTGGAGCGGGAAGGGCTCACGCCGCCGGCGGACAGCGAGGTCGAGTCGGCGAAGATCCTGCCGCACGGGGACACGGTATTCACAATGGCCAACATTGACACGGCGCGTTGGCTCCTCAAGCCAGTCGTCGCAAAGCCCTTCGCGCGCAAGATGGGTATGACGGCGCAGGTGGTCGAGCGCACGTACAGGCTGGTCGCCGAGCGCGTTCCCGTCGCATTCGACCCACACGACTCGCTGTCTCTGCGCGCACTCGAGGCGGCCCACGGCCTGAAGCCCTGCTCGCTTGCCCGGGCAGACTGGATCAAACCGGTGGACCGTCGATTCACGGGGCAGCGCACGGCTTTCCTAATGCTGACGGTAACGGGCGTGGACGAAGCAAACATCGCGCTGAAAGGCCTTACAATTGCAGGACGCAAAACGCTGGTGCGGCGGGACATGGACGAGCCCAAGCGTTGCTCGCGCTGCCAAGCCTACGGCGGCCATTTCGCCCGCGACTGCAAGGCTGCACATGACGTCTGCGCGAACTGCGCGGACGGCCACCCGACCTCACAGTGCGGGGTCGCGGGGGACTCTGCCAGGTACCGGTGCGCTAACTGTAATGAAGATGGACACGCGGCCTGGGACCGGGCTTGCCCGGCGCTGAGAAGACGGGTGCGCGCTCACATACACCAGAAAGCGGACAGCGGGTTCCGCTTCTTTGTCACCAATGCGCCTGACACATGGGTTTCCAACGAGGAGGAACTCGAGCGCG